>CAJNDT010006028.1:0-430847 GCA_905221615.1 Symbiodinium sp. CCMP2592 | reverse complement strand
CTATTCAACCAAATTATCCTGCAATACGGGCTTCGTCCTTGCTAGGTAGGAGGGAAAGTCTTCGCCATTCCTCCCGCCACCCCTAGAAGATTATATCATTGGGGCAGGGGGCTGGGAACGCCAGACGCCCGATTATATGTATATATATATAGATAGATAATTATCTGGCGTTCTTAATCTCCCCCTCTCCAAATATTATGATTTGATATGGTCTAAATTCCTTCTAAATCTTTCTCGATTCGAAATCTTGATTTTTTGAGAAATCCAGAATATTGAAATTAAAATTCGAAAATTTAAGCTAGACCTAATATCCTAAGTTCCCACAATCATTCTATAGGGGGGAAGCGGCAGTCCATTCCATCCCATAGGAGGGGGTATATCTTAGATTATAGATCATGGAGGGGGGGAGGGGGACCGCGAAGTGCGTGCCTATATATATATTTTTTCCAAATTATTGATATTATGATGAATTTATATGAATTGAATAGAATATTAGTAGGTAGTGAATTCATATTCTATTATTTTATCAGAAGATGGATTATGGTTGATAATATTTATAATATATAGACGAATCTTGTGATATATGATGATATAAATATACGAATTATAGATGAAGATTTGAAATTCGTATTGAGGATTGGATTGGAGAGAGGGGCTAGATCGTAGATTATAAGAAAATTTTTAATTGAAAAGAAAGAATTGAGAGGGATATAAATTTCATTGAAATCTATAGAAATAAATATAATAAGAATAATAGATTTAAGGATTATATATTTTCGATTTAAAATCATAGGATTTCCGATCTATGAATATTCAGGATTTATCGCTCATATTTTCAAAAGATTATACGAAATCTTAAAATCATAATTATGACGCAAGAGATGCCAATCAATATTAAGAAATTCCCTGGATTTGATATTAATATCGAATATATGAATTTGAAAAATTAGAGGAGCAGATAATCTCATATACGAAAAATGAAATGATGATCTTGTTAGAGTATTCCAGAGGAGTATTATGTGTGTAGAGCGGGTATTATATTGGGTATTATGGTATTATTATATTCTGATTGATAGATATATTCTTGGATATGTCCTGTCTAATATATATATATATATATATATATTATCTGTTGCGTGGATAATATAAATTGGGGGCTGTGCGCTAGGGATTGCATACTACTTGTTCATTAATATAGGCTGCGGGTTGGGGACTGAGCATTTGAATTATGCGGCTGTGTCTTGTGAATAGGGAGATGAAGATTAGGTATTGAGTATTGCGAGTTATGGGCTGCGTATTGCGTATTATATGATACGAAGATTATGGATTATATAATGGGTGCTGCAGGTCTTAGGCTAGCTGCTATCTCTTATAATACGTATATTATCTGCTATATAATATAAACTATATATCATATATATTGGATGAATTATTTACATTGAATGAATTATTTATAATATTTATATTCTATAAATAGTATATATTCCATATAATGAATTTATTTTATATCATGCATATATTCTATCTTCTGAATTTTCTTGATGATATTGATAATCTCTTAGAGTGGAGATTTTCAATTTATATATTATATATTCCTAGATTCCGAGATTTCCAAGATAAAGTTCGTATCTCGTAAAATCTTCTATAGAGAAGATTCAATAGTATATATAATCTTCTAGAATCGGAATCTCTTTATAGAATCATTATCAAAGATTTAATATCGAATAAAAAGCGCTGATATAAAATTCATCTTTCCAAGATTCTAGTAATACGAGACGACCATATAAGAGGTTTTCATAAAGAACGCGGAAGAATATCAAATTTTTGGGAGGCAAGAGGGGGACTAGGGCGGTCCCCTTCTAGTAGCGGGCGTATAATAAATTAATAAAATATTCATTATCTGAGTGCTACTCATAAAGATAGCAGAGAAGAAAGAAAGAAATAATTATTTTTGCAGCATACGATATTTCATAATATTGGCAAAACGAATTATGCCTCACGAGCTTATAAAAAAAGAATAATATATTATTTTAAAATTCGATCTTATATTCGAATATTTCCAAACCAGAATCTAATATATAATATAATTATAGAGAAAGGTCAGCAGGGAGAGAGAAAGAAACAGAGATAGAGAGAATTAGAAAAGAATATAGAAAGATCAGAGAGAGATATAGAGAGAGAGAGAAATAAAGAAAACCAGAAAGATATATAAAAAGAGAGATATAGAGAGAGATATAAAGAAAGGGAGAAAGAGAAATATAGAAAAAAAAAGATTCCGAGAGATATATAGAAAGAGACCCAGGGAGACGCGGAGAGAAATATAAAGAGAAGTGGAGAAAGAGATAGAGAGAACAACCCAGAGAGAGAAATAGTGAGAGAAATAAAGAGAGATAGAAAAAGAGCGATAGAGCGAGAGAGAGGGATAGAAAAAGAAATAGATAGAGAAATATAGAAAGAAACGTAGCGAGAGAGATAGATATAAAGAAATAGAAATAGTACGAAATAGAAAGAGAAAAATTGATAGAAATAAAAAGAAAGAGATTTAGAACGAGATAAATAGATGAATAGAGAGAGATCTAGAAAGAGAGAGGCATATAGAAAAAGATATATAGAGAGAAATAGAGAAGAGAGATGTAGAATAAGATATAGAGAATCAGAGAGATAGAGAGATAACGAGACAGAAATAAAACTAGAGAGATAATAGTTTTCCAATGAATCCGGTAATAAAAATTATTTTTCTTTTCTTTTCTTTATATTTAATTAATCGAAATCATTTTATGAAATTCCACGAGTTTTTCATAAAATTTATAAATAATTTTAATGAAGTTCTCATAGAATTTTTTCATATATAATATTTCTATATTCATTTTTTAAATTGCCTCCAAGATCTCGTATGCAAGGAAATAGAATAAAAATCTATGAAATTTCCCGCGAATTTCATAGAAAAAAAAAAATATATACACAAATATAAAAATATAAATTCGTAAACTCATTTTATTGAATAAATATAGTACAAAATCTAAATCTAATATGCCTATATGATACGTCGAATATTTATTTATTCAATATATATTTATCGCCGAATATGAAAATAAAGATAATATCAAGCCCTTGATCCTCCCAATCTTTTCAAAAATCATTATATTCCCAATTTCCGAAATAGAATCGGATTCGAATTGAACCGGATATTTATTGAAAAGTGTGCCAACTATTTTGACCGCCAATTCTGAAAATATTCTTGTACCTTTTCAACGCAAAAGAAAGATCGAGATTTCAAAAATAGAAGAATAAGTAGTCCTTTATTGAATCATGTCTGCAAGCCGACGTAGCAACATAAAAACATATAGAAGGAATCGAAAGCAGTCGAAACCAATCTCTCGCATCTTTTCTGGAATGTCTTAAAAAGTTCGGTAGAACCACTTTGCCGATTGGTCAGGAACCTGGTCAATATGCATTCAAAATCAGCCACACGAGTCTGCCGATCAATGCGCATGGCCTGAGGTGCTGAAGTAGAACGGTTGCAGAACAAGGGCAAGTTCAACGATATTGAACATGTTGATCACCTCAACGACAAGACAGCGTGAAGAACTGCCAATTGTCGTGAACTGCCGTTCTCTTAGATCCGCACTGGAATCTTTTTGAGAACCCAATCCTTGATGAGGATGCGCAACCGATCAGGCACCGTGATCTGTTCTGCTTGGACTCAACCCAGGACGGCTGAGGAAGCAGCCAAAGCCTCACTCGGACGGCGAAAAAGTTTGTCAAACATCGGCGACCTGCTCAAGAATACACGGCATTCACAAATATGTGGACAACACCTCTCCAACGTCCTGCTCTTTAGACTCTATGCATGCAACCTCAGCAAAGCCCACCAGACTTGATTTTGGCGTCGGCGAACCTCGCGTTTGCCGTGCATGCTTGGCTGCTGCGCACAACATGATGCCACGAAGCCAGCATCGCCTCCGCCATTTCTAATGCAGCAGCCCTGGTGCCACTCTTTGGGCGGAGCTCTTGTTCCAGCAAGCCCTGCAGCAAGCTCTTCACTCATTGCAGGCAAAGCTCAGCAATTACTGCGACTCAGGGTAGCGCGGCAGATATCCGATCTAAAAGCACCGCAACAAGCCACGCCTGAAGAACAGACAACAGTTCTTCAATCACTTGGAACACAAGATCTGAGCTCTGCACCCCCCAGGACTTGCGCCCTCTTCGGTGAAGCATGGTTAGGTGAAGGAGCGGGCGCATATGATGCAACACCTGTATCTGGTTGCAAACTGACCACCACCAGTCACTGGGCAATCGCTCACGACAGCCTCCGCGACAACAATCTGACGGGTATTCGGAGTACGATCCTGATGCGCAGTGTCCATGGAAAAATAGAGAGGCCAGCAGCGAGGGCTCTTGATTCTCCTCTCGCAAACCAGCCGCAACTCCTTAGAAGAACGTTTGACAAGCACAAGGTTCTGGGATGCCGTTCGGCAGCCAACGTTCTGGCAAACCTAGGCCGCCAGCTTGCCGGCGGAGCTGCTGCAGGCTGGGGAGCTGCGTCGCCGTTGTCGAGGGGCCCTTGAGCCTTCTTTAGAGCCACCACGGCTGGCAATTTCAACACAACCCAACGACCAGGCGGATTTGGGCCTCCAAAGCCTTCAAAGAGCGGCCTGTTCGCCTGGGTCGAGCTACGCGATGTTGGCCCGGGCCGAAAGAGGCGACGCGAAGTCTTTCCGATTTCCAATCACCACATGTTAACACGATTTGGCGATTGGCGTTGAGGATCGGGCCGCCCCACATAAACTGCCTCTGCAGGAGCAACGCCTCAGCGTATCAAGTAAAGCACAAGTCTGCTCACGACATGCACCACTGACCCACTGCCCCCTGCAGTGGTCGTCCAAGGCTGTCGCACGCGGCATCCGATTCTGTCGCCCTGAGCTTTGGCTGGCAAGTTCCAAAGCGCCACCAAAAGAAACGTTCGAGATGACTTCTCTCCGTGCTGAGAAAGCTTCTGTTCATCTCGCTTGCCAAGCAAAGCAGCATTTCGCTGCTCCCTTGGCATCCGCGAGCGTGGGCTGACTGCAAGGCTCGTGAAGGCTGACAATGTCCCCACAAGCGAGGCGGCCAAACAACAGTTTCGGAGGCTCTGCATCTTCAATTGCAACCTGGCCGATCAGCAACGAACGGCCTTGCTTGGAAAGAAGCACCCGGCCTCATCGACATAGAAGCTGAAGGGCATTCTGAGTCTCAGGAAAACCTTCAGCACCTCAGACCGTCTGTCGACGGGACGGGGTCTAGGTACTACGGCTCTGCCAGGCTCTGCATAAACCGCATAAGGACTGAGCACCAAACCAGTTTCACGATCTCAAGCCTGAAACAGACCCGCAATGCGTGCTTGGAGCCTGGGCTGCGAACATGGGCAGAGGAGTCAGCAACTCTTTCAAGTTTACACTCGCTAGAAATGAAGATAGCATGAAAGTGTTTCCTCCGAATCCCCCAAACACATTCGAGTGCCCGACCCTTTCTTCGAAAAGCATCCATCTCAACCAGCACCTCTGGCGAGTGTGCATACTTTTCCGGGAAGGTATCACCTAATTTGAAAATTTAGGGAACCTGAATGGAGCGAAGGGCTCGGAGGGCAAAGGCCGCGAGCATGTAAGTCAGACCTTCACTTTCAGTTTCAACCCCACAAGACTGTGTTTCCAGTGTTTGGTTTCTGCTTCTGGCTCTCACACCTCTTTTTATCTCTCCCTTCTGCAACAGCCCGAACTTCAAAAGCGATGCGAGAAGACTCGAACTTGAGCTGCCTTTGAACACCGCACAAAATCACCCACAAAGCATGCCGAAGATTCGGGCACGGCGTAACTCCTTGGACGGAGGCTGCGTCATACTGACTATGCCTCTGCAGGGAACGCAAGAAGAAAAGAAAGCCTGCACCCAGATTCGTGTCGGTGAAGAATCCTGGCCTGCGTTGGGACTGTCACAGACCGGAATCCTGAAGATCGCGGTCGCGCGAAGGCAGTCCAGGGCAGTGCTGGTGACGCTTTGAGCCAAGCCCCCGACTCTTCCGGGCTGCGCAGCACAACTGTTCGATACCTCGCGGTTTTAATATCATTCGGTGTCGCCTTTTCCTGCACAACGGCTTCCAACGCGCAGGGCGCAGATTGAAAAGGTCGCTGAGGGAGTAAACAGCCTGTTTAGCGAAAGCCGAACGCAACGACACGCCTTGCTCGGCTTTCCCAAGCCTGGCTCCAAAATCCTGCTTTGTCGTCGTCGTCTTCCTCCCCGTACCACAGACATGATCACAGTCCGACAAGCTGCAGAGAGCAGAAGCTTCGCATATTGCCTGCACAGGGACCAGCACGACGCACATTTGCAGCATCTGCTCCAGCCTCGGCAAAGCGGCACAAACCGAGCCCTGGTAATGACCCTCTCGGACGTTCGGACGTGGACGTGGCACAAATTATGTGACAAATCGATGACTTCAGACCCTCTGAGCTGTCGTGCTGCTCACCCCATCGGTCCATGAAGGCCCGCTGCGCCGCGAGGCCAGCCTGGCCCAGCGGGATCAGCAAAGAGAAGGGGACCTTCTCTTAAAGTGAGCGAAGCGCTTTTCTGTGCAAACACCGCACGCACAAAGCACGAACGCTCTTTGCGCTCTTCATTTAACAACCGTCACAAGCTTGGCTTTGGACTGCGAGTCTAAGGCTTCACAAGCATCCGTATGTCGGTGGAGTGGCTTTCGCGAAAGTCGTCGTCCTCTTGTGTCATGGTCGCTCGTCTGGCATGTGACGTATGATGAGCATCGGGAGGTTCAAATGCCCTTCTATATAGGATGCTTCTCCACGCCGAGTAGAGTTGTGGCGGCAAACGCAGGCCGCTCTAACCGTTTCACTCGCAAGTAACTTTGCACCGTCAATCGGATCTAAGAGTGCATGCAGGTGAATGCCATCAATCCGGTCATGCAGAACGTACATTGACCTGTTGCTGCTGATTTGGCAGGTAGAACGGTGCTAGCAGCTGCTCTTTCGTCCGAGTCCAGACCATCTTTCCTTGTGAGTACTTGCTCAATGAACCTTCTTCCGGAGTGTACGACTTACCCGCCAAGTCCTGAAAGGTCCAGTTCTTGATGGTGATGCTGTTGTCCACAGGATAGCTGCCTCCGAAGCTAGTATAGAATACGAACATAGAAGTGTCAATACAACTCTCCCCGCTTTCTGGCTGCAAAATAGGATGCTGTGGTGTGGGAGCTCTGCAGGTGATGCTGTCAAACGTAACCTCCTTTAGTCCGTATGTTGCAACGCAGTTTCCATACCAGTTTGGCCGCATGATGCCCGGATTCACCGCGGTACAACTCCGGAAGGTCACATTCTCTGGGTTGGCGTTGGCCCCCCAAACCACGTACATGTCATCACCTGTGTTCTCGAAGTAGACCGACTCGACAAGAGCACCTTGCAGATACCCGTGTAGATTGATGGCATCAGCCTGTGCAGTTCTGGAGACAAGGTTTCTCACAAGTAGGTCACGAGTTCCTTGCCAGTTTCTAGTCTCTGGAACCCAAACGCCTACCTGGGTGGAGCGGACACCATTTGGATTGCAGAAACAGCACTCGCTCGTCCACTTGTCCGTTTTGCAGTCGTAGTTCCCTGGTATCAGCGCTCCTACCATGGTCTGGTCTTCAATAAAGAAGAAGTCGTTCAGCCGAACGTTCTCAATCGTCACAGAGACGGAGCCTAGGCCGTCGGAGCCACCGTTATTCACGGCGGATGCAGAGCAGCTGTTCTCCGCGCAGCCTTTGGTTTCAAAGGCACCTCCGCCGCAAAGCGCTCCGTTGTCGTTGGGTCGAATTGTGTCGATACCCTGATAACTTAAGTTGCGCACTGTCACGTAGCTGCTGAGCACGAATCCGACCCTCGTCGTCACCATGTTGGCAGCGTGACAGTAGACCATGTTGTAATCTATGACACCTCGTGTTGCAAGAAAAAGAGTCTGCTCCTCCCATATTGGTGTTTTTGCTGGCTGCGACCAATCGTTAGGGTCTCGGGCTCCAATGATGGATGTCCGCTCCGGAACCAACAGCTGCTCGTCAAGTTCAAAAATGCCAGGTGGGAACCTGTAAAGCTTTTGGCCACCCTCCACAGCACATGCAATCTTGGTGGAGGTACTGGGAAGTGACTTCGAGTGTACTTCAAAATCCTGACATATCCCCGCTCGGATCGATGGCCCCCATGAAATAAATGGATAAACCTGACACTGAGGGCAGGGTCCAAGAACTTCATTGACCTGGTATCTCCAGATTCTCAGACGGGTAGACGCATCCTCTGCGGCGAAGACGAGGCATGACTTGAAAATCAGCTGGAGCAAGCCGAGCCGTACCGCCATGACTGACACAGGATCTTATCGCAAAAACTTGAGCCAAAGACCGGGTTGACGCTGCGATTCTAAGCCCTTGCAAAAACCTGCATGGATCACTCTGCCACTCGTGAAGGCCTCAATCCGAGTCTGGGTGCAGGCAGCCATGGCAGCCATACAGTATTGTGGTATGCTTTGGAAGGAGTGGAAGAAAGAGATCGTCTACCGGTCTGCTAGAAAAGCGGAAGCCGCTGAGTCTGAGTGTGTGCAATGCACAGGCCGGCTAGGCAACCATGTTTAGCCTTGCTCCGGTGTTGCGTTGATGTTTGCCGGATCCGAAACCGAGGACGGGCCATCTGTTGATTCAAGTTGCGACTGCAACACGCACCGGCACACGAAAGACTGACAGGCGCAGGATGTCTTCCAAGTCAGCGGCGGTCAGGTCTTTGGACTGCCATAGCTTCTGGGCATTATCCACAAGGGGCAGATTCTGTAAGGTGTGGGCCACGCAGGCTTCCGACAATCTGCCCAAGCTGTGAAACAGACTAACCAAACCGTCGAAGATGCGATCAAGAAAGCCACAATGCTGACGCTAGGCTATGTTGCAAGCGGCTCTGTCACGCGGTTCTCTGGATGTGAACCATGACCTGGAGATTGGCCGTGCATGCAAGTCCACAGGTTGCAGGAGCTGCCAGCTTGCGCCTGCATCGTCCGCTCGACCCAAGACCCTCGACATAAGCTCGCGCACAGTGCGGTCGTACTCCTCGGGTGCGCGCTGCGACATGGGCTTGCTGCCAGCGCTCCCCGCATCATTTCACAAACCCAAAAGAAAGACTTGGCAGGGCTTCTAATTTGCTGGACCGAGCAGAGCCGTTGCACAGGCCGGAGCGAGACTATAACGTAAACTCCCAATGAGACAAGCGGGGTACACTCCGTGTTATCAACTGTTTTCCACGTGAATAAAAACATCAGCTGTTGCTAAGGGACCGCTCCAGAATCACGCGCACACCTCTCGAACAGCAACCAAACGCCTCCAAAAGACGCGGAGTGGTTCTTCTACTGCTGCTGCTAATGCTGCTGTTGCCGCTGGTTCGGCTGCTCCTTCTGCTACTACTGGCTCTTCTCACTGCCACTGCCACTGCCACTAGCACAATCAGTGCCACTACCACGACAACGACCACTTGCGACTGCGACTGCTCCTGCTCCTGCTGCTGCTACTTCTTCTGCTGCTAGTTCCTGCTACTACTGCTACTATTATTACTACTACGACTGCTACCACTACCAGTACCACTACCACTACCACTACCAATACCACTACTACTACTATTTTTTCAATTGAACGCTGCGCGAGCGTGCTCTGCGCTTTGCGGGCGCCTTTGGTCTCGTGCACTCGTGAAACTGCTTCTAGCATGCATCGCTCATACCTCTCGAATCAGCTCAAACTTGAAAAACTACAGCTACAAAAGCTTCCTCCTCCGACACCTTGGAGTGAACAGACGCGTCCGTCTGTGCACCTGTCACAACAATTAGGCCGTACCTCAGACGAAGCCGACACCTGGAGTATCCGTCTCGTGGCGCCCCACACGGATTACTCATGTTGAAGACAGAAGGCCGTAAGGGCCATATGCCCATGACCGCATGTACCTGAAAGCATCTCCGATGGAGTGAGGCTGTTGGCAGCTTGGACGTGGGCAGCTCTCTGATGCAGCGATGTGCTGTTTTAAGCAAGGTTAGCTCGCGGTTCACAGGCTTCCGAAGAGATTTGCTAAGCGTCGGAAGAGTTCCGAATTCCCAGAGTCTGTGACAGAAGGGATCAAAGAGTCTGTGACATATCTCTACCCTCACTGGTCATGACCTTTCGGCCACTGCTGGGAGTAACTGTGCCAGGACCACTGCTGCCACCAGTCCCAGTCGTCTTCTTGAGAGGAGCGTGCCTGCCTGGCCCACTGGGTCGAGGATGAAGAGGAGGGGGCATCGCGCTGTCGCTTGCCCTCTGTGTCAGCCTCTTGCATCTGTGGGCGCTTGTTAGGGGCAGCAGCAGCCAGTTTGGCCATGCGCTTGTCTTCCTCGTGCCCCTTGTCATGCTGAATCCGCATCTTCATGATGGAGTAGGCATCTTTGTTGGGTTTGACCCTGAAGACACGAGCTGGGAGTCCGGCTGATTTGGCCGTCTCATTGTAGACTGCCACGATGGTAGTGGCGATCATGTTGAACTCGACCCACGAGGGGAAGTGCTGCTGAAAGTCCTTCTCGTCCCACATCTTGTTAAAGCAGGCATGAATAAGGCCATGCACCTTTGTGGGGGCATCCAGCTCACGATAGGCTCCTCCCGCGCCTGTGGCTATAGTGACCTTCCCATCGCTGGTGAGGACCCGCCTCACCGACATGGCGATGTCCCATGTGAGGCCTGTTTGTGTCCTTACTGACTTGATGGCAGAGAACAGCGGGGGAACCTCGCGGAGTGCGTCCATCCTGGTAGACCAGAGGGTCTGTTGCTCATGGTTGGTGAGGCCGCCGAGAATGACTGGAGCCACCAGGATATTAATGGAAGCCAAGGCCCGAATCCAGTCCTGATGGGACTGGGAACTCAGCAGTTGAGCCAGCTCCTGCCGCGTGTATCGTACTGTCTGTTGTGGAGCCGGCTGTGGAACATAGCCAACGGGTGCCGCATTGGTTTCCGGAGGCTCATATGCTGACGGGGGACGGGGGGAAGGAGGAGGGGGCGTGTGGGAGCGCGCAGCGGCCTGGGTGACAGGGGCCGGACTTGGGAGGGTGCGGAGGGATCGGGGAAACAGGGATAGCCGGTGGGGGAGCAGGTGCTGCCGAGGAGGAATTCTCCGGAGGCTGGGGGCATGGGGTGGGCACCATGGACGGTGGGGCCTTAGCCGGAAGCGCTGGGGCCGCCTTCGGTGCTTCCGCCTGGCTTGCCTTGAAAGCCGCCTTTTCAGCCGCTGAGGAAGTGAAAGGGCACGGGGGGGAAGGCGGCGGCTCAAAGCCGGCTGCTTTGTCTGTTCCTTTGGTCCTGGTACTGCTGGGGGGAAGAGGAATCTCCTGTGGGTGCTTTGGGGAAGGGGGAGGAAGAGGTGCGAGGGATGCCGACAAGTCGCTTGGTGCCGCAGGTTGTGACACCGGGTCATGCTTCTGCGTGACAAAGTGGTTTTTGAGGCCGTGGCCAGTACTGAACTGGATCTGTCGGTTATGCTTCCGGCAGTGGAGGCAGCACAGCCACATGGATCCTGATACTTCCATTTGTCCCAAGCCGCGAGGGATGAGCTCCAGCACATCCTGCTCTGTAAGATCTTGGTTATAGTGATGGGTCTCACGGACTGTGGCCATGAGCGCCGCAAAGGAGTTGTGCTGGATGCTGTCTGCCACATAGGTTTCAATATCCTCCTGAGTAGGAGGAGGAGGAGCTGATGTGGCGGTTGCCGTGGTCTGTGACCTAAGTGGCTGAGGTGAGCTGTGCTCTTCAGGTCGATCGGACTGGATTTCCAGGGAGATGTCGGGTAGCTGGCTCTGCAGCATGCAATCGGTTCGTTCTTTGGTGGTGGGGTCTCCCTGAAAGCCCTTCATCCACTTCCAGCACCTGGTGTAGGCGACTGTCGTGTTGTTGGCTGTCACAAAGTAGTGGCCATCGTTGTCATACTTTTTGTTCTTCACGCGCTTGTCCCAACGCTCCGAGAACAGGTAGATGGGGCCAAACTTGGCGGAAACATTCCAGCCCGCTTGAGGGGAATGACCAAGGTCTCGACTCAAGATCTGCCAGAGAAATTTGCAGAAGATCATGTATTCCAGGTTCGCCTTCGCTGTCATAACCTGACGGCTGAAGGCGTGCTGTATGGCCTCCCTCATCAAAGGGTGCCTGGGCTTGCCATAGATGATGCCTTGAAAGATGTGATCTCCTTTGACTCCAATGGCCATGACCATGAACTCCTTTGGGAGTTGGCCAGGTGGGGAGGGTCTGTGACCCACTTCACCTGCCTTCTTTGAGTGAGCTGTGCTCCAATCTGCTGCCAGGAGCTGCAGTACCTGTTCCCAGGGTACCACAAAGCCACATTTGATATCGACATAGAGGCCGCCGTGCTGGTAGTGGTAGACGTAGCGGAACACGTCAGCTCTATGAGCAGGTTGACTGAGGCGGTCCAGCAGATTGGAGCCGTACTTGCCGGCAAGTTGCCGCAGGGTAGCCCGAAGGATACCATCGTCACAGAATTTGCGGGTGAAGCCTGCAAACATTTTGGCCGCAACTTGGGCTGGCTCCGGCTTGTCGTCGTGGACATAGGTCTGGAAGAGGAGGGCCGGGACGGGGGCGGCCTCCCATTCTGGGAGATGCATGAAGCGCATACCCCAGGGGCCATGTCCGTACTGCATGGCAACCTCCGAAAGATCTCGGACAGTTCGGCATTGTGACAGAGCCTGGGCTGCAAGCATTTCGACATGCATGTCCTGCTGGCGAGCATTCCAGCCAGCAACCACGAGGACAGGCAGTCCTGGGGTGTTGCGCATTTCCTCAATGGCTCTTGTGACAAGTGCCGGGATGACGATGTCCGCAACATCGGGGCGGAAGTGGAGATTCTTGGAGTTGTAGAGCCATTCTACCCCTCCTACACCAGGTATCTGTGCCAAATCCATGATTTCCTGATTGGGCAGGTTTTTGTCCGCAAAACCATATTGGACCCTGCCGTCTATCAGGTAGTCATAATTGACTTGCTTCTCCGGGCGCAAGCTTCTTGACAGCGGAATGAAGCGAACGTTGATTTGTCCATCAAGGTGGCTCTCCAAAATGGAGGCCACCGGCTGACTCTGAACCGCCGCCTTGAATTTGTGCGGCCCAAAGAGGCCAAATTGCCAGTGGAGGAGCTCCATGATGGAGGGGACGCTGCTAGCAGAAATGTTGAGGGCGGCGCCTGGACAGCTTAAGACCTGTCCCGTCAGCAATGGGAACACTCCGTACGTATGTCCCCGCAGCATGTGCTGCAAGGTGCTATCGCTGAGCACCAGAAAGGGTCCCAAACTTGGAGGGGTGTCCATGGTCTCAGCTGTAGCTGATGGGCCAGAGTCTGTGACACGCGGCCAAGAGGTGAGCTGTGCTCTTCGCGGAGTCGCAGTTTGTTCTGAAGTCTTAGCTTCTGCAAGGCATGTCTTTAGAGCAAGCTGCTGTACTTCTGCTGCTGCCTACTGTATCGACAGTTCGAACTGACAGCTGCGGTATGCATGCACAGCATTACAGAGTCTTATGGCCAAGCACGAAGCTCAGGGCAACGCAGGACGACTGGAGACAAAGAACATCAGCGGAGGGCACGCGAGCAAGGACTGCTGGTGCCATGTGGTAGCTGGGGCCTCGGATTGCAGGATAGAGCAATCGATGATGCAGCAGTAGCTGGGTTCAGGCATGCTGCAAGATCAATTTCTCAGGGCAGGTGGGCAACACATCTCGGACTGTGACTAGCTGGGTGGCTGTGCCACACCTAAGCGGAGGCTGTGCCATATTCCTAGCATGAGTCGATGACATCCCTGTGGCTCACAAGTTCTCAAAGGAGACTGTAGTAGTGGTCATAGAGAACACTGTGAACCTCTTCGCCTCTGCTGATTGTTGCTGCTTGTCCGTCTTGGTTGAGGGGGTTCAGGAACTTCTGCACCACGACGTGCTTGCTGTGCTGAATGTGGATGGTGAGCTCTTCAGACGCGAGGTGCCACTGGGGCGTGTCAAAGGACTGGACCATGACGCGTAGGTCAAGAGACATTGCTGCCCTGGCCATGCGGTAAGGACTTACAAAGAGCTTGTGCTGAACCAGGGGGAGCACTGCTGCGCACCAGGTTCTGCTAACCGACGCCATTGAAATGGCCGTCAGCAAGTCTGGTTGCAGTATCGCCAGTCTGACATGAACGCCCTGCCGGTCGTAGTCCATGTCAACGTACCGTTGCACGAAGACAGCTAGGCCATCATATGGGCGGCGGGAGGCCCAGAGGCGTGCTTGCTCCTGGATCTCGTCCCTGAGCCGCAGTATGGGAATAAGAGTGCTGGGGGGCCTATATGCAGCGATTTCAGTTTCCAGCATATCCCTGTCCAGACCGGAGTCCGAGTAGAAGTCCACAATGACCGCTCCGGGAATGATGAAGGAGAGAGCACGGCGACATGATTCGGTGCAGAGAGAGGATGACATTCGCTATGGTTATGGCTGGACAGCTGAGAGCAAGCCGAGAAATGACTGCGGAGAATCCTACCTTGAGCACGGACCGGTGAGCCGCAACGCTGATCGGATTTGCCTTTTGAAGGAGAAAATCGGCGCGTCTCATGGTCTGTGACCAAGTGGCTGGAGGCTGTGCCATCTGACCTAAAGAGGGCGACGCAAGACAGAGGTCGGAATGAAGTTCACCTGCTCATAGTGGACGCTGATGGCCTCTCTCGAAAGGGTACCAGCTTGATCCGGCAGAACTTCAATGAACACTCCTGCTCCTTGCTTTCGCAGATGGATGTAAGCTCTCCACACCCCTATCCAGGGTTTGCCGTCTAGGAGACGAGCGATTTCGGAGTACCACGCACGGCAGACCGCCGCAAGCGGTATAGCCTGTAGCAGATTCAGATTGACAATGCCGAGCTGAGCATGCACTCCATTGTGGTCGATCCTGAGTGTGTCGCCGATAATGGAGTACTGCGAGAAGGGGCCCGTTCTAGCCCAACGTAGAAGTAGATCCTGTAGACGATCACGAGTTGCACGAGCTTCATCATGAAGCAGGTCCAGATCGTTCCAGTAGGAGGTGGGGTAGGGCGAGGCGTCATAAGAGTCAAGAGTGAGTACCCCTGGTAGAAGATGTATCATAGCGTGGCGCAGGGAGAGCCCATCCATGGCAGTTAGCGAGTCTCTTAGAGCCAGCTGACAGAAAACTGGCAGGCAAGGGGCGTGCCGAGAAGTGAACGCAACTCAAAGCGCACGCCCTACGAACTACTACTTGTACGGAGGATGCCCAGTTTTCAAGCCGAGAGCACTGTTGCTGGCTGCAAAAAGTTAGACTCCTTAATGGCACGTTTAGTCCTGTTGCTCGGTCTCATTCTGCAGGGCATCATAGCTGTCAAAGAGGAGCGCATGCCAGGCGTTGAAGCCCGAGGCGCGGTAAGCAGCGGCGGGAGCAGTGCGAGCCAGAGGTGAAGTGAGTTTCTCGACCGGCAATCTGAACGCCATCGAGACCGGAAGGTAGAAGATGTCCTGGCCTTCGCGAACCGACACTGAGCCTGACTTGCGCAAACGTGACATCGCCACCAGAAGTTCCACTGTATTGATGCGGGCTTGACCAGATATCATGTCTGATATGAGGTCATGCCAGACTCGATTAACAGTGGCAAGTCGTCGGACTTGAATTAGACGCGGCTGCGTGACCTCGTAGACAAGATGCATGTCCTTCGGGTCCAGTGTGTCTGGCGCAGTTGGGGGGATGTAGGTGATGGAGAGGGCCGGCCAGTGATTGAAGCACTCTTGAAGAAGTTTCAGGAGGCCCGTTCTGGCTGCTGTCAGGCCATCCCTGGTGGTGAGGCCTGGTCCTGTAAGGCTGGACTGGCTGCTCGAGTCATCGATGGCTGTTCTGTCCAGGTCCGTCAGCTGCAAGTAGAAGTCGAGGCTGAGGAGCATCGGCGTCAGGAAGTGAAAGATTCGCTGAACGAAGGCGTCTTCCATCAGCACAGTCTAGTGTATGGAGGGCAAAGCCGAACTTTAGAGCCAAGAAAGACTGAAGAATTGCAGTGACGTTGTCACAGCGGTGCAGATACGACATGTGCTTGCGTACCTGCTTTAACCTCAAAATACGAGCAGAGATGGTCAGAGACTGTGTCTCAGCTCGAGAGGCTGTGCCATTCGTGCTAACTAGTCAGCTGTGGTACCTAGTGGAAGGCGAAAACCTAGCTCAGTCAGGCGCTGTTGCAGCGTTGGTGAGAAACGAGAGGCTCCTCTTACCGTGTAGGCCGCCAAAACGACTCGAGTAAAGGTTTCCCATGGTAGAGTTGCATGCCACAGCGCATCCGCCCGGAAGAAGAGGCTGAGGCCACGAAGGTCAAAGCAGCTTCCCCGGATCATCCCCTGCTGGTTCGGGATCTCCTGGTAGTCGCAGCCTTCAGGGTCTTCGATCCATATGCCGCCCTGGTCGCAAATGGAAATCGGGATGAGCAATGTACCCAAGGCTGCATTGCGAGCATCTTTATGCGGTGGGGAGTGCACATCTACCAAGACCTCGAGCGAAGTCCACTGGTGTTCTGGATAGCATGAGTACACGAAGGCGTTGAAGAGTCGAGTGACGTTGGGATGGGAAACCGTCTCCTTAAGCAGGCCAGGAAGAACTCGGCAGAAGGCCCCTACCCGAAATCGCTGGCCACATGAAGAGCCGGCCGCACGGGGAGTGCACTCCCATCTGTCGTGGGCTTCGAAAGGTAGGTACTGCAGAACCTGACGGACCGATGACCAGATGGAAAGACAGCGAGAAGTGATGCAGCTGCTGGCTATCTGCTCTGCCTTGGGTACCATGTGTGGCAATCCTCCGTGTGGGATGGGATTGACCAAGCAGCCTTCCTCTGCCTCGGAGCAGGTCATGGTAGTCATTGAATCGAGATATTTCTCGAATTGCTGCCACTGCAGGGGTGGGAGAGCTTTGTGTGCCCATGCCGTGATGTCATTGGAGGGCCATGTTCCCGCTGCCGGCGGCAGGGACACTTGGGCCTCCTCACAGTACAACTTCAGCGCCGAAAGAGTGAGGTAGTCCTCCATGTAATCTGCGAAGATCGCAGCGGGAAAGGAAATGGCCCGGATTGGGCCATCATCCTCGCCAACCATTGGCACTAGCGCAAGTGGTGAGCCGGTAACCGATTCTAAGCCGAGCTCAAGCAAACGGTAGCTGGATAGTGCTGACAACTGCGCTCAAGACATATGCTCAGGTTTTTCTCGGGCTAAGGCCAGCGCTGTAGGCATTGGGACGGAGTCTGTGACTCAGGTAGCTTTGGACTGTGTCCTATTCCGCGACGAAATGGTTACAGTAGCCGCGTGGCGGAGGCTGTGCCATATGCCGCTAGGGTGGACTGTGTCCTTCGATTGAAGCCTAGTCCATTTCCGCCCAAATGCCCTGCAGCTCAGTAGCCGGTGTCGAGGGCGCTGGCTCGTTCGAGCTGGCAGCCGGGGGAGGTGGTGGAGGCGGAGAATGCTCGAGGGGATTCTCCGGCATGAGGTAGCCATCCTGGTTGCTGTACTTTTGGTACGGCAGTACCTCTGTGTACATAGTCCTGACGTGGCTGCCCATGGTCCGGAGCCTGCAAGCTAGGAAGAACCGAGCGTAAGCAGCAGATTCCTCCCAGCTACCGGAGTCAAGAGGAGCCCGAGTTGGATCTTCTGGCCCAAAAAGCCCGGATGCGTTGGATTTTTGCTGCCTGGGGTAGGAGAAAACGGCAGTGGCCAGTCGAATATTGCCGGTCTCTTCGTTGCACTGTGATCGAGGGATCTATGGCAGTCTCGTACCAGCTTCCTCCGGGAAAGGCAGATTCTGGCCATTTGGGTGGAGTGAGGCCAGCGAGATTCTCCCATTCTGCCAGCTCGACGCGCAGGTGTTTGGGGAGCTTCGGGGGCATCGGGAAGCCCGACGCAGTGTTGCGCCAGCACTTGTTGCCCACGACTTCGACGGAGATCGTCTTGCTGAGCCGGTAGTAGTCGCCTCTGACGGTCCTGGTGGGACGCTCCATGAGCTCGTGAGGAGGACGATGAAGCGCTCCTCCCTGGCCTAGGGCACCGTAGCCCAAGCTAAGAGGATAGACACTTTCCCCCGCCGTACCTCCAAAATCGATCAAGACATAGGTGGGGGGGTCAAAGCGAACCATGATGTTGCCCATGTGGATGTCCGCGTGGACCAATTGGCTGGAATGCACTGCATTGAGGGCAGCCCGGATGTCAGCCACGAGGTTGACGACATGGTCAGTTGTCATGGAGGGGATATGGGCAGGGAACAGTCGTGGCAGTAACAGTGTTGGGCCTTGCTGCCAGAAAGCCTCGATGATGGTGTTGATCGGCGGGAGGCGCGATAATCTGCTAAACTCTCGTCTGGCCATGTACTCTTCCTGCGGCCGCGTGACTTTCTTGAGCACAAAGTTTGCAGCACTGGAATTGAAGACCGCGCTGGCGTATCCCGTAGCGATGCTCTCGCCTGAAAGCTCTGGCGAGATGGCGGCCGTCACTTGGGGGTCGACTGGTCGTCGAAGTCCAGGCATATGGCTCCGACCAAGAGCCTCATGCACTCCATCAGGATAGGGAGCACGATACATCCCAGCGTGAGTGGGAGATATCGTCTGTGACGAATCCGTGCTGCACTGTGTGCTACCTGCCACTGGTAGCTTGAGCCCTGTGACCTGGTTACAGAGCAGCTGAGTGCAGTTGCAGGAAAACGCATGGCAATTAGTTTTGCTCTCTGGTAGCTGGCTCCACCGGCAGTGCCTAGTTCTCTGAAGATGCTTTCCTAGTGTCCTGTTCCGGAGCCTCGTTCGTCGATGTTTGGGAGCTGGCGGTGTAGGAGGACGAGCCTTGCCCGAGGGCAGAGTGCATCGTTCAGCAGACTGAGAGCTGGTAGAAGACGCCGAGCCAGGGTCTGTGTATAGTTGCGAGGCCTTACGCTTGAGAATCTCGTCCAGCTGATGTACCAGATTCAGAAAGTGTGGGACTTGATCAGGACCCGGTAGGTCCGCAAAAAGTGTGAGATCCATGATGCTAGAGGCTCGAGCCAGGCTGGCGCGCTCAGGAAGTTGAGTAAATCGGTATGAGCTGCTCTCTAAGGTCCCCCTGCGTTTTGATGCGCAGCTGCTAGGCACCCTGTACGAAAGTGTCAGATGTGCAAGACTGACCAGGTCATCAGCTGTGCTGAGGGAGTTAGTGCACTGTGTGCTTCAACTAGGCCAAACTCAGGGTCGGCCTCGAGCCTTGCGAGCCAGTCCTCCCGGCGCCTTTCTTCCCAGGCGCTCAAAGCCGTCGTGGGAGTCAAAGAGGGAGGCGAGAAGGGAGAGGTATGGCAGAAGGTCTGAGTAGATGGCCACCCTGAAGTCAAGGATAACGTGCGTTTTGAGCTTGTTGGGCTTAGCTGAGCAGTGCACTATGTCCTGTGCCAGCTTGGTCTTGTCTGTGGTGATGTTGATCATGGAGTCAACCACCTTCAGTAACTTGCCGTACTCCGTCTTGTCCACGTGTTCTGGGGGGTTGCCCTTGGTAAGTTCGTGGAGAAGAACTAGGGAGACTGCATTTGAGCACGAACCCTCGGGGTGAGGTTCTCCTTGGCGCAGCTTCTTCAATCCTCCCTGCCAGGATTTCACGGACGCAACTAGTGCCTTCTAAAGTTGGTGGTCTTGGGGAAGTTTGTACACCAATGACAGCTGGTGTTGCAGTAGACTCATTTGGTCGTCGTGCACAAGGAGTGCTTTGGTAAGCTCTTCCGGGCTCAGCGCCTGAATGGCACCTGATTGTGCTCGAGGCTGGGTGCCTTGCCCGAGCGCTTGGACCGCCCCAGGTCCTTTCTGTCTCGGGATAGATTTGCGGCGCGGCTGGTCCAGTTGCCTCGGCAGGGCAGCGGCCTTGGCCGCAGGCGAGAGAGACTCGAGAGGAGGTTCTTCTGAAACTTCCATTCCCGAAGCGTCATCAAAGTCCGTGCCATTTCGGGAGCGTTTGTGCTCCGGACTCTTGACTGCGACAGGGGAAGCGGTCATGCCGGCCTAGTAGTCGGATAGGAAGCTATACAAAAAGAGGGCGAGCTGATTGAGAGGAAAAGAAATTACGGTGTGTGCATGTCCGCGTGCGCTCATGACACACTTGGCCTTGACGTGAGGCGGCCTATGTCAACTTCCAATTGACTATAGGCTTCTCACGCACGGGCGCCCTGCGTTGCCCCCAAGGACGAAGCTGGGCCGGAATGCATCACCTAACGATGATGCTAGCGAATTCGTTGCAAGAAAAGCATGTAGACATTCCTGGAGATGGACAGATTCAAGGCCGCTGAGGCCTTTTCCGGGAGCCTGTAGTCGTCAGAGATCCAAACCTGAGAGTTTGCATCCGCAGGGTCCTCCGGCCAAAAAGCGCGGTAGTGCCCAGAAGCAAGGGAGTCCCCAAAGTGGGCAACGCCTGCTATGACCTGATAGAGTCGCTGGGTTCGATCTTCGCTTGAGGTCCATACGGGCACCGTGGCGCGGCCTGTCCAAAGACATGGCTGAGTGTTCTTGACTCCATCCTGCCAGCGGCAAATCACAATCGCTAGGAGTTCAGGTGACCAGACAAGCGCTCGGGTAAAGGTCTGGGATTCCCACAACCGTAAGCAAGTCGATAATGTCAATGGGCAAGACGGGAGGGGAAGGAGGAGAGGGCTGACTCCCACGTCTGAATCCTCAACCTCGCCATCTGTACGACCCTGCCACTGTGTTTGTTGAAGGGAGCCTAAAGGCTTGGACTGCATATGTAGAAGCAGCTCTGAAACGTCGTGCTGTCTGCCATCCAGTCGCCAGCCTGAAATGGCATGGCGAAATTCAAACAGGCCGAACAGGTTCAGTAATCTGGGGGCTCTCTCGTCTCCTAGATGGGACAGGACGGACTGGAAAGCACCTAGATCATACCCAAAACTCGAGATCTGATGCAGAGCCTGGAACAGAGCATTAGCGTAACACGAGTTTGACGTGTTAGTCAGAGCGCGCTGGTGCACTCCTTCTGGTCGCATTGCCGCATGTCCAAGGGACTGCGAAATGGACTCCTGCTTGTCTGTCGGGGGTTGACGAGCTGTGCTCGACTGATTTGAGGCTGTGCCATTCGACCGTGACCTAAAGAAATGGGCTAGTGACTTCTCTTGGGGCTTGGAGGGGGGAGCAATAACGGCTTCCTCCACCTCCGGTTGCCCTCGCAGCCACTGCGCGCTAACCTGATAAAGCACGGGGCATTGCTCCGGGTGCAGTCTGCGATCGTAAACCTTGTAACCGCAGAAGGAGCACGGGTGTCCCTTGGCAAGGTGGGGCGAGAAGCCCTGGCATATAGAGACTGCACGCTTGTGTAGCCTTGACCAGTCCTTAGGATGCGCCTGACGGAAGTGTGACTTAACTTTGGTGTGATCGAAAGTCCAGAAGTCACACGTGAGGCACCGATGAATCAGGACCCGGGCCTCCGCTGTCTTTGAGAGCACCGCTATTCGATGTTGTGGGAGCTGAGCAATGTCCTGTCGCAGCTGAGAAAGGATCCTTACCTCAGGATGACTTGAGAGTTTGTCCGTCGCATTCAGAGATCGAAGCTTCTGGGGTTCCGGGCATGCTCCTGACAACAGGTGGTCACGAAGACCTTTCCATTGATGAAGTTTGCGCATGCAAGCGGCGCATTGCGGCATCCCATCCACCGCGTGGAGTTGTCGATCGAAGCTTGAGGGTACAAATCGGTCAATGCTGGCTGGATGTACGCGCGACTTGTGTAAATGTAGTCCATTTGCTGTCTCGAAGGAGGCATCGCAGAGTGTGCACGCATGTAGGGCTACAGGATTTTCAGCTGCTTCGGGGAGTTGTGATAGGAAGGACAGCTTGTCCCGGATGACTTGCAAAACCGAGTGCTCGGTTGTGATGTCTGGGCTTCTGGCTGCGCGTCGCTCAAGTTTGCGGAGTCTCTTCCTTAGCTTGATCTGCATCGCTTGAACCGGATCCTGAATACTGTAAAGCTGGAAAAGATCCTTAGTGGTGATGCGGCTGGTATGTGCTGGCAAGTTCAGCACTGATCGCACCTTGTAAGCATGCCAACTACGTAGCTGCTTTGCCGACTCCTCACTTAGTCCGACGTCTGATAGGCCTGTCGTCAGTGTGCTCAGGACTGTGCTTTGCCAAACCTTGAGTCGCGACATGGTGCTCGCATACCTACGATTGTAGACAAATTGGCGGACTTGATGCAGCTTTTGCTTTGCCTCCCCTATGCGGTAATGCAATGTCTGCAGCTCGAAGTGGTTGTAGGAGATCATAACCCCCAGGTACTTGCTACAGGAAACCCACTGGAAGGCGGGGAACGATTTATTGGGCCCGATGCGCCATCCTCGAACCTGCTCGCCCTTGGAGTTTGTGATCCAGCAGCCGTGTTTGTTCATCACGTTTTGGGATTCTCTACCCGCTAACTTCACCAAGATGACGCACTTGCTAATGTTGACTCGGAGGCGGTGTTTGCGGACCTCCTCAAGTAACGCTGCGATGATCGCATGAATGGCCTTGAGGTCCTTGTCGGAGCGGATAGTCCGATGGAGCGTGAGATCATCGGCGTATCCTGTCAGAAATTTCAAGACCTGCTCCGCACCGAATAGGTCAACCAGAGAGCGGAAAAGGTCACCTGTAAGGAACGAGAAGAGTGTGGGGGCGAGCTTACATCCTTGTTTTATGCCTGCTGTGGTTTCGACAGAGGTGGAATCTCCCTGCGCGTGAAGGACATAACGAGACCCGTCATGCAGAGCCTGAACGAGGTGGACTGTGTCCTGATCGGCCCCTTCTCTCTGAAGAAGGTCGATGATCTCTTGGCGAGAGACTGTGTCAAACGCTTGGCTCAGGTCAAGAGCAAAGGTGAGGCCGCCAACTAAGCCTGGGGCCTGTGTGCCTTGTTGCAAGGCATGTCTCGTGGGGTGGGCTTGTTCTAACAGGGCTCGAGCCTCACGCAAGTGATGCACCACGCGTTCTAGCGCGTCTGACAGCCCCCGACCTTGTAGATAAGCGAACTGTGGCATGTGCTTGAGGAACGAGAGGGTCAGTGGCTGAAGCGCTTCTCTGGCCGCTCCCGCCAGTCCCTTAGCGTCAGGTCTAAGGATACCCAAGGGTCTCAAGTTCGCTGGTTTGTCAGAGGGTTTGCCCGGCTTGGGAATTAAGCAGAGATCAGCGTCTACGAGGTCGGATTCGAGGCTGTCCTCGGCCTGCTTGGATGCTACGTGTTTTGAGAGGATCGGTGCAACGATGTCGCTACACAGTCTCCACACAGCCGCGGGTGCGGCTCCGTCAGGAACAGCTTTATTAGGCTTGATAGAGTGAATGTGAGCTGCTAGTTTGGGCGGCGCCAAAACAGGGAAAGCTCCACGCAGTGTCCGTAGCGGAGGGTGGGCCGCAAAGACCTGATTTGCATATTCCCTGAGGGCTGCTAGCTCCTGCGCTGGACCCAGCAAGTGTCCTGTGTTGTCCTTGAGCTGAGCTCTGCGCGCAGGCTGCCAAGGCTGCAGTTTTTTGAGGGTTTGAAAGGAGATGTGTTGGTCACCTTCAGCCAGACTCGCGTCCACCTCCGATATGAAACTCGCGATCCTATCTTTCTTTGCTTGTTTCACAGCCTGGCGATGTGCCACTTGCGCCAGTTCAGCTTCAGTGTCTGGCGGACGTGGCGTGTGCTGATTAGGAGGCTGTGCCATTACGTTAGGTGACTCGATCAGCTGTGCTGAGGGAGTTGTGTTCACAACCCTGTCATGGGTACGGGCCCGCCACATGCGTCGGGTTTCTGACTCCAACGGGATCGGTCTTCGTTTGGGAATTTTTGGAAAAAAGCGTTCTGCACCTTCCAAAAGCAACGCATTCCATGCCTTGGGGTCCTGGCAGGTGTCAATTCTGGAAGCTATCCAGCTGTGCAGTGCCTTTGCCGTCTCATCCTCCTCTCTGACCGAGGCCTGTAGAGCTAGTGAATCGTAACGGCGCGTGCTGAGCTTATGGGATGGGAGCAGCCAGTGATGTTGGAGGGGTACGTCAGCTTTAAGCGGGTAATGCCCTCCTTTCTTCCAGCTTCCCAACGGGCAGTCCACCCAGGGGGCTGACCTTTTTGCTTTGCCTCCCGCCGTAGATTCTTTGGTTAAAATGAAGTCAATTTGCGACTCCACTCCTCCTTGTGAGAAGGTGGCTATATGGTCACATTGCCAGGTGTTAAGGGCAACCAAACGCAACCTGAGCAGCAGGTTAAACAAGTTGGATTCGTCAGGGCGGTCCTCAGTGGGCGGCTTCACGTGCGTTCCCACCAATGGAGGGCTCGGACGCAGGGAAGTGTTAAAATCACCTGCTACAATAAGGGAGTCCCTCTTAGGCACCTGCTTGATCACCTTGGACATGACGGATAGTACCTTAGCACGGTCATCCTTATTGGACTGGATGGTCTTGGCAGAAGACCAAGCGTGTTGGTACACCGCGACAACAACCAGCCGAGTACCTGCAATGTCTGCACGAGCTTCTAAGACCCTACCCGGGCTCCACTCCTTCCAGCGTAAGCTCTTGGGGGCGAACTTGGGCGAGAATAGGATCATGACTCCATCAGCGCGAGTCGTGGATGGAGCTCGCGGTTCTTGCCGAGTATTACGCTTCGCAGCTTGTTTAGGCCGGGTATGTGGTTTGGTAGACTCCGAGGCTGAGGAGATACAGTACCACCCAGAAACGCTGAATTCACTGGTCTCAGTCCAGTGCGTTTCCTGTAATATGAGGACGTCACAGTGATGAGAGGCTTCAGCTGCTAGCCACGTTTTGAGTTCGCCCCATTGCTGTTGACCTAGGTGTCCCGCGTTCCACGAAATAACTCGGATGGATCTTTCCAACCGGCCTGCCCTGCGGGAGGCTGTGCCATATGCAGGGGAGTCAGCAGTCTGTGACTGAAGCTCTCTTCGAGTGGGTGGGGGGCGTACCCCCAGACGATCAACCAGGGTAGGTGTCAGAACCTGCCCTCGGTATGGTACGGGCCCGTCACTACGGACTGTCCTTCTACATGCTGTCTTGAACGAATTCTTACGAAGAGATGCAAAGTTTTGTGAGTGCACTGGCAATTGCGCCATCCGCTACTTTCGTCAAGAGACCGAAGCCTAATGACTCCCTCCACTGCGCGGAAGTGGAAACCCTACCGCCTGCCCAGTTTGCAATGTTTTAAACAGTGTCTGGGCCCAGGAATTGGGACCTGGCGGCTCAAAGCAGCTCCTGTATGAAAAGGGAGAGGACCATGGCGTGGAAGGAGGCACAAACCTTTACTGTTCAGAAAAGGGCCCGGTAGGAACCTCTAGCACAGCAGTTGCGCCCCAAGCCTGTTCGAAACCTCTCATTCAGCGCGGCCGCTTGAGCACTTGTGGCGGCTACTACTTACTACTACTACTACTACTACTACTACTACTACTACTACTACTACTACTACTACTACTGCTACTGCTACTACTACTAATGCTGCTGCTCCTGCTGCTGCTACTACTACTACTACTACTACTACTACTACTACTACGACTACGACTACGACTGGTACTGCGACTGCGACTGCGACTGCGACTGCGACTGCGACTGCTACTGCTATTGCTACTGCTACTGCTACTGCTACTTCTTCTACTGCTCCTACTACTACCTTCTCTGACTACTGCCACAACTGCTACTACTACTTCTACTACTACTACTACTGCTACTGCTACTGCTACTGCTACTACTACTACTACTACTACTACTACTACTACTACTACTACTACTACTACTACTACTACTACTACTACTACTACTACTACTACTACTACTACTACTACTATAGTTACTACTACTTCGACTACCATTTTCAATTGAACGCTGTGCGAGCGGGCTCTGCACATAGCGGGCGATTGCCGCGGTGCACTCACGTTGGTGTGAAACTGACTCAGACCCTTGAGACTGATTAGCCCAGGTCAAAATGGGGACCTTTTTGAGAGGTCAAGCGGCCTACTTGGCTTCCAGCTGACTGGCACAGGGCAGCTGGAGTTTTCGCAGGCAGCAAGATGTCAAGCTCCATTCTGTGAAGGTGTACCTTCAGGCTGTCAAGAACAGATTTGCATGAGGCATGCTTGCTTGGAGAGGTGCAGCAGCGCAGACTGAGGCGGATTCTGACCTGCTTTTGCAACTGACAGCGACGGCTGCATGCAGAAAAGCCATCAGTGTCTCGAGGAAGAAACTTGTGTCAGGTCAGACGAAAACAGGCATTGCCTCCGCTGCTAGGTATGCACATTGCCATTGGCACCCTCCGTCAAGGTAGAGACTCATTGATGCCAGGAGCGACTGCCACTAGCACCAGTGTCGGAGCCGCGGTTCCACCAACCACCCCTCGACCAGGCATCGCCGTCTCTGTGGCGCTTGTCAGTGCGAGACTGTGTCTCTTCACCCGAGCGCCTGTCTCGCTGTTCTCGCTGACGATGCCATTGGTAAGTGGCAGTGTCGCCTTTGTTGTGCTCAATCCTGAGCTTGCGGACAATCTGGCCATCGCGGGGCTGGTAGAAGATGGCACGATTTTGCCCGCCGCTCTTTCTGGAGGTCTGGTCGTAGATGCACTTGAAGGTGGAGGCAACGATCTCGAAGTTCTCGTCCGTCTCGAGCACCGCGTTCATGTCAACGTGGTCCCACATTTTCTGGAAGAGGGCATGCACGATGCCGTAGTACGCCGTGGTGGACTTGAGCTCGGTGTAGCGGTTGTCCTGTCCGATGGAGAGGGTGAATTTGCCATTGGCCCCGACCATAAGCCGCGCCTGCGTGATGTCCATCCAGTTGGCATCCTTGTCGGTGGCGACTTTCAAGATCGGGGCGAAGATCCATGGCACTCGCCCAAGCGCTCTGAAACGATTGGTCCATGGTAGAACTTGTTCCGAGGCGGTGAGGCCGCCCACAATAGCCTGCTCCTTCATAATGTGCACTATCTGATCTCTTTTGGGCAATTGACTCGCCTCCTGCTCCGGAGAAGGATTGGTGCTGTACTCCACCAACTTGGTCGTGGTGACCGGGCCCTGGTATTTGACCTCAGCGCGTGTGGAAGGGGGGCCGCTGTAGTCGCGCCCGGGGCTGGAGTTTGCGGGATCTGCTCTGGCACCGAAGCTTTGGTCGCAGGGGCTGCTGTCGACGTTGTCCTGTCAGCTGGGGGGGGAGCGGCCTTGGTAGCGGTTGAGCCCGAGAAGGCATTGCAAGGCGCATCGCGGGTTTGGCTGGAGCCGGCGGACGGCGAAGGCTGCGACGGCTGCCCCGATGGGGTCGGTGAGTCCTCGGTGCCCCTCGTGAGCCAAGTGTGGAATTGCCTGTGGCTGGCTGCTCCTCCGGCACGCTGGTCTCGGTCATTGACCCTTCCCGCATCAGTTATGGCGAATGGCCGGTGGCCCTGCGTAGGCCAAATCTGGCTTTCGAAACTGACGCCGTCGGGACCCATTGGGGGAGGCCGATCCGCCGTCGGTGTCGGGGGTGGCGGGGCCTTGCCTGTGGACGCCGCTGAAGGAGGGTTGGCCGGTTCAGCCGGGCGCTGTGACCACATGCTGGAGCGTTGGGGGGGTGGCTGGCACAATGTTGGGCTGGAGGAAGTGGTGGGTCACCCCAAGCTCATTTGGAAATTTCAGCCGCTTGCCCTGCGGTCGCAATATCTGCAGGAGAGCCAGTCAGAATCATCAGGGTGGAGACATAGTCCTCGGGGGATGTTGCGGAGAACCGCTTCCGCCGTGATTCCGCTGTACTGCGGTTCACGCTCCACTGCAGCCATGATCATGTCAAAGTCGCCGCGTTCCAGGCTGCTAAGCACGGTTTCTCCGACGACTCTGACCCCTGCATTGGTGAGCATTGCTCCCGCCTGTGCTGGAAATGGTGCTGCTGAGGCATCGCCACCGGCTTCAAAGCCTTCAGAAATGATCTGGGGCACGCTCTGCATCAGAGAATTTTCGTTTCTCTGAGCTGCCCGCGGGTCTCCTTTGAAGCCCTTGCGCCAGCTCCAGCAGCGAGCGAAGGCAACCCGGACACACTTGCTCGTCTCGAAGAAGTGGCCATCCGACTGGAGCTCCTTGGATCTCGCGAGTTGTGCCGAGTGGCGCTCGCGGAGCAAATACACCGGGCCAAACTGGCGAGTTTGGTTCCATCCCGGCACGGGGGTGTGACCCATGTCCGCCGTGAGCAGCTTCCAGAGCTCCTTGCAGAAGATCATGTAGCCGAGATTGGCGACCGACGTGAGGATATTCTTGCCGAAGGCGTGATTGATCGCGCAGAGGAGCAGCGGGTGGCGCAGTTGGCCATAGATGATGCCCTGAAAGATGTGGTCATTCTTGACCCCAATTCCCATGACCAGGTAGTCCCGGGGCAAAACACCCTCCTCTCCATTTGGGCAGTGCCCCAGCTCTTGCTCTTTCTGACTTGGACATTGTCCCATTCTGAAGCTAGGTGCCCAAGGACTTCGTCGAAAGGCATGCGCAGCGCCAGCTTGATGTACCTGAAAATTGTGAGCAGGTTGTCTCAAACTTCTGATCAAGTTTTCGCCACTGTCACCAGCATGGAGGCGAAGGGTCTCGAGCAGGACCTTGTCGTTGCAGAAGGCGCACTCGAAATCGGCCAAGAACTCTTGGCACATGCTCTTGGGGCCGGGGTGGTCGTCATGCATGTACGTCTGAAACATGGTGCGGGGCATTGGTCGGCGGCCAGCATTCGGCTCGAGGAAGGGTCGGAAGACCCAGGCCTTTCCCGTGTGGCGTGCCGCCACCGCTCCAATCTCAGACAGTGTCTCCGAGCTACACAAGTCAGCTGTAGCATTCATTTCCTTGTGGACATTGTCCCCCGTGCAGTTCCATGAACATATGATCAGGATGTGTGGATCGCATTGGGCTTCAAGCGCCGCATTGTTCGGATGGAACGGGACAAGAGCAGGCCAATGACCTGGTCCGCCACCTGCGGTCGGAAGTGGCAGTTGTTCTGGTTGTAGATCTGGTCGACCAGGGGATGCGGGCCCTGGAGACTCATGATGGTCTCCGAGCTGAGCTCATACCTGCTCAAGCCATATTGATCACGGATCCCCGCTATCCAATCATGGTTCGCTTGCTTGTGTGGCAGCAAGCTTTGGCGCAGGGGGATCATGCGTACACTGACGTCATATCGTAGTAATGATCGCGGAGAAAATTGATCAAGGCCTGGCTCTCCGCGGGGTATGGGCGAGTCTCTCCCAGAACCCGAATGAACTGCCAGGCCAACACTTCGAGCACTGCCGGGTTAGGCGGCCTATTGGCCGCGTATTCCGCCGTCAGTGTGGCTCCCGGGCAGGAGATCACATAGCCGTGCGGTGCACCCTGGTTCACATCAATGATGCCATAGGACTGGCCATTGGCCCCTCTCCAGAGCAGGTGTTGCAAGGTGCTGTCACTGAGCACCAGACAAGGCTTCGGCGTCGTTGGTGTCGCCGCCATGTTTTGCAGGCGTGCCGCGCTCGCAGCAGCGACTAGTCACTGGGGTGGGGAAGCTGTGAAGGGAATTTGAGGGAGGAGGGCCTTTCTGCCTGTTGCCGTGCATGTTGCTGTGACTGCGACAATATCAGCGATCGGTCCTGAACCTTGCTGCGCTATCCAGGCACCCTTGGGTCAACAGTTGCGTGATGGCAAACAGTGGCTGGACCTAGGAGTCAGTGAAATGCACACGGGGCACCACTCGAGGTCGCGCCGGGTCAGCAGCGGCCGTCGGCGTAGACCAGCTTTTCGATCGGCAGGACCTTGGACATCAGTGGCATCACCAGAGGCAATTGGTATGTACCGCCGTGATGCTTACAGCGATCTTGCAGGCGGCTGCTGAGGATGGTTTTGCAGAAGCGCAGAGTGCCAGACCCCCTGGCGATCTCGCCATGTACAAAATCGTTAAATCTAGCAGTCGTGCTCTCTGCAGGTTATGAGAGATAGAGCAGCTGCCGTTGCGGGCTCTTAGCACCAAAGCAGTCGGGCATTGCCCCCCTTATGAAGTTAGTCTACCACTCAGCTTTGCTGCCGCCGGGAACTGGATGAGGTGGTTTCTGTGCGGCACACCTCAAAACCCAAGTACTGCAGGTATAGAAAGCTTTTCCACGTCCCGGATGTGATACGTGCCGAGAATGAATCGACGGCCCGTCCAAGGCAGCACCAGGTGTCGTCGCGAAGCGTCGAAGCTGAGGTAGGGCAGGGTGACTGGGTGCACATGCCCCCTGGGCCCGCCCCGGTCCAGCAAGTAGTCGCCTTGCTCATTCTCCACGAAGAGGTGGCCACCTCAAAGTTGGACAGGGGGATCAGCAGGTTGTGCACCCCTTCCTTGTTATTGTCGGTGCGAAGGCCGGAGGCCATGTTGCGCGCCAGGAAGAGGGTATAGTGCGCGGGTGGCGCCCAGCCATGGTGTACGACCGTATTGAGGAGGCACGCCGCCATTGGAAAGCGGTGGGTCTGTGTCCTCAGTCCGGCCATTGGCCCCTGTAGGTAGGCTCCCAACGTGACAATTTGCTGGTCAGCAGATTGTGGCAGTGCCACCGAGGCGTGCCGACAAGCCGAGGTGGTCGGTATAGATGCAGATAGTCGGCAGCAGCTTTTTCCACCGCGCACAGAGTGAACTTATGCTCCATTTCGTCCATGTCTGGAGGGAGCTGAAGACACACTCCCGGCGCCTGCGCCTGGGGAATGTATAAACTCAGCGCCGAGCATATGGAGCCCTGCCGGGCATGCTCGAGTTCTGCTTCTGTATGTACTTCAGAGATGACCTGCTGAACGGTCGGTTGCTCGAGAGTGGGACGCCGGCATTTGAGCGCCCGTTCCGGGAAGTCCTCGTCGGAGTCATCGATGTCCATCGGGATGCAGCCCGTGCTGGCACGTAGTCGCCACATGACAGGCTCGCACACTCTTTTGAGCGCTACGGGGCGACCAAGAAGTCAGGCTGTGCTTACCTGAGAGCCGTGAGATAAAATTAGCTAGTGGCAGTGGAGATGAAAGGGCAGTTAGGAGTGTGTGCTGCAGTTGTGAGGCTCGACATGCACTGGCGCAGGTTTTCCATGCAGCTATGATCTTCGACACTTTTTGCAGCTGTGGTTGATCCCGACAAGAGCTGCGACCGCAGTCTAGGAAAAAGGCCAGGTCTCGTGGACGCCGGCACGCCTGCTGTCGGTCCATTGGAGAATGAAAAATGCTCGGCCGATACAGCGCTAGGTCGACATTGTCGCCACCTTAAATGCGTTTTGCTTCTGGGGTTGTCATTGACACCGCATCCTCCTTCGAATCCGAAGGCTGGGTCGGAGGTGGAGAGTAGCCATCCAGGTTGGAGTACGACTCCCAGGGGTAGACCTCCTGATAGACGTATCTGAGATGGCGGCCGCATGTTCTCAGTTCGGCTGCCAGGTAGAATTTGGCCCAGACTGCTGATTTCTCCCATGAGCCAAGTCCTTGAAAGGCATCAGCCACTGCGGCCTTTTCCGGGACCAGGGAGCCATTATTGTTACCGAACTTGTCATCGGATCTGGTGAAGGTAGCAATGTCGGTCCCTAGCTCCCCACTGGCCCGCCAAAGGCCAGCATGGAGTGTAACGGTCGGGTTAAAGGCAGCGTCTGTCCAGGAGCCAGCCGGCTGTGACCATTGGTCTCGCTCCAACCAAAGCTGCAGTTCGCGCTTCAGGTGGCTAGGAATTCCCCTCGAGGCTCCGTCCGTGACGCCGCTGCCTTTGCGCCTTTTGGTTTGGTCTTCATCCGGCATGAACTGCTTGAGAATTGTCTGCGCGGGCGCGAGCCGGTAGAAGTCGCCATGCGCCGTTCTGACTGGCCTGGGGGGGGCCTCATGAGGGTGGGCGGCCGGCGCAAGTCGCCTCCGTAGCCGATGGCACCAAAGCCGTTGCTCAAGGGGTAGATGGCCTCGCCGGAGCAGCCTCCATAGTCAATGAGGACGAAGCTGGCCGGCTGCTGCCGTACCATGATGTTGCCCGCATGCACGTCACCGTGGACGATCTGGGCGGAGTGCAACATCTGCAGCGCAGCCGCTATGTCAAATTTGAGCCGTTGGACCGTGTCCCCGGTGAGCGTGCGGGGCGCCGACCAGAGGCGCGGCATCAGAGCTCGAGGACCGTCCGCAGCATAGATAGTGTTGATCACGGAGAGGGGCGGGAGCCGCGTAATGCGATGAATTTCTTTGCGAAAGTCCGCCTCGTGCTCCGCCTTGACTTGCTTGATGACATAATTGGGGTCATCGTGGGACAGGGTAGCCCCTGCCGATGGTTTTGCCAACCGTGCCCTTCAGCAGGCTGACACAGGCTGCTGACGTAGGCCCTGTCAGTGTGGATGGGGCAGGGATGCTCTGCACAGTTTGTGCATGGTCAGTCATGGCAGCCATAACCTCAGTGACCATGCGACGCGGGTCGTGGTCCAGGCCGAGGCGGATGTGGAGGGTGTCCAGGGCCGCAGCGTCCGAGCCAGTCGCCATGTCAGCAGCTGTATGGAGCAGCAAGGCTTTAGCTTTCTGCTACTTTGAGAGCAGCAGTGAGGGCATTCGCCACCGGCAAAACAGCAAAGACTGCTTTAGGATACTATGTTTAGGGCTTAGCTGGTGGAGCTGGCACTTTTCTATCCTGTCAGCGTGGTGCAGGAGGTCATTGACCACCTTAATTGTCAGGGCCGCTCATTGTACGCACCCGGTGGCTGGTTAGGTCATTGCTGCCGAATTAGGAATCTTGTTCACCGTGTTCTGTCGCTTCTTCGGTGAGCGAGGCGGCGTCGGGGGCCGCTGGCGACCAGACGGGAGCGATGTTGCAGATTTCTCCTTGGCAGTCTTGGTCGAGTCTTTAGCTTCCGAGGGAGCCGAAGTCACGGTTGTCGTGGACTGCTTGTCAAGGCCCAGCTCCCTGATTTTGTCCCGCTGCGCGGCGTAGTAGTCAAAGTCGATCTCGCATTGCAGCCCCTGCATGTCGTGCGCAGAGGCCGTGGGAACATCAGGATGCAAGCCTTAAAACCGAGATGCTGCGTATCAGAAGTGAGGGGTTGCACACTTACTGTCAACTGCGTATGAGGCTTGGCAGCATGCTGTGCACCCGACACATCGTGGAGCGGCAGCTCTTTTCTGGGTGTGTGCTCGCCTTGTGCGTGGCCGAGATCTGTGGAGGCGGCACAGCATATGGCTGACAGCTCGCCCCACTGTAGCAAAGCAAGTGCGAGCATTGCTCCGGATTTTAAAAGGATGCGAAAAGAGCTGACCTAGCTCCCACTGCAGCCATTGGCACCGCACAATCAACCGGTCTTGCCTCGTGCTTTTCTGGCAAGGCCGCCAGGCGCCTTCTTTCCGAGTCGCTCCCCCTCGTAGGAGTCCAATAGTGCTGCAATCAGGGAGGTGTACTGCGCGAGCGGGGAGTGCAATACCGGGCGAAAGTCGAGGATGAGATGGGTTTTGAAGGCGTTTTGTCTGGCTGAGCAGTGCATGTGAACCACCGCCTCATGCGCCGACTCGCCAAGTTCCTCTCGACCATCTTGATGAAGGCTTTGAAGTGCGCGGTGTCAATGCCCGGCGGCTTCTGCTGAGATTGGGCTAGCTGCGTGAGCATTGCTCCCGCGGTAAAGTGTGCACATGAACCCAGTGGGTGCGCTTTCCCTGGCGTATGGTTTTTCTGCCAGGCAGCCACAGCCTTGGAGAGGGCCTGTGCAAGAGGGGCGTCCGTCGGGAGCTTGTAGACCAGCGAAGCCTGAAGTTGTAGTAGAGCAAGCTGTTCTTCGTGTAGTAGAAAACCTTGGGTGAGCTCAGCGTTGGAGAGAGCGTGCAGGGCTCTGCCTGGCCTCTGCTTGCCACCGCCTGAGGTCTGGCGTCTGGTGTCGACACCAAACGGTTGGGAGGGCTCTCCCATGTGTGAGTCTGAAGCAAGGGGGAGGCGGTGCGTCCACGTTTGTGGCCCGGGCTATGGATTTTGTCCGCCATGCTGGGTCAGCCTCAAAAGCTGCGGGTAAGCCTGCGCATGCCTAAAGCACCACCTATCGTGGGGTCCGGCCTTCCCACGCACAGGCACCCTTGTGGTGCATGTGTTCTGAGTCTGGGAGGGCCAGCACTTACCCCTTAAGGGTGAGTCAGAGTCACTCCTGTCTTCTCAAGAAAAGGAGATAGCAGTCTTCCATTACATGTTTGCGATCTGAGGCCGTGGCTGGGGAGGGACGAGTGGCGTCGTCTCCCACACACAGTGCGCCTCCGTTGGGATGAAGCCAGAAGGACCGGTAATGCCCTGTGTGGATGTCTGCACCTAAGTGATAGACGCCCGAAATGACTGCGTAGCTGTGCCACTGTCGGTTCTGTCCCTCAGTCCAAGACGGTAAGGAAATGTGCCTGCGCAGGTCTACCGGGGTTCGTCTTTTGGCGCCGTCCATCCACCGAGCTACTGTGACCGGCAGAATATCCGGGGCCCATGCCAGGGCTCGCTGGAACATGTGGTTGTACCAGGCCGCGCAGGCCTGCTGCAGCGTTCGGCAGGCGGAGGACAGCGGCAGTAAGAGTGGCGTGAGCCCATCGTCTTCACTTTCCGGCATGCCGTTGGTGCGTCCTTCCCAACGCGTGGGTTGCATAGTGCCTGTGTTGTGTTCTAGCACATACGTCAGAAATTCCGAGGCGCCACAAGGTTGTATCCGTTTCCGGGTAGGTACAATGTTGAACCAGTGGTTCAAGCTCCGCTACATGAGTGGCAGAGTCAAGCGCTGCAAGTAGGGCTTGGATGGTCGCGTTATAGCATAACACGTGTTACCTGAGTTCATCATGTTGCGCATGCGGGAATACAGGCCTGCTGGCAGTGCGCTCCTGGCGGCGCCCGTCTGCGCCATGGCCAAGGGTGGCGGGTGATCCACCGCAGCGGGCTTGTCCGCCGCCGCGAAGAAGTCAGTAAGTGACATTGTCACCGCGGTCTTCTGATTTGGCTTGGAACATTGTCCCCGAATTTTGTCTGAACCCTGCACTTTGTGCCATCCAAACAGGACCTGAAACAAGATGATGCACTGTTCCGGGTGCTTGCGTTTGTCATAAACATGCAGCTTGCAGAAGGGGCAGGAGTGCCCCTTAATCATCTGCACCGAATATGCCTTGCAGAGTTGGATGGCTGCCGGGCCATCTCGCTGCCATACCTGCACGTGGGCCTGCCGGTGGTGGTTCTTCATCTTGGTATGATTCGGGGTCCAGAATCCACACAAAATACACCTGTGTGTTAGCTCCTGCTTCCGGCGAGGCTGCAAGATTGCCTAGACGAGCGCTCGTGGAGCTTTGGACCTTGGTGCGGAAGGCCGCCAGGTCCTGAAGGGCCTGGCCTTGAGGCAGTTCCTCAGTAGTGAGAGACACCTGGCATAGGCGATCTGGTTGCGGGCAGGCCCCCGACAACAGGTGGTCGCGTAGGCCTTTCCATTGATGGAACGCCTTGTCGCATGCAGAGCAGACGGGCAAACCATCCTTAGAGTGCCGGCTGCGATCGAAGACAGGAGGTATGTATCGCGACACATGCTCTCTATGCATCCGTGTGACGTGCATGTGCAATCCATGCGCTGAGACAAAGCCAGACTCGCAGTGAGGGCAGACATGGAGCCGCTGTTGCGAGGCCTCAGTGGGCGCCGAAAGGTTATCGACTTCGCTCAAGATGTCCCGCAGGTCCTGTATGACATGACGCATTTGCGTAATGTCGCCGCATGCATCGCCCTGCGTTGGCGGTTGCTGCGCAGCTGAGTGCGTCGCAGAAGAGCCCATCCGTGCCCAGGGGCCTCGCGCCGTCAGCGACTCACTGGGAGCGTGCGCTGGCAAAGTCGTAACAGGGGCCTCGGGTTGAGTGGGTCGGCAGCACAACCACTTAAGTCTAGAAGCCATCCGTGCTCGGATTTTAGCTACTGGGTCCTGTAGTGAGTGCAGCCGGTAGCGGTCAGCTGTCGGGACATGACTGACATGAGCAGGCTGATTGAAGACTGAGCGCACCTTGTGCGCGTACCAGCCGCGAAGGTGCCTGGCTGTCTCCTCTGTGAGGCCGACCTCGGGAAGGCCTGTGACCAATGTGGCCCAGACAGTGGTTCAGCCTGGCCATTGGCCCCGCGGTACGGCGATTGTAGACGAATCGCATAACCTGCATTTCGAAGTTGCCATAGGAGATTTGAATGCCCAAGTACTTGATCTGCGTTTCCAGCTTGTAAGTCGGGAAGGACTTGTGCTTGCCCAGTCGCCAGTGCTTTTGCAGCTGTCCCTGCGAGTCAGGGAGCCAGCACGTGTGCTTTTGAAGCATGGCTTCCGCCTCCCTACCATTTAGCTTGACTAGCACGGCACATTTGGCCGGATTGACGCGGAGTTGCAGCTTGTCCACCTCCGCCAGCAGCTGAAGAATCAGCTTGTGGGCTGCGTCCACATCCGCTTTGCTGCGGATGGTGCGGTGCATGGTGAAGTCGTCTGCATACCCTGTGAAGAAGTGTCGGACATTGTCCCAGCCAAATGTGTCAATTAACCTGTGGAGGAGGCGGCCTGTGAGCACCGAAAACAGCGTGGGGGCCAGCTTACATCCTTGTTTTATGCCAGCGGTGGTTTCCACATCTTGATAGGCCCCTTGCGAGTGAAGCCTATATTTTGACCGGTGGTGTAGGCCGTGTATGAGCTTCTGGAGCGGGGGGTCCGCGCCAAGTTCATCAAGCAGGGACAACTCAGGGACAATATCTCGCTACGCGAAACAATGTCAAATGCTTGTGATAAATCGAGAGCGAACGTGATGCCGCCTACTAGCCCTGCAGGACATTGTCCCCGCTGCTGATCCGCTCGAGTGAGGTTCGCATTGCGACAGAGTTGTCTAGCTTCGCGCAAATGCTGAACTACTCTGCTCTGTGCATCAGACAAGCCCCTTCCCTCGAGATAGGCAAACTGAGGCAAAGGCTTCATGTACGGCAAAGTGAGGGGCTCGAGGAGCTCCTTTGCCGTGCCAGCCAGACCCTTGGCATCCGGGCGGAGTATTCCGAGCGGCCTGAGTTGTGAAGGCTTGTCTGCTGGCTTGCCAGGCTCCGGAATGAGGCAGAGGTCCGCGCGAGTTAGATCATCATCCAGAGATTGGTCCTGCGTCAGGGAGAAGCAGCACTGCGACAGCGCTTCCGAGACCGGCTGTGCACAAAGCTTCCATGCCGCGGCGGGTGCCGCTCCTTTCGGAACTGCCTTTCCGGGTTTGATCGAGGCAATGTGTTTGGCCAACTTAGTCTGCGCCAGGGGAGGCAGGAGCCCCGTGGCCGGTAAAAGCTGCGAGTGTGCAGCAAAGACCTTAGTGGCGTACTGCCCCAGTTCATCCAACTCCTTGTCAGGACTGAGCAGAAAACCGTGCGTGTCTTTGAGCTGTGCCTTAAGAGCAGGCTTCCACGGCCTGAGCTGCTTGAGAGTCTGGTATGCCAGGTGTTGGTCACCTTGACTTAGAGCCTGATCTACCTCGGCCAGGAAAATCTGGTCTTGTCTTTTCGAGCTTGCTTCACCACCTGTTTGTGCTGAGCACACAGTGCCTGCCGGGCTTCATCGTCCGACCGAGACTCAGCTCTGGGGCGAGCATTGCTCCCACGCGCAGAACGCCACATGCATTTGGCAATCTGCGTTTCCGGACTATCTGGCATTGCCACCGGGATTTTGGGAAAGAACTTGGATGCGGCTTCTCCAAGCAGATGGTCCCAAGACTCCGGCTGCATGTCCGGGGTGAGGCGTTCCTTGACCCACTCTAGCATTTGCTGAGCCGGCAACGTGTTATCCCTGACGGCAGCTTGCAGGGCAGCAGAATCATACTGATGCTGTTGCAGCTGAGGGGTAGGCAGGTTCCAGTGCCTAACAGGCTTGACTGTGGCGCTGACTGGCAGATGCCCGCCCTTTTTCCAGCTGCCCAGCGGAAATCCCGCCAGCGGCGTAGAGGCTTTGGCATTGCCACCAGCTGAAACTTCCCTCGTAAACACAAAGTCTATCTGAGTGCGCGCGTTACCTTGTTGAAAGGTATGTGCGGGCTGAGGCCGCCACGTATTGAGAGCGACTAGGCGATGATTGATTAAAAAGTTGGTGAGCTCTGGCTCATCGGGCCTCGGTTCCTGGGGCCCTATGGTTTCCGGACCAACCAGTCTGGGCTGCTTCTGGACGGAGCTGTTGAAGTCACCTGCCAGGATAAGCGTGTCCCTGTGTGGTACACGCTGTACACAGCGACTGAGAGCCTTTAGAACCTGCGCCCTGTCCTGTCGATTGGCCTGTACTTGCTTGGCCGGAGACCAAACATGCTGATAGATTGCAATTAGCGTAATTCGGGCTCCATGCCAGTCGAATCGTACTTCCAAGGCCCTGCCTATGACGTGCTCCTGCCAGCGAACACCCTTGGGAAGGATGTGTGGGGACAGGAACACCATGACCCCATCCGAGCGAGTTGTTGAGGGTTCCTTGCGAGGCGGGGCGGGCTTGTCGTCAGTAGGCATTGCCTCCGCGGGAAGCTGCATCTGGGCCTTGCCCCCGCGTTGCTTGCGCCTAGAGGCCTTAGGGTCAGCCGCAGATGCTGACGAGATGCAGTACCAGCCTGCAACACTGAATTCGGCAGTGGCTTGCCAATGCGTTTCCTGCAGGACTAGGACATCACAGACAAATTTGGCCTCTGTGGATAGCCAGGACTTGACTTCCGACCATTGCTGCTGGCCAAGGTGGCCAGCATTCCAGGATAGTACTCGGAGGGGCCTTGTGGCGTTACCTGCCCGAGAGCGTGGTGCAGCGAACCTCCGGGGTCCAGGCTGTGGCGGGCAATTGCCCATGCGCCTAAGCAAAGCTGGGGTCAGAACCTGACCTCGGTAAGAAACAAGCTGCTGACTGACAGCCGCCCGATTGCAAACATGCTTGAAAGACTTCTTCCTGATCTGAGAATAATTTTGTGAGTGCACTGGTAGCAGCGCCATCCGCTATTTCGTCACAAGGCGAGCCGAGTGACTCCCTCCACCACGCGGCTAGTGGAAACCCTACCGCCTGCCCAATGGGCTGGCGGCTCAGCCGCAAACTGTTGGCACATGGCACATGGCTCAGCGTGAGGCACCAACCCTTAGTCGTTCGGAGAGAGGCCTGTTTGAGACCTCTAGCAACGCAAGGTTGGAATCCAGAGCCTGTTCGAAAGCCAGCACGAAGCTTCCAAAACGTCTGAGCCGTGGCGGCTACTTCGACGACTACTACTACTACTACTACTACTACTACTACAACTACTACTACTACTACTACTACTACTACTACTACTACTACTACTACTACTAGTACTACTACTACTACTACTAGTACTACTACTACTACTACTACTACTACTACTACTACTACTACTACTACTACTGCTACTAGCCACCCCCCCTACCCACTACCTCGTGTTGCATACGCTTGTAACATATACTCGGTATTTACAGCACTTTCGGCATGTAGCAACATCTTATGAAGCCTCAAAAAACACCTCTGAGTTTTGAAAATCCGAGATCGTTTTCTGGAATTTTTGTTTTGTGGGGGTGGGAGGGTGCGGGAAGAATGATGACGACATTGTTACACCGACACCCCGGACATCATCTCCGGAAGTGCCATGTTACTCGGTATTTACAGTACTTCCACGACGTCTGATATCTTATAATTATACTTCCACGACGTCTGATATCTTATATAGTCGCCAAGCCTACCTCTGGACTTTGCTACGTTGTCTTTTGCCTTTGCGAGGGCTTTCAGCGAAAAACTCGAAATTGGGTGGGGGAAAGCTTTTTTACTCGGTCTTTAAAGTACTATGCTCATGTCACACTCCATTACTAACAACGAGTTTTCAAACTCCAGCATCCGATTCTGGACTTGCTTTTGGCGGGGGGTGGGGGGTGTGCGGGAAGAATGATGACGACATTGTTACGCCGACACTCCGGAAGAGCTAGTCGCCAAGCCTACCTCTGGACTTTGCTGCGTTGTCTTTTGCCTTTGCGAGGGCTTTCAGCAAAAACTCGAACATGGGTGGTCATAACTGTTCGAGGCTGCCTGTACGTTATCAGCCCCGCCCCCCACCTCCCCCACCAAAGCAATGCATGCAAAAGGGGGAGTTGGTAGGGACTACTACTACTACTACTACTACTACTACTACTACTACTACTACTACTACTACTACTACTACGACTACTACTACTACTACTACTACTACTACTACTACTGCTACTGCTACTGCTACTGCTACTGCTACTGCTACTGCTACTGCTACTACTACTACTACTACTACTACTACTACTACTACTACTACTACTACTACTTCTACTACTACTGCTACTACTACTGCTACCACTACTACTACCGCTACTACTTCTACTTTCTACTTGATTTCTCAATGATTCTACTAGACTCTACTTCTACTTCTACCTCTACTACCACCACTACCACCGAGCGCGACTGCCACTGTGAGCACTGCAAACATTGACGACTACTCTCCCATTTCCTTTGCCGGCTTTGGGTCAAATTTCTGAAACCGATCCCACGCGTCACAGGCACATGCAAAGTGTAGTGCAAGAGGCGATGGATAAAACTGCACACCGTAGCATATGGAAACTGGACTGGCTGCTCCTGAATGCCGTTTCGCAGACCTTGTTGCCGAAAGTGCAGGGCTGCTGCATCCTGCTCAGAGCGCGGAAAAGCACTGTTTGTGTCTGCGTCGAGCGGCGCCGCGTCCTGGCCGCACGGTTCTGGACGCCAACCCAAACGTCGTCCTGTGCCGTCCATGCCTTCGACGGCCGGCGCCTGGCTCAGCAGGCTCATATATCAGATTCCCGACTACAGGGCGAAGTGAGCGAGCCTGCAGAGCTCCATCACGTTCTGCTCTTTCCACTAGAGCTTCGCCGGCCAAGGCAGCCATCACCAGCGATCCTGTTGCTTCGCTGCGCTGGCAAGTATCTCAAGCGAATTAGACTGGACGTCTCCTCTTACATTGCATGAAACCCACAGCATTCAAAACGCCAAAACACAATCGTGAGCGATGAGATGTCCTCTGGGCCGAGAAGAACCAACCACTTGCTGCCCTGCCATATGCGACACGAACGAAAATGTTAATGGGGAACGAGGGCGCTTTGTGTTGTCTTCAGCTGTGCACCTTGGGAGTCGGGCATCTCGTCGGCTGGCCTCCTTGACTCCAAGCCACACCAAAGAAACACCGAACCGTCCACAGTGCACTGAGCTGTTGTCAAGAAGTTCTATGCAGGATGACATGGATTCTTATATCACATCGTAGATGGCCTTCTGCATAGAACTAGAATCCTTACCACGGTAACTGGAGCTGAAGGCCGAGTAACCGGGTTAAGTCGCCAGGACGACATGCCAGAACCGCTCCGACCTCTCGAAACCGTGAAAGACTCTGCAGCTCTGCATGCGTTCCGCATCGTTCCGCGACACACGGCCGCCTCGCTCTGCTGCCACTGAGCCAATGCTCGGAGACTTTCCAGCTCGCGTCGCAGCTTCCGGTTCTCCAACGTCTGTGCGGCCGCCTGACTCGCGGGATCGAGGCGGCCGAGTGGAAAGGAAGCCGCGTGCCGACCTGTGCCGCCACTTCAGCGGAGTCTGCCTCCGCCTCCTCCTTCGGCACATCCAAAGAGCAGATTGAGTTTCTCAGGAGGTCCGAGCAGTCCGGCACTCTCCTCGGGCTCCAGGCGATCTGAACTCGCACTTGGCGGCGAAGCCATCTCCTGCAGGTGCCGTGCAGGGGAGAGAGACCTCAATGAGGCCTTGAGACGAAGGAGGAGCAGTCACTACACTCAGTAGCAGCTTCAGCGCTTCAGCACTCAATAGCATGCATGTTGAAATTTCGAGTTCTGAGGTGGATCAGCCTGCAGTGACAGACTGGGTTTTCAAGCAGCGCACGTTAAAGTGCTTTCTCCCCTTTAGGGGTGAATTGAAAACTGCAGGAAATGAGATTCAATCTTGGAAAAACCATGGAATTGTGCGCAAATATGCCAGGCCAGAGCCTGTGGGCCAGCCAAAGCCAGGGGCAGGGGGCAGGGGTCAGGGGCAGCGGGCAAAGACCATCCTGCGCAACGCATCCCCCGATTTCTTCGGGCGGGTAGAGCACGGAGATGGAAATCGCCAGAGAATTTTCGTATTCCGCAAACATTCCCACCCGCCATTTGAGAGTAACGGCATTCGAAAAGCCGATCACTCATAACCCAAGAGGGAGGGACATGGTCAAAGCAAGAGCATGTTCTTCACTTCAACATGCTCTATGACAGCAGTCGCACCGCGATGCACGATGTATAAGTGCATGTAGCTCTCGAACCCACAAAGTCCAAGGGTCGCATGACACCCCAGGTGAGGCGAGGCAGGGATGGTACAGGTATACACACATCACATAACATCCATAACATCCATAACATAGACATAATCATAACAGAACAGAACTGACCCGAAACTCCGAAAGAAAGGGCGCGCGCTTCTCTTTCAAAGGGACCCCCCCTCTCGGCTCTAAGCTCCAGCCTCGGCTCTTTGCAGCGGCGGGCTGCTGCTCCCTTTCAGCCGTCCCAGCTCCCGCGAGAACTCCAGCTCATGGCCTCGCAGCGCCTGCGACTCGTGGATTGCGAAGACCTTTGCTTTGGAGGAAAGGCAACCAACACCTGAGCTTAACCATAACCTGTGAATGGACACAGTTCTTCGCAGGTCCTGCTAAGGGCTGCTTCGGTTGGGCCGAGCTGGGGCTTCGAGGCTGATGGCATCGTACATCGAAGTACACTCCGAACACTTCAGGGCCTCCGCTTGCTGCAGCCTCTTCTCCCTTTCCTTCCGAAGCTCTCTCTCTCGCTGCTGCAGGTCCTCCCATGCTTTGCGCGTGAAGGGGTCTGGACTCTGTTTTGCATTCGCCCTCCTGCAGATCGCAACCCTGACCTGACCTGCTCCTTTCGCATGAGGCGCTGCTGCTCCAGGTCCTGAACTCAAAACGTTGCTCCACGGTGCTTCGGCCCGAGTCCCGGAGTCCCGAACACTCAAAACGACGAGCGCTCGGCGTGAGCAAGCTCTTGCTCTTGCAGTTCCCGTTCGCGCTGCTCGATGCGCTCGCGCCTTTCCTGGCGCTCCTGCGGCACAGAAGGGAAGCGAAATGATCCTGCAAAACGTGACGACGGCGGCAGCTACCTGAACCAAGGCTTCAAGTCTCTGCTCTCGCCGACGCTCGAGGTCCCGTTCTCGCAGCTCTCCCTCTGCATCCTCCTCCGCGGCGGTAAAGCAACCCTACACCGAAGGAGATCTCGGGGTTGGGAAGCATCTCCAGGCGCAGCGTTCCGCTCTTGTTCCGCATGCGCTCATCATGCGGAGTCCAGGACCCCTACTTTCTCCGAAGCTCCTCCTGCAGTTCCATAAGCTGCTGATGCTCCCTCTCCAACTCCTGGAAGCACGCAGCCGCCTGCGCTCCCTGCGCTTGAGACATCTTTGTTCCTCAGGCCTCCTGCCGGCAGGCCGTCTGCAGCTGCTGTCGAAGTTCATGCAGCCAGTGAACTTCACCACGCTGCCTGGCACCGTGCTGAAAAAGCAGACTGAAGGACGCAAAACGACATCAGTACCGGCCAGTGTCAGGCCTGTTTGCCAAGGAGCGAAGGCTCTTCAGCTCTCTTTCCAAGCGGCTGTTTTCAGCATGTGCCCTGGCAGTCCACACCAGGGCCTCGGGAACGGCTCTGCCGACGGCAATCTGGCCCTACAAAGAGATTTCTTGCTGTGGTACTAGGTACGGACCTTTCTACACAGGGTTAGTTTCCCTAAGGAGAAGCAAGCGCTGTCATGGGGAGTTAGCCTCGAAACCAACCTTTGTGCGAGTCGTCAGTTTTTCTACAAGCAGAGAAACCTGCTCCGGACTCACGTGACGTGGAAAGTTAGCTTCCCCTGAAACTTCTACAAACTTGGGTTGGTCCCTCATGTCGTGTCGTTCTTGCGAGCGACGGATGTGTCGCCAATGCCTCTGCCGTGGCGGGCAGAGAGCACTTCTGGGCCCAGCCTCATTCAGCAGCTTTAAAGGAGTCAAGGCGTCGACAACCGTCGCGCACAACTCCTGGTCTAGAATCTTCCTCAGGATCCGGCACTTCCTTGTCGTCTGCAGCCATGGCGTCTGCTTGGGCTTCTGCAGCTTGCAGCTCTTCCTCAATCTGCAAATCGACCGTATAAGCTTGTGGAGCACTGATGCCGGCTGCTGACAAGCTACCAGCTCTTGCCTGACTTGACAAGTCACGGGTTCTCCTTGAGCCGTTACACAGCCTGTGAGCGACATCAGCACCCTGCCTCAGCCTTTCTGTCTCAGCCTGGGCTTCTGCGAGCTCCTAGCCAGAAAGCACCGCCAGCAGCATTCTAGCTTGGCCATGCCACAACGACTGTCCACGAAGAATCGCGCCTCTGCCACAGGCACCACGGGGCGAGGACTTCGCTTAGAGCCACTTGAACGCACTTTGGCTGCAGGCTCGGCCTGCTGCTTGTGTTTTACCATTCCTGCTGAGATCTTCCGCACGGGCCTGCATTGTCGGAGCATCCTCTGAACTGAACAGAAAAATTGCCTCAAGATGGAAGACACTTGCATGGCAACGTCACAGACGAACATCTGCGAAGAGTTTCGCTGAGAAGCAAACACGCAGAAGCGTGTCAGTCAGGCAGAGGCAGTCACCTGGCTGTATTCACAACTCATCCCGATATCCTGAGATGCTCCTGAGAGACCCAGCTACATCACGATTCGGGGCAGGACAGCTCTACGTCCTTTCGCAGAACGGACATCGGAGTGCTCACTCACAGGTGTAGGGCGGCGGTTCAGCTAAAAATCACGCTGTAGATCACCTCTAAAAAACAGGCTGGCAGATGAGGTCCTGGCACGCTGAAAGACACATAGTCCTGCACAGAACGAATGCAGGATGCATGATGTCTTTCTGCTGATTCACATACAGCCACCGACATGTCCTGTTCATGTCGAAGAGGGTATGGGCGGCATATGTCTGCATCCTTCGCTCCGCAGACCCCAACAGAGGACAAGCTCCCGGCATCCAAGGGCGAGCAGCTCGGCGGGTGGAACCAGACCCAGCTGAGTAAAAACGGCCATGACCTTTTTCACAACAAACCCGCCGCGTGGAAACAGAGACGAGCACCAGGACCCACACAAAATCCCGTATTCCTCCGTTGCTCCACGTCAAGAAGCCACCTCGTCAGCTGTGCCAAGATCGTAGCTGCACACATTTGCACCACGAGGCCCTGGGACTGCGGCAACCATCCGCGTCACACCTTACAGCAGGATTCTGACTGCTGGTGACAATGTGGAGAACAGTCCCACTAATTTGCTTCGTGCATCTGCAGCACTCGCGAAAGACCTGAAGCGCAGTCCTCACCTTGGTTGTCAAGAAGGGTCGCAGCTCGAAACCCATTGAAGATTGAAGACCCTGCATTGCGTGTTCTTCCGCGTTTAAAGGCCCACGCGTGGGAGCCGGACTCGATGGCCTGCAGCATCCGAGCAGCGGACCTGGCAGCTCCGGTTTCCGCTCGGCTTCGGCTCCGCTGAAACTCACCGCCCTGCGTTCTGCGTGCTGCCCAGGTGACTGAGAGTTCGCGACCGCCACGGCCCTCAGCACCTGTGTCGACATCCCACATTTCTGGGTGCCAACTGGGAAACTTAGACTCGCACCGGAGCCAGCTCGGTGAAGTCCACTTTTGTACCATCTGAGAGGCGCGGAAGGAAGACAGAACAGCACCAACTCGAGATGTCTACTACTCATTCTTCACAGCAACACACCGAAACGTCGATGGTGATATTGAACATCTATGAATCACCGGGATGACGCCGGCTCGGCAAATGCAGAGGATGGGTCGACAGGCCGGTACATCGACATTTTGGCATGTTTACTGCTATGCACGACACAAAACAGGAGCTGTCGGTTTCACCACGTGCTGTCTCTAACAACGCCAGCTGGCAAACTGTAGGGTTTGGGCTGAAGGACACAAGCTACATCGCAGCGCAGGGCACAGCGAGTTCGATCCCCATCCAATCACCAGACTGCGCACTCAAATGAACCAATCGAAAAAGCCGGCGTACGAGTTGACGCATTGACATGAGGACCTGCCCGTAAAGACGCTCTGAGGAGCCGGCTGGGATACACGAGACCTCGATACCATCTGCCGTGTTTCCAGAATGCTCGCACCATGTGACGTTATGCCTTTGGCCTTTGGGCTCCAGACTTTGCAAGTGCATTTGAGGCCTGTAACTTCGCAAGAACTCCTGCGGTGCGCGCCAACGTCCAAAGTCCACATTAGTCCACACGTCATTGCCGATGCGCCTCTGCGGCGACCAGCGGCCCGCTTCGAAGTTGCACCTGCAGTTTTTTCCGCCGTGCTTCTTGACGGATGCTTACAGCTGATCAGCAACATCCACCTTCGCAATAAATCTCAAGCAGCCACCGCGCCCATACAAGCCCATAACACCCTTCAGATGGAAACAATTTCCACACTCACAATGCGCTAGCCAAATTTACATGAAAGGTGCACTGCCCTGTTTTGGTCGAAGCGCGAACTGCACCCGGCCGGGCACTCGGACCGGTGCCACTGCCGGGCGCGCTCACTTCTGCATCAATTTTTGACGTCATGCCCTCATCACCTATTTCGACCAGCCGGGCGGTGACCTCAGGGACGGTCGAGCAGAATACTTCGTAGTCCACCGCCAGAATTTTCAAGCGCTCCGCCCCGCAAGCTGGGGTGCTTCGCACCCGCACCCCGTAAAGCGCCTGCACCGCCTACCACAGCCACACATCAAGCAAGCGCGCACGAGCTCGATGGTAAAGGTAAACGAAATCGACGTGGACGCGGGGCAAGTCGAAAATGAAGTCGAACCGAATGCTTCGGCAGTCGCCCCCTGGAACTTGCTCCTACACGGACACGTGCCCTGAACAAGCCGGACCGTAAATACCTAACACCCTCGCACCTTGAAGAGCTCTAATCAGTGGGGGCCAGCTCTCGAATTGTGCGTTTGCGTGCCGGTGTCTGTGAAGTCCGAGGTGCATCCGCACGGTGTGGGAGTGGCCTCGGCAGTCAAGGGCGCGTCAAACACCGGCCACCAGCAGCTACAAGAAACAACATATTAAGCTTCGCAAGTTTTCGCGAGCTGTGGCACCGAGCTTGGAGGCAGCTCGGTCAGGCCGTGACGAAGACAAGCCTCACATCTGAACGCATCAACGCAGCGCCGCAAACTGTTTCCTAGTATGCGCTCAGATTTGCAAAGCCCACCGAGTGTTCAACCAGAAATCTCAGCGTTCTCAGTCACCTGCCGCAGCACACAGACTTCACAGTCTGCCACATCAACAACCCTTGATGCCTGTTCTAGTGGACGTCCACTCCGAGATGCCCAAGACCTCCAAAATTCCAACGTGGAGCATTGCACGGTGCACTCAGCAATAGCGACAAAATCTCACACCGCACCGGGCTCAACACCGAGCCGCTTGCACTTCGGATGCACTCTGTGCACTGCCCTGTCTCTGTCTCCGAAGTGTGCACCCTGACTTGGCTGCTTGCTGCTAACTTGCAGATACTGCCTGTGTGGCCATGGTGTCGATCATCTGGCCAAGATCCCTGTCTGACCTTCGGCAATATCGCTCTTTCGCAGAGATTCGACCATGTTACATCACAGGCGAGTGCCGAGGATCTGCACTGCCGAAGTCAACGGCCTGGGAGGGTTAAGCGAGCTCTGCCAGCCGTGAACGGGTCGGGTATTGAATATTGGTCCAACAACGACTTCAGAAGCACACGAAACCGCTGGAATGCAAGGTGTCCAGAATCTCCTTGTCCTGCTTGGCGGTGACACCTGCACTTAAACTCTTAGACTCTTACAAGCACACCACTCAACAGCCGAGCTCTCGATTGCAGATGCCAATATGAACGAGACTGGTGGGGGGGAGTGCAATCAGCCTTGTGACTCCCCCAGGATTCACAACCAACCCTGTTGTCTGAATTTTACGAAGTTTACGATGAACGAACAACACCGCTCGACTTTCAAACACCAAACATGAGTTACCCGGACGTGAGACCACCCAACTGGAGTGACAAACTTGGATCACGAAAACTGAACTAACCAAACTTAGACCACCAAGATTGAACGACAGACACGAGAAGGGAAGGGTTCTCAACAGAGGTCGTTGTTGAGTCGGCTTTGAGACATCTTCTCTGTTGGACAAACTTCAACAATATACTCAGTGCAGCACTGAGCATTTCTGATCGGTAGTGAGCGATTTCTTCCATGGCCCGGTCCCCGTCATTCCCCGTCTTAGAGCATTCCTGTGGCCCGTCAAAGCCCTGAGTGTGACTGTGCAGGCATGGTGGTGAACATCGGTACGAGCCGGAAGACTATCGTGGGGACACTGTTGTTTATCGGACTGTGATCATTCATGCTTCTTCGCGACCTACACACGGCTTCTGTTGGTTAGACCGGTGTGTTTCGCGGGAGAGCGCTGTGTCCTCGCAGGAAGCCACCCTGCCAGATCACGTACAGTTGTTTGAGCTGTGATGTTTGTTCTTACTATTTCAAACGATTGGGATTGCTAGGACTGAACACAGTGACTGGGTGAAGTTCGGAGACGACCTGGACCCGAGAGGGCGAAGTATTACCCTAGCGGGTGAGATTCTTGGTCTCGGCGGCTCTTCCACGGCTTCTGATTTGCTTCTGGCAGTGCAATCTGGCGCACCAAGAAGCCGCTCAAGGTAAGCTTCCTATTCCTATCGTTTCAGGGCCTTTCACGGCCTCCGCTTCGGGACTGCGTTGGGGGCCACAGAACAAAGGAGACACATTGAGGATCCAAGTGTCGGCTGCGCAGCGCGAGGGTTAGTCGCGCCTCAATCCATCAGTGCAGTGCGTTGCAAACACTTTGTCACGCGGGGACATCCGATCAGTGTAGCCGCATATGGGGTGATGGCGATTGGCGCGAGAAAAGAGACAGGGGAGAGGTCTCCACCAGCACCCCGAAAATCCCGCAAGCACAGAGGAAGCGGAAGCTTCTTGCATTCGGCCTGCCATGCGATGCAGACCTGGGCGAGCGGTGGTTTTGCCAAGCATGAGAAAAGCTGCATCAACCCGGTTCACAACAATCCAGGTGCTTTGGGTGTGTATCTGTACCGAAATCAAAGCTGAATGCTTGGGCTTAGCCAAAAGCCTGGATCGCCGCAGTGGCCGCTTGCACCGGCTGTCATGGGCCACGAGTGCCTCAAGCAAGGAACGACAGAAGCTCCTCGTCGTGCACATCAAGCATCCTCAAGCAGGGGCACTCCGACTGAGTGACGCCCCCCATCGGAGGCAGCGTGGGCGCCTGCGCTGGGGCCCGGTGGCCCTGTCCTGCAAACAAGGGCGGAATCGCAGCCTTACATCCTGGCTGCCCTGGCTGTTGTGTTGTCCTTGCTGTTCCGGCCAGGCCAATCCCATCTCAACAGGATGCGGCCCCAAAGGAGCCTCAGATGATAGGGCGCGGACATGTGTCCAAAACCGAAACTGATTCTGAATCCGTCAGGTGGCCGAGACAGGCGGAGGCGGCACCAAGGGCTTCAGCACAAGTTTCGGAGCATCCAATCCGCGAGGAGGCCTCACGCACACTGAGATCGGGCTTCCAAGGCTTTTGGAACAAATGCCGGCCATGTAGCAGGAGGGACGGCAGCATGTCATTTCCCATGCTTTGGACTTGCGTAACCCTCGGAAGCTTGCGGTGCTTGTTCCGAATAGCACACAAGACATCAGACGAATTCCGCTCAGGCATTGACGGCTCTTGAAAGGCTGAAAGATCTGAGTGAGGCTGAGGCTCCAAGCACGGTGCCATGCCCGCCGGCGGGTTGGGGTTGCCATGGTTGCACTGGCACTGCCACGACTGCCACGAGTGCGGTGGCTGTGCCACCTGGTGGTTCACGCACTGCTGACAGTGCTGTGGTGCTCGGGCGAAAGGCGATGGGTGCAAGCTTTCCGGCATTGGCACGTGCGGCATCCAGAAGTTGGGAACACCGTTTTGGTTCGCATTCTGATGGAGGAACGGGCATTGGCTTGGCTGCAGGAGGCCACCGAAACTTGCGTCAGTCCTGAGAATCAGCCGGTCATGCAAAAGCAGATCGTGTGCTGCACTGTCAGTTCAGATGGTGCAACCTGCAGCAATGACAAATTGCAACTAGTTCAAGCGACACGATGCACGGTATTGCACAAGAACGGTATATCGCCCAAGAACACGGAGACATGAAGAACTTAAAGCTTGTTCAAGGCTGGAGACCCGTGCAATTGCTGCAAACGAGATTGAAGTAGTTGCTGCCTCGGGCGAGAAAACAACGAGAATCGCACCTGCGCAGATCAACACCCACTTCAAATGACCAAGACTTGGCTCCATACTCCAAATGAGCTTGATACTGCAACTCCTGTCCCATTCACTGAGTCGAGTCTAATTTACCAGATGCGTATCATCGTGCAGTGTGCGTTCTACCACGAATCCTTGCCGAGCTCCCCGTCCCATTCCACCATGGTATGGAAATTTCCCGTGTGTAGCTAATTAGGTGGGTTTGGTTAGGGCTCGCCTCCTGGCAGCTCATGCAGCATGTGACTGATGTTTCTCATGCAATCGCAACAGTCTGGTCTATTCGCTGCTGGGTTTGGAGCGTCCTCTAATCTTCAGGTTCGGCTGCAAGCCTTTGTGTGCCAATGTTTTGCTAAGCCTTCAGTTTTCTTCAAAGCACTTGACTCCACGGAAGCGTGAACGCCTCACGATGTTCCGGTAGCTTTCTTCTTCGTGCGATTCGACCACGTTTCCCACATGTTCTGATGCTGTCCTCAGTCGCCTCGTGCTTTCTGCATGTCCTTGCTGTTTCATTTGAGGTGCGGGTTCGTCTTCATCTGCTGCAGCCTCCAGAACCACAGACTTTGCAGGGCTTGCGGGGTCTTTCACCCACATTTGCTCCAGTTGTCCGATGTTCTTCTACAGGCGTTCTATGTAGTGCTCACCACTTCGGTACGTTCCAAGGAGAAACGAACAGCTGTGACTTACTGCTTTAATATCTCATGGTTGGGCAGCAAAGCCCGCAGCAAAATCTGTGTCATGGTCGTGCATGGTTGCGGTTGGGTGGGTGCTATGCTGTGGGGCTTTTGGCTGGGCTTCCCTCGCGTTGGCTGAGATGCCTGATATCTCAGGGCCTTGCTTCACTCTTGGCCCTTGTGTCAACTTGGAAACGACGTGGAAACGACGATTGCGTGTCAACAAAAAAACATCTCAAGACGGACCCCCATTCCAAACTCCCCTGACTGACACACACACACACCTCAGCTTCACGAGTCCTGCAGCGAAGTCAACCCATTCGAAGATGCAACCTGGCGTGCCGTCGCAAAATTGCTCCAAGCTGCCAATTTCGTGTTACAAACTGGAAGTTTCAGATGCATGAGTAGTGGAAGCTATCGCTAAGCAGAGCACCTGCTCTGGCGGTAGATTCCGTGTAGCAGCTGCCTGCTCACGACACGGCCGATGCTGCTAACATCGGCAACTTGCTGTCTACGTAGGTCTAGATCCAGACCCTTCTTAACCACACAACTTGACTGCATCTGGGACTGTGGGCAAGATCTGAAATTGAAAGGGATCTGCCGCGTGCCGCAAAGTGCAGCCCGGGGCAGTGCCTACATCTCGCCTGGCCCTCGGCCCTCTCTCGAAAAGTCGGCTCCATGCTCGCGCAGTCGACACTCGCAGATGTGCGCGACCAGCACTGCTGATGGCAACAGTCCATTAGTAACTAGTAACTGGTAACGAGTAATTATGACGTCAGAAGCCTAGCAGATTGACATTTCACAACAAGGCTGGACAGAACCCAAGAGATGAAGAGCTCAGCCATTGCGAAACAAGTTTAAAACAACTTGACATTGATTCTGCGAGCGCACTGCACACCTGGTCTGGCTGAATAAGCTGAACATGTGCTTCGTCGATGCGCAAATTGCCGTCTTGATCCGGCACCTCGGCAAGATTTTGCAAGCTCGCAGTCAACACATGTCCATGCCCATGCCACTCGTTCTGAGACACGGCGGCAAGTCGAGGTGCACGTGGGATGATGCGTGGTGCCTGAAGGCAGTGGGGGTCACAATCACGAGCACTGTCTTGACTTGATCGTCCCGGGTGTCGTATCCGTGGTCAAGACGTACCCTATAAAAGATTCCTGGAACGCCTCCGCACAAGGACAACCTACGGACCTCGAGTGCTGATGAAGTACGTCCCAGGTCTTCTGGGGCCTGAGAAGTGGATTCTGCGGCGTCCTTTCCATGCGTTTGCCCAGGTCCCGGCCATCACCAGTGTCATCTCCAGTTCGTAGGCATCGTCAGTCTTAGCAAAGTGTGGCCCACACACACACACACACACGCACACACACACACACACAAGCTCGATATCACTGGCCAGATCTGCAACCCGGCTTCTCACATCTTACATTCCCACCAACGTTGAGAAACTCGTCCGGGCCATCTCGCAAATTTAAAGACGGCCGCATCGACAATGAAACTGGCTGTTTTCGGAGTCTTAGGAGTCCAAAGGGGGGTCTCATGAAATGTCTAATTATGCCTTTCTGATTGACTTCGTCGTCTCACACAGCTCTGCAGATTCCAAAAGGCAGAGCTGGAGCCAAGAAGTCAAGTTGGGCCATAGAGTGCTTGCAGCCCACGGAAGTTTGCAGTGCCGCTCCTTTTGAAGTCAGGTCCAGACAAGTACAAGCGCTTAGCGAAAAGTTGGCCTTGCCCTTCGCAGTTTGCGTGAGGCTGGCTGGCAGCGGCTGGCATGTCACTGCAGGCTGGAATGCTCTTGTAGCGCAGGCCTCCAACATTCACAGGAGTTCCCGGCAACAGCACCTCCATGATATCAAGCTACTTTCACTGCAGCACTGAAACTGCGGCACAGCTTTTCCTCGCACCTGATCGGAAGGTCAGACTCTCAAACCAAGAAAACACCGGGGGTTTGTGAAAAGCTAGATTCAGTTAGAGATTGATGCGGTCCCGCTTAGACCAGCCACCTTGAACAGCTTGAGGCCGATTCGGCGGTGCTTGGCTACATGACCACGCATGGATCCGAGGAGTCGTGTAAGAGCTCGTCGGCCGAAGGGAGTGCCGGGATAGCGGAGCCAGTGATAGACTCGTTGTGCTTCTCGGGCCAACTTCGTAGTTGAGGAGCAAAATGTGTGTCATCGATGTTCCAGTCGTGCCGAATGAAGTGCAGTTCCTTTGAGTCCGTCTCCCACGCATTCTTCACCAACCACTCCAGCCAGTCGCCAGAGTCGTTGGACGGCTGCACGGTCGGTTCTGGCACCGTTTCGCTCATGGTGCCATGGTCGATCATGTAGCGTGGCTCAGGGGGAGACGGAGCAGCTGAATATCCAGAAAACACCAAAGTTCGCAGCTGACATTCCTCCTCTGAATCAGCGACATCTGGTGCCCCCGTCGCTAGCTTCCGTGCACCATGGAGGATTGGAGACATCTCTTCCCAGGGCATTGAACATGTATCATCCAATGAATGAGTATCATGCCTGTCTGGAACACTTGTGACCGCAAAGGTGCTGTTGGGACTGAAATTCTGGTGCGGGCTCACACACATGTCCGACGCGTGATGTTCTGGGGAAGCTCCATGTTGTGCTGCTGGCTTTGCTTCCGTTTCCATGGATTCCTGCCCGAGCAGAAGAGAAAGCTTTGCCTTCACCTCTTCGAGTTTAGCTTTTTTCTCCGGATCTGTCACTGACAAATAATCTGCCTGGATGAAGATCAACTCGTTGCCCTCGCTGTCATATTCTCGAGGCTGGCCACACCGCTGACAAAACACTGCATCTGCCCGGTATGTATCGTGGCAGTGCTGACATTTGTCGAAACTCTCACTGGGCTCCGGCGAAGCCGGATCGCAGATGGACTTTGGGTAGGATGAATAACTAGACACTCCTTCAACCGAGACACGCGACTCCTCGACAACAGTCTGCAGAGCCAGCGCCTGCTTCCCCCCAGAGGATTGCTCCGCAGGAGCTGCACGGACAGCTGAGGAAAAAGAGTCCCTCAGTTCCACGAACTCACCGTCTAAAAAGGTTCTCGACGGGTGTCTCTGCCTGCCACAGTTTCGGCAGGATGAGAATTCGCCTGTACAAACACTGCGACAATACGGGCACAAATCGAAGACTCCCTCAACACGCGGTGTGATTTGTACAGATGGCGGCTGCGTGAGCGGCTGTCTCCATGGCTGCGAAGAGATCTGCTGCATGGTCGCAGTTTAGAATTCGGCACGAGATAACGGTTGCGTTCATCCAAATTTCAGCTACTCAATACCATTGTCCACTGTTGGCTGCCGAAGCGCTACTGATTCTGCAACAACAGACTTGTCTTTGATGGCTTTGGTGAGACCTGCTTCAAGGCCAAGCTGCGCGATTGGATGTCGGGAATGCTGACAAAACCGTGCAGGTGTGTGCATGCGTGTGCTTGGAGCAGCTGTTAGCAGAATCTCGACCTGCTCAACGTTGTCAACAGTTCCATCATCATTCAGCAATGTGACCCTTCATGATGACAAGGTGCTCCTGCATCAAGTGCTGCTCGGCCCAGTTCGCGAGTCGGAACGTTGGGGATCTTTGGTTCACCGCGCCTGGGTGACTACCGATGACTGCAGCGAGTCATCAAATTCTCCTTTCGCAGTGGTCCGCATCAAATGCATGTGAGTTGTAAGACCATGCAAGCACCACAATCGTTGGCATCGGTCCTGACCCGCAAAGAACTGTGAAGCCCCTTGCGACGAGGAATGTTGCAAACGCTTTGCATCTCCGGCTGTATGGCAAAGTGCCTCTACAGCGATATTAGCTCTCCAAAGCATTTGTTGACCTCTCCCTTGGTCCACTGACGGTATCTGTAGTTTGAGTGGCTTTAGCGTCTGTGACTATGCAGTTCTCTGGTTTCCTGTTAAGAATCTCGGAAGCCGGAGCTCTAAAACTTTGCGACTTGGCTTGGGGCCACACTTCAGATCGTGTACCTCCTCTTCGTCCACCTCCTGAACCGACCTTGCATGCGACTTGATCGAGGTCCTAGCTGGGCTGCCGAGCACTTCGACATGCCTATGCCGTCTTATGCTGGCACCGCAGGCTTGGCGATTCAAGCTTGCCTGCGGACCGGACCGTCCAACTTCCCCTGCGAACTATCAGTGACACTGCTGAGCCCCCAACACACACCTTGTTCTCGGAGTTGGCCTCTCAAGATGCACATATCTGTTAGGGTGCTGAGCTAAGGTCTGAGACACCATCATGTCTTGCACCAGAAGGACTCTTAAACAGAAGGCACACACTGACAATGTGTGGGTTGCTAGCACGTGGAACCTCTGGAGCACGTGTCTTCTGTTTGATGCTTGCTGAGGTTTTCTGTCGGATGCACGACAAGCGTTGCACCGACTGTTGAACTGCTGCCAGAAGGGCAACGAGTGGAGCAGGTGCAGAGTGCTGACAGAAGCTCGTCATCCGATCTGGCGACAGGCTTCAAGACTGTTGGAAGGCAAGCGCCATGGCTGCACCTGTAGTGCTGTGAACGGTACGACCAGGGTACGTCTGCGGCAGTGCATGGCCGCGTGTTCAACGTGTCCGGGTTTCAAGCATCGGATGGAAACTCCAAAATAGATTCGTACGATCCCGTTTGTTGGACAACATCTCCTACCTACCATGGCCACCCACACAAAAGACAACTTCGCAAAGAAAAATTGACCATGAGGTTTATGACCACGGCAGCTTCCAAGCGAACATGCCCCCCCCCTCTCAGTTAAGCTCAGCAGTGGGTGGGCAAAGTGAGCGATTGCAGGAGCATGACACACAGCGCATGACATCATCAACGTAGTAGCGGGGCTTTCTGTGTCGGCATGTCAACAGTGTCCTTCCTCCTTTTTGTTACACTGGCACCAAGGACTTCCGGGTTCCGACTTCGGCGTGCCGACATCTCCTCCAAAAGACTTCTCGAAGACATCGCGGTTGTCCAGATTTTGCATCTACCTCTTACTCAGAAGATAGGAAAACCGGAGCACGACACAGGTGAACTACGGTTGGGGTTCAAGCTGTTTATCAACCATGGCCTTCCACCTAGGCCGCCCGACTAATGCGGGTAAGAACCTGGAACCACTGATGATGACAGCGGAGAGGACGCAGGAAGCCCAAGCAAGCACCTTGTTGGACGACCTGACCACATGGATGATCTGATCTGTGAAGCGAAGTGACAGGTGAATGTTCCTGGCACTGTCTGCTGCCATCTACAGACGTTCTTGCGCCGCTACATTACATGTCACACTGGTGTTCTGATGCATGACCCCGGGCCCTGCACTTCGGAAACCACAGGGAGCAGACTGTCAGAGGTTCAGATTTCAAGTTAGCATCGTCGTAAGGCGATAAGGTGCGCAGAATGGGAGCCCTTGATGCATCTGCATGCCGCTTAAGCATACGTTTATGCACCAAGAAGAAAGCCATTGCGGCTATTACCCTCTTTCTCCTACGCCCCTCACCCTTACTGTCACTCCGGATAGCATAAAAGCCCTCCTCTCACATCGCCTGGTCTGCAAGATGAGCTTCTTAGGCTTGGGATGAGCGCAACATGCTTCCAAAGATTGCCCCATGTCCTCAGTGCATTCAGCAACTGGCCTTGTCAAGTCAAGACAACACAGCGAAGAGTTGTTATCTTTGGCTCCAGCTTTGCTTTGGTGGCCAGCCGTCCATGGATCCCTAGTCAGACGGTCTGAAATCAAAGAGTTCCACTAATGCAAACCTGGACCCATCTGTAACCACGCCGACACCAGTTTGAATAAAACGTTGCGATGTGGCGCGTGCGACCTGGCTCGCTGGGTCTGAAAGCAAGAAAGTTGCGGCCACAGAACAATGCTCGAAGCTTGTTGCATTGCTCAAGTACTGCGGCAGTCATGGATGATTTCAGCCATGCATGACGATGCTTGCTGCGACATTCCGCATATTTTCTTCAACTCTCCGTCGGAATCTCTTGCAGCTCGCGCTGCAAGCTACAACTCTGACCGAAATGTCTGCTAAATTACCGCTCTCGGTGTGCGAGGCCGCAGGATGCGCCGAGCTCCCGGTCACAATCAGCAGTGTCAGCAAGAAGACCACACAGACGAACTGGCTTGAGTGAGGAAGCATTACAATCACTGCTGATGACCGGAGGAAAAGAAATCGGGGCAGACATGAACGAGCTGGTGGTATTTTTTCCTCAGTGTTTTGCTTCCGCCTAGAGAGATACGATCCAAAGTTCATCGCATCAGACATCATACAAACCACCACAAACTCAAGCATTCGAGCAATACTGTTCTATGACGGTGAGTCTTTAGAAGGACGCACCGACGTGTGCAGGACGCGCAGTGCACTTCGTGCAGGCGCGAAAATGTAGCGAGTGTTCAAAAATAACGACCATCCTATCAAGGAGATGCAAAGACTCCAAATTTCAATCAAGCTCGTGTACTCCTTCCCCTCACAAGTCATGGTGTGAGGGGTCAGCTGGAGCCACACCTCGCAATCAGCTGCAACCGAGCCCTGACAATCTGTGCGATGCGGTGCACGGCGGGTTTGCTTTGCCTGATTCGTCCCAGCAGTGTCCTGACACTGGAAACCTTAGCACAAATGAGCCCTGCTTTGCACAGACCATGGATTGTCTGCAGTCAATGGCACACCTCAGCTCACTGCACGATGCACAGTGTCACCGCAATCCAAGCCGCGCAGGAACTCCTGAATACAGAAGCTCAGCTGCCAACTAAGCTGGCAGTTGAGCATGGAGAATGTCACGAGCCATGCTCTTTAGTAAACTTTAGGACCGTATCTTTGATGTACCGGGGCACCCTGATCTTAGAGGTAGCACATCTCTTTGTCACATCTTGCCACACAGCCCCAACCGCTACCATTGCAGTCTTCACATGATGATTCTGCTCCAAGATTGAAAGAACCACCCCGACCCCCCCCGAAGCAAACATGTCCATGAAGGAGCCCCTTGTCGCTCTTGAACCTTTGGAAGAACCATGAACAGCCAAAGAATCCCAAAGGCTACAAGCGACCAACCATCTCTTGTCTTTCCCAATCTGGAGCTTCGCGGAGATGGAAAACCCACTCAGCAAAAGTAGGCGTGGCCTCTTGCTTTACAGTCTGCACTGTGCCAGGCCGGCATATTCGAGTCCAGCCATGGAAAGCTTTCCTGACGTGCACGACCGCATCAGACACACAAGACACATTGATTGTGCGGCCATAGACCGCATTTGAAGTATTCATTCCGAGGATCCCATCAACCTGGTGATGAGCGGCAGCATGGGTGCCTGATTCAACTCCGACGACAAAATTAGTATCCACACTTCTGTGATTTCTGTGTGCACTTTGGCAAATATGGCTCGAAGCATTTTGAAAGCTCCTTCTTGCTGGAAAAGCTCAGACTCACACAGCCTACACTGTGCCAAGCTGTCATGTGGTGAAAAGGCATTTGCCAGAATCCATACGCGAGCAGAGACGAAAACAGACTTCCTCTCACCAAATCTTGCCATCTGTTTACCTTCTATGCCTGCAGAAACTAGGTTGCGGCATCAACCGCGACCGCGCGCGGCGACGGCGCATTGAGGGTTTGCACAGTGTTTAGGGAAATGTTGTTTTTTCTCGGCATTTTTGCGCATTTGTGTTTGGAAGTGTGCGGAGCCACTAGTCAAAAGTGTCGTTTTTGCCACGACTTTGAAGACCAATGTGTAGAAAACACCGGCTGGCGTGGCATTTTCGCAACACACTGTTCGAGCACCTTCAAGTGAAAACTTGTTCAGGCTGTTTTTTTTTGTTTTGTCCTGTTGATGTTGTGGTGGTGGTGGCGGTGGTGGTGGTGGTGGTGCTCGTGGTAGTGGAGCTGGTGGTGGTGATGGTGGAGGTGGTGGTGGTCGTTCTTGTTCTTCTTGTTGTTGTTGCTGCTGCACTTTTTCTTGTTGCTTTGAGCTTGAAGGCTTCACAGAAGTCTGTGGTTGTTGTTACGAGCTTCAGGGCTTGACGCAACTCTTGGAAACTAGTTTAGCGCGCTTTGCTCGCTTTGTTCTTCGACCCTTCTTCGGGCCAGAGCGTTTACAGAACCGAAAGACTAGTGGTGACAGGATGCATGCGCAGAGACGTTATTCTGCCCCCCAGACCATCCCCCCCACCACCCCCAACCCAACCAGTAAGAGTCCAACAGCCTAAAGGGCAGGAGGCCGCAGCAGTTTTTTGGGCGGCCCTATGCAACTCGCTCAGCAACAACTCCGCAAGAACTCAGGTCTGTGAGAGAACTACGTAGGATTGTGCTTCTAGGAGTGTCTTGCACGTTGGCAACCTCACTAGCGTACTCCAAAAGTGGCGGTCTACAGCTGTTCTGTGAGCTTGTAGATAGGAGTACGGGAAGGTAGGGCTGTGAGTGGCTGGGGGTCTTGAGGACTTTAAAAGCCAGTGCCAGAGAAGTTTCGTGCAATGTTTCGTCCAGTGGACCCTTCGCCTACCTGGCCTATGGCCTGCTCTTACCGTTCCCCCGCTGTACTGAAGGACCTAGTAAAACAGCAGTTCCGTTCTATACTGTTCGGATGGGATCTGAGAATGTGCCCGAAAAGTTTCAGCTGTGCTTTGTGGATGTGGTGTGTGAGAGGTGGCTGTGAAGTGAGTGCTCTCACTTCCTGATTGGTGTATGTGCGGGCTGTGGGGTTGAGAACTTCGGTGTAGTAGGTGCTTTTGAAGTGTAGGATTTTGCGAAGTGACTGTGAGTGGAAGGCCTCAAGCCTGTGGTAGTCGCCGGCTGTGAGCGCTGCAGACTCTAGCCCGTATGTCACCAGGGGAATGAAGACCGCGTTGTATATGCGGAGTTTCCACTTCAGCGTGAGATCAGTGTTGCGCCAAAATTGGTGCAAGGAGTGGAAATGTTTCCTGGCTTTGGCCAGCCGTGTGGTGACGTCCTTGCGTGAGGAGCCGTTGCTGCTGAGCATGACTCCAAGGTACTTGGCGTGTTGCTCAATGGTGAGTGGGGTACCGTCTGTGAAGGTGATGGTGTTCTGTGAGGTGGGGGAGCGTAACAAGACGCACTTTTTGAGGTTGAGGTGGAGAGCGGCTACACGCTGCAGCGTGTGAAGGAGCTGTTGCGCCCTGGTCGCCGTTCCCGCCATCAGTGCTGTGTCGTCGGCGTAAGCTAGGTCGTAGAAGGGCTGGTTTTGGCTGTAGAGCCAGGGGAGGAATTCCCCGTTGGCTGTGAGCTCTTGGTCCACGTCGTGCATCACCATGCCATGCACTATGAGGAAGAGGTAGGGAGACAAAGGGCATGCCTGCCGAATACCTGAGCTCGCCTCTTCTTCAGTGCTATGTTTGCCTGCTGCTGCGACCCTGAACTGTGGTGATGTGTAGATGTTCTTGATAAGTGCTGTGAAGTGCTGTGGGACGCCGTAGCGCGTGAGTGCGGTGAGGAGTGCGTCTGGGTGGATCTTGTCGAAAGCCTTCTCCCAATCGAGAAGGATGGTGTAAAGTGATTGTCCAGTTGCTTCCGCTCTTTCAATGAGTCTGCGGATAATGTGGATGGGCTGTGAGGTAGAGCGTGTTGCTCTGAACCCGAATTGGGTTTCCCGAAGCCTGTCATCCAATGCTGCATGGAGTCTGGTGTGGATGATCTTAGCAAAAAGCTTGTATGATGTGTTGAGAAGTGAGATTGGTCTGTAGCTGGCTGGGTCTGTGAGTGGTCCTTTGCCCTTGTAAATTTCGACCACTATTGCTTTGTGCCAATCGTCGGGTGGCAGGTGGATGAAAGGGGTCGGTGGGACCCGTGGTGTTGGTGGTGGGGCCCAATGTGAGTCTCGCAGGTATTCTGCAAATGTTTGGGCTTGCGGTGAAAGGCTTGTGGGCTTGCCCTGTGAGTCCCGTATTGAGATCGGCCTGGGCTTGTAGTCCGAGCGTATCCTTTTGATCCACCGCCACTTTTGGCGCGGATCTAAGGTGGCCTCGCTTTCGGCCAGGCGCTCTTTAAGCCATTGTGTTTTGTCTTTGCGTGCTTGTTTTCTGATGTCTTTAGGCCGCAGCAGTAGTAGTCTGAACAGGAAGCACTAAAGGGCAGCAGGCATCAGCAGTAGTAGAGCTAGTCTGAACATAAAGCACTAAAGGGCAGCAGGCATCAGCAGTAGTAGAACTGCTAAGAGTAGAACAGGTTCGTCATTAAGCCCCCCCCCACCCCCCCTCCCCCGAAGCCTCAATAAAGCACTAAAGGGCAGCACGCATCAGCAGTAGTAGAACTGCTAAGAGTAGAACAGGTTCGTCATTAAGCCCCCCCCCACCCCCCCCCCCACCCACCCCCCGAAGCCTGAAAACATGCAAAAACCTGCAAAAACCCTGCGGTCACCCCTAACGCCGGATGCACGATGATGCCTCTCGAAGCTCCATCATGGAATCAAGTCTTGCAACTGTCTAGGAACCCACCTCCATTCGCTTTCATGCTTTCAATCTACACTTCGCTTCAGCCCTTTCCCAAGATGCATTCAAACCACCCGCTTCATGCCTCTGTTTATGGTCGGGAAGTACATCGCCTCCACCCTTTCCTTATAATATCCTAAAGCCGAGCATCCTGCATGCGCAACCTTCTACATGCAACAGGCAGCAACTCCGGCATGCGAAGGAAATGCACGGCTGCACTGACTGCAACTACACACAACAGGATTGCTCTTGCCGAGGTGGAGCAGGCTTGTAAAAAGCAAGCCGCAAGCCCTTGAATCCTCACGACATCCCGCGACATACAACCCATGTTACCCACGTCAGTGAGGCCCAGACCTGCCATGACTCCAGTCCTGACCGAGAGACAAACCAGCAAAACTCCCTGTCAACCGGCACCATCCTGCATCAGCGGGCCTGCCCATGCCTCCCATGCAATGAAGGGCTATCGTGCCGTCTTTGCTCAAGGCTTTTTTACCTGAGCAACTGTCAGAGTCTTGAAGGATTCAGGTCGGCTCCGACTAAGGTAGCGACATTGCTTCAAGAACTCATTGACAACCGCCTGGCAGCAAACACTGTTCAGCCTGCCAGAGAGTCTTGCACCATCTCCTGTTGCACCAGCAGACTTCACCGGTTCGGATCAAAACCCTTGGTTTCCTCACACTGTTTCTCTTGGCATGCAGCATGATGGAGTGCTCTCGAACACAGGCCATCTGTAGCCATGATGAAACCGAAAGGAGCAACCGGTGCACCACCTTGGAGGGGACGTCACCGTCCGTGAAAGGGAGATGGTGCACTCGAACGCCTTGTCTCATGAACGCCTGGCATTGACGCAGCGTCAGAGCAGGACACTTGCCCGGGATCCCCATGCCTTCTCGTATTTGTCTTGATCCTTGCACTCATAGTCGTAGTTGAGCCTGCCGTCGTGGAGTGAGGCTGCGTCCCCCTCAAGTCCCGAAAACTCTGCCGTGCCTTGTGACCTCGAAGACTTTGCTGCGTAGCATCAAGGAAATGAAAGTGTCCGCTTCAAGACGTTCGTGCTCCGCTGACCTGCGGCACGAATGGCTTCTCTTCTCCCGCACAAATACACAAAAACTGCACGGCCAAGAACCAGCCTGGAGAAGGGAAGCTTCCAGGACACACCTCTTGGCACGCAAGTCCCACATCCCACAACTTTGATAGCTCAGCGTTCGGTGCCAAAGCCGGAGGTCGTTGGAGCCCCATCAGCTACATGCGGCATGTCCGCTCAGCTCCCTCTCCTCGACGGATGTCGTCCGATGTGGGAATATTCAACCAGCCTCCAATTTCAGACGCTCTGCAGCTTCTGGTCCGAAACACAACTTGTTCGTGCCAAGCTTCGAAAGCCCTTGCAGGCCTTCTGAGGAGCTTCGATACTTCGAGACGTCCTGCAAGCAAGCGCGACTGATAAAGCCGGCAGATTGCAACGTAAGTTTGCGCACACCATGGAAACGTAGTCACGAAGACGCGGAGACCGCTCGAAAGGTTTGATGCAGAACTGAAAGGAGTGCATCTTGCACGGCTAGCTTCTCTGTGGAACTCTCGAAGAGCCTCAGCATGGTCTGCGATGCTGCCACCTCGTTTCAACGAGAAACCTCTGCTGTCCCATGTCGCTGCGATTATCGAGGATTCAGGGGCACCGGCCCGAGTCTGAACTTGTCAGACACTCGTCTTCTCGCAGCCTCCGAAGCCGAAGTGCCGGGCACTCCCGCACACCGCGCGCACCGCACGCACAGCCAAAGCAAGGCTCCGGCCGTTGATCCGGTGCAGGCCCTCAAAAGTTGTTCACAGAAAGTTCTCTGCCGCTATGCCATGTTGGCGCCCCCCCAACCCCACTGCCCGCGCCTCTCTCCAATAAGCCTGGAAACCGTGGATTCTGTGAAGTGCCCAGAGGGTTCGCCATGGCCAAAATTTCGCCTGGCAACATTGAGAGAGCTTGAGAGCGCCATCATGATTCAATGATGCTACGGATGCTCGAGGCCTGCCTGGAATCAGCCAAGAAGCGTCGAACTTCTCTCGCATAAGCTTCCAGGCTTCTACATCAAAAAGGTGAAAGTCCTCTCTAAAGGAGGGGGATGAAGACATTTCGAAGCACTCTCGGAAAGAGTCCTCGAGCCAGCTGTGTTCCCGAGCGGCTGCCAGGCCTCGAGCTGGCACAAAAAGACACCCTTACTGACAAGCTGGAAGCTTTGGCTTGCGCCATGCCTCGCAAGCAGTCATAGACTGTGAGAGACGTAGGCCCAGTCTCTCCTGTAAGATGCAATGACAAGAAAGGATGACCAAGATCCAGAACCATAACTTTGCGCTGCACCTGTGTTGGAAAACGGTGGGGGGAAGCGATCCCATGCAGCCTGGCGAAGTAATACTTCGGAAACCACACATGTTTTGTCATTCTGTACAAACGATTGAGCCTTCGCATCGCTCTCTGGCGTGTCACAAACTGCAAGGACACGTTCCCATGCTTCCTGAAAGGACCGCAGCCACCGGCTACTCTGTGAGCGTCAACACAACAGTCTTTTGCCATGGATGAGCACGACGTCTTTCACTCGGGCTTCTGACAGGAGGGGCCTTGGGCGTCAAACCGCGTGCCAGTACCAGAAATGCCCCCGCCAGCACCGCGCTCACGGCACGCCTCCACGGAAAAGGCAGGTCTTTTTGATGCGGATGGCGCATTTGCTTAAATGTACTCTCCTTTTTCACCTGGAGCCGTTTTCTGCAGATCTTACAATTTGGCCGAGGTTGTCCACGTAAGCTTGCATCCCTCCCTTCCCTCCCTCCCTCCCTCCCTCCCTAAACAGACTAATATCAATGAAACAGGTTACGTCCGTGTCCGTCTCTTTCTATGTCTCTCTTGCACACTCACTCGCTCGCTCACTCACTCACTCGCTGACTCTAACATCTCTAACTCTGACTCTGAACCTGACCCTGACTCTGACTCTGACACTCTCACTCGCACTCTCACTCGAGGGTAGGAGGGTAGGTAGGTAGTGCAAGGTGGGTAGGTGAGTAGATGAGGTGGTTAGGTGGGCAGGTGGGTGGGTGAGGTAGGTCGGTAGGTCGGTAGGTCGGTAGGTCGGTAGGTCGGTAGGTCGGTAGGTCGGTAGGTCGGTAGGTCGGTAGGTCGGTAGGTCGGTAGGTCGGTAGGTCGGTAGGTAGGTAGGTAGGTAGGTAGCTAGGTCGGCAGGTCGGCAGGTCGGTACGTCGGAAAGTAGGCAGGTGGGTAGGTGTGTAGGCGGGCAATTGGGTAGGTTCTCGGTGTGACAGGTCATTTTCGAGATATGGATGCTCAGGATCATGTGCCAGCAGGCAACTTAACAATGAGGAATGAACAAGAAACACATATGAAAACTCCGAAAAACGACACATCTTCAGCCGCGGAAGGGAAAAGGTATCGGATCGGATGTTCGGAGAATGGTGCGCTGACGGGCTGTGACAGCCATGCAGGGCTGAGGAGGTTTCGTCCCAACCTGAGCCCCGTTAAACAAAGGTACGTAATCCTTAGGCGATGCCTCGCCACGAGGCCCCTGTCATACATAATCACTCCCGGACGTTTTGCCGGATAAAAGAAATCATCCGCGGTGAGAGTATGCTGGAAGTACAAGAAAACAGACACACTCAGGAATTTTCCGTGGATTTCCGTGGACCTGTACCCCTTTGTTGATGGCAATACTGCTGAAAGCCGCTTGGATCGCGGTTTGCCCTTGTGGTGAGATTTTATCATGCTCTCGCGAGTTGTCTGTTGGCATATCGGATGCGATGCCAGGCCTCTGCATGCGCAATCTCTCTCTCCCTTTCTCCCTCTCTCTCTCTCGCTTGCATGCCGCCAAGGGCAATGCGTCCCTCTCTCTCTCTCTCTCTCTCTCTCTCTCTCTCTCTCTCTCTCTCTCTTTTTCAGCACAGGCAGAGGAGCAATACGTTCGATCCGCATTGCCCCCCGCGCGTTTCCTCTCTCTCTCTCTCTCTCTCTCTCTCTCTTGCAATCGTTAAGGGGGCCCTGTTTGTTCCGAGAATATTGCTCGTGACGTCCTGACAGAAACACATACCACTGCAGCCTCCGGTGGGACGTGACGTGGACCACCGTCCTGGACGCCTTCAATTCAGCGTCCACCATCTTCAGGTAGGTAATGATCTCGCAAGCATGGCGCTGACTAGCCGGCGTCAAAAACCATCGAATTGCAAACTGAGCACCTGGCCTGACCCAAGGTCGGAGGGTGCTCCCCCGGGAATTGATCTAAGACATAGTGCCCGTCACCTGGGCAAAGGAAGCTCGCACTCACACACGCACGCTGTTTTAATAGCTCAGCAGCATACTCTGGTACATATGATTCCAATTTGCAAGTGATGTTGTAGAAATGACAATCTGAAAGCCAGTATGTCTGAGCAACATACAACCGTGCCGTGCGATTGTTGTAGCAAAGAACATGCATGAAGGCAATATTCTTGGGTTTGCCTGTGCCCATTCCGTCTGCGAGCATGTCTGGAATCAGGCAAAACTCATCATGCAAGGACGCTGTCTTCGTTAGGCAATGAATTTCAAGCATGCACTGACCGCGTTGCACGGAAACTGACATCGTTGTGCTTCGGCGAAACTGTCGGTCAAGTCAGCAGCATTAACCAACCAATCCACCAAACCTTCGGGGGACAACCACCTTGCACGTAATCGATGCATTTGTTGACCAGTTTCTGCAAACGTGTGTGTGTGTGTGTGTGTCTGTGGTTGTATTGCTGCTGCAGCAGTGAACCGCGGCTGCCTCATCAGGACATATGCTGCCAATGCGGAGTCTGAAAATTTTGCGATAAACATCGCTTCGGAACTGTGCTTGGTAAATAGAAGATGAACCGTGCATGGCTGGTTTCAAACACTGGTTGCCGTGCATGTGATGTCCTGCCAATGTACACTGGCTGCTCGGCAAAAGCTTCCTTGATGCGAACCCAAGTCACCGGCTGCAGATGCATTGCAAAAGCACATCCGATTGCTACAACGTCCGTGCATGTCAGGTAAACAGACAGCTAACTGTCTGTGCTGCTATAGAAAGACCCCCCGACTTTCTTGGTGGATTGGGTTGATCCACCGTTTCTGCATCTTCCGCACGCTAGACCCCCCGAACAGCGTGTAGGTTAGCCGTAAAGAATGTAAAGACCGCGATTGCCACATGGAATGCAAAACTGAACATTGGGAAGTGACTCTCCTAAGCTCATGGGCGAGAGCAGTACACACACACACACACACACACACGCACAGCGGCAACAAGGCACAGACCATCCCACCTAAGCTTGCCCAATCTTTGCATCTCCTGCACGGGCACGGCGAAGACCGACGACCAAGCCAGTGCATGTCGCCACATTCATAGCGATGTGTGAGCGCCTCTGGAAAAAAGGCCGTCACATTGCTGTTGGAGCCACTGGCATCGTCTGCCTGCCGCACAGTATGGGCTCAGCAAAGGGTGAAGCGCCGTAAAACGCCCAGCCAACCGCAATGAGGCCGCCTGCGCACACTGGGCAAGCGCTTCTGCCAACGCCTTGGTCAGGGCAGATTACGGAAGGGACCCGGTTCTTTACAAGGCGTCGGCCGCTGAGGCAAAGACCTCCGCGTCTACACTCGAGCCTCGCATATGGTCGTGTAACCATTCCCTCAGTGGCCCCACATTCGTCCACAGGAGGATCTTTAAAGCAGTCGGATGCGACCAAGCAGAAATGCAAATGGCTTCTGGGAAGGCGGCACATTTGCGGAGCTCGTAGCTGCCTAAACCAAACGGACCAGTATAGCGCTGTAGCGCAGATGTAGTCACATGGGGCAGTGCGGCACTTGGCACGTGACTTCATGGATGTCTGAAGAACATATCCACCAAGCTCCCTCGAAACACAGCGTCACTGTCAGAACCCCTTCCTCACCAAGCTTTGCTGCTGCACCATCCTGCACGCAACGCACACAACTTGCCTGGCCAAGATCGGCAACTCGTGGCCCCGACCTGTGCGAACCGGAACGAATCTGGACTTGCCCACACGTTCTCACATGTGTGATCTATTTGTGTCCAGAAGCATGTCACCAGAGGAGAGGGACGGATGAGAAGCAGATGCACAACTCGTACTCGTTTGCGACCTGAGCTTCGTCACGTTTTATCCATACAAGAGTATCGGAGAATCACGATCTCGACGACCAGGAACAGCCGAGCCGCGAAGGGTCTCCTTCTTCGTCCGAGGGCGGCTGATCTCCCACTGACGGCTTAACCATCGACGTGATGAAAGATCCACCTCAGCAAGTTTGGATGCGAATCCGAGGGAAGCGCCTCACAGCCTCGCTTCCGCCAAGGTGCCAGAGAAATTCTTCTTGAGGGATGCTAACAGCGGCATTCTCGGCTCGGCTAGGCTCCTAGGCCCTAGCAGGCCCTAGGCCACGTAGAGGCAAGGATAAGAGAACGAAGCACAACTCAAGATGTCTAATGGTTCCTTACGGTCTTTGTGGTCCCCGTCTGAAACCTGAACAGCAGCCTTTGCCTCTGGAAGATCGCGGCCAAAATAGCCCTAAACCTAAACGGAGGTTGCTTCTGGGCCTTGGTGCCTCCAGCTCCAGGACCCAGACCTCCTCAAGTTCTGAGATCCGCAGCTGCAAGAGACATCCAGGACAAGCAATACACGCCTGCGAAACCCTGCGATTCTAGCGCGACATCCACTTTTGCGGCATGCCAGAATAGACTTGCGGCGAAAGCTTCTGCCATTTTTCGTCATGAGTGGAATCCCCAAGACGTTCGAAGGGTCATCTGCAGAGTGCCTGAGTATTGTCTCTTCGCAAGATACACTGACTGCTTGCTTGACGAAGCTGCTCTCGCTTGGTGCAGGACCTCTTTGTGCATTCTTTGGCACCCGAGGCTGCAGAAACTCCCCTTGCATCGCAGGCACTTGTACCTCACACCAAGACGAAAGCGACCCTGGGAGAATTGCGTCGAAGATGAAGTGGTAGTTGCAAGGGAACGTGCCTGCCCAATCGAAGGCAGCAAGCACAAAGAGGACGCTTCGGAAGAGAGGGCATGCCGACCTGGAAAGTGACACATCACGAATATCGGCGGAGTGTACCAACAAAAAGATCGCAGGTGCAGGGGGCTTTTTAACCCCAGCATATGCGTTGCGCACCCATGTTGAGGTGAGCATGGCAGATCACTTCGGGGTCAACTGGATTGCGCATCTCGATGACCTCCCGATGCCTGCAAGTCAGCCGCACACAGAGGATGCCTTGGGATTGCTTGAGTTCCAGTATACAAGTGATCTCGAAACTTCTTTCCTGGAAAACTGGGAGTACGCACTCAACTCGAACGAGTCTAAATACAGTGAAGCTGTGACAAAGTGACATAGCTAGAGCCCGGCCGCTCGACTTCTTAATGCTTCTACGTGCCTCGGCTACTTTTTGTCACCTTCATTGGATTCGTCCTGGAAGCCGCGATGCAAGTGGACGTGTAGAACGGCGCTAGCTGCAGAAATCGAAACTGAAAGCAGGAAGTCGACTGCAGGTTGTCGTGAACACGTCCTTCTTCATGCGTTGCCGGATGAGCTGCACAACCTCTTGGAAAGACTTTGCTGAATTGGTGCTACAGCCAATACCCGCAGACCTGCGTCTTACAGGCTCCAGCCACAAACTATGGAACAAAAGGCTTCGGCAGTGAAGGATCGGCAGCCAGCCACGTTCCGTTCGATGCGTCTATAGACGCCAGCTCATAGCTCGACTGTCATCCGAGTAGCTGCACGGTCCGTCCTTGCTGCAAGCGTTTGCATCTTGCGCTCAACGTCCCGCTTCAAGTCCTGCAGCTCAAACCCGAATGTTTCAATCCTCATAGAGTCCCAACAAGAGCTATCCGGGCCCCATGCCCAGTTGGGCTTTCGCGGTGCAATGGCCAGCACTGCTTCTGCATCCTGCATAAACAAGCACACCCACATGCGCGCGCGGGCACATACGATATATACACACATACACATATACACATGTACATACATAAACATATACACATATACACATGCACATATATAAACATATACACATATACATATACATATACATATACATATATACACATGTGCATATATGCGTATACACGTACATACATAAATACAGTACATATGTACATATATATATATATATACAGTATACACATACATGTATATATATATATGTACATGTATGCATATACATCTACATCTACATGTACACACCCATGCTAGACACAAATTTGAAAAGAACAGGTATTCTTGTCACACACATGCACACAAACATGCAGACCTGGACCCATAAACATACATGCAGACACACGTACAGACATACATACAGACAGACATTCCGACATACAGATATACATACTTACTTACACACAGACATACAGAAATGCATACATATTAGACAAACATCATGAAGGGCTGCAGAATCCGTGACAGTCATCATTTTTCGGGCCCTGGGATGTTTGTTACGGTGTAAAATCTCCAACAAACGTTTCCTCGTGACTTCGCAAGGTTTTCGACATGTGCGGCAGCTGCGAAGAAATGGCAAAATTGGCTGACACAAAGTCGCCAATTCATGTCAACAAGACCAGCACCACACCACCGTGGCGGGACGGACGGACGGGGGTTCAGGCCTAGGATCATACACATATACCACAATACATACACACTAAAGACTTGATACCTTTATAATCCTGCATACGTACAAACAGAAACACATCCTTTCGAGCCTCAGCTGCGGCGATGGCCTCTTGGATTTCTTTGTCAATCTCTGCCTTTGAAATCCATGCCGACACACGCAGAGGCGGTCTGGAATTGGCATGCAAGCACTCGGGTGCCTCAATGTCAGCAGATGTTATCCTCGGGGTGCTCACACGTGGCAAACCATAGCATCCACGATCGCGCCCTACAAAGCAAGGATGCAAACAAGGAGTGGGCTTCGGCATGCAAAAATCCCGGAGCTCTGGCCTCGAGACAAGACGGCAGCTTGTGGCCTCTACAAAAACTGCTGCCATCTGAGACTGCGACGTTCGTGGGATGTAATTTCGAAAGCGAATCTGGCGGTCATCTGGCAGGTGTTGGAAGCATTTCAATGACGACTGGCAGTCAGGGGACCTCGCACGGCAGACAACTATCTGTCAGAGCCTTTTTTCTCTTCTGCCTGCTTGCTTTTCTTTGTTTTCTTCTTGGCTGGCCTCTGCTTGTCCGGGACAAGCTGACCCAAACATCTTGCCGGAAACATGGTGCCCGATCACAATCATCCAAGACCCAGGCTCCGGCTTGTGGCCCTGTCAGAGGAGCTGTTGCAGGCATCAGTGATCACTGTCCAATACGCTTCACGCGGTGGTAGTGCACACCATGAGCTCTTGCAAAGTACATAGACACGCTTTGTAAACGACCCTGCAGAATGCTATTGACGCAGCCTCTTCTATGGCCATTGCCGGCTACAGGCTGCGTCTATGCGCGGCCCACTGCTGAGCCAGCCAAAAACAATCAAAGCGTCCAGATACAAAGCCGAGGCTGAATCAAGAGTTCGCGAAATTGGCATGTGATGCATCAGCAGCGCTCACTGAGCTTCAAGACCTCACAAGTGAAGAAGTTCACTGCTTGCTCCTCCGCCTATCAGCCGATGGCGAAGGTCTGAGTCACCAAACGATCGGCAGGCAAACACGATCAAACACGTGCCAGGAGAACCAAGACACGTTGGAAGATATCTTCGAAATCGTATCTTACATGCAAGCGTCGAAGTATGCGCTGCTTCGCAAGCACCTCGGACACTGGCACAGCTTATGCCCAGCACCGGATGCCGTGGCACATGTTGCAGCGTGACAAAGCCGTCACGGCAAGTTGGGGAAGTCGCTTCTGTTTTTGACGAGCTTTCTCGTCGCCTGCTTCAAGTGAATAAGCTTGTTCTATAAAGCCATCAAAGATTGCCCAACACAATGTGAGTAATGGCAGCTCTGAACATGTTGCACGGAACTGCACCTGGCAGAAAAAATTCTGGGCTCTAGACTCTGCACAGTCGCGAAACATTGGCCTCTCGAGTTTGTTGGAGCTGCGCCGCTTCCCGCCCCGGACCTTGAGCGAAATGTTGCGGAAACGAAGAACTGTTTACTTTACATGGGTGGATGAGTATCTTCATGGAATTCTTTATATACAAGATGCTAAGGCAACACCATCACAAAGGAATGACCTTATAAAAACAATACAGCACACGAGGCAGTGCCTCCTTGCTAGAACCAAGCTAAGCACGAAAGATGAATGAAGGAGCTCCACATCGCTGCCCTCAGACTCCCAAGGATCCGCCTCGCAAGAGTTCCACCCAAACAGGTTACGCACACACAAAGCATTGCCTCCTCTCCGGTACTGAAATCTGTCTCCAGCAAGACCAATCGATTTCGCTCCTTCCGTGCCTGATCAAGAAAAGGAAGTCCAAATGCACACATAGACAGAGGGCCAATGCTGTGCCCAAGCTCCGAAGTATGCGAATGGTGGATGGGTTCGGGGCTAAAGATGAGAATCACCACTGCAGTGCACGTGAACTGGCGAGTCAGCGGCTCCAGCCGTAGCTCCGCTCTTGAAAGAACGAGGCAGAGGGCACCCTGTGCCCTGGGCCCTGCTCTGCTCCGCTCTCAGCTTGAGTAGTGGCAGTAGTAGTAGTAGTAGTAGTAGTAGTAGTAGTAGTGGTGGATTCCCTTCGGGGATCATCCGATAAAATTGGAACGATACAGAGAAGATTAGCATGGCCCCTGCGCAAGGATGACACGCACAAATCGAGAAGTGTACCAAGTTTTTTGCCGAGCTCGGCTCCAAACAAGCTAACGGTTTCTTGCGTGTGCTAGCGCCCATGGCAGATGAGGATGATGGCCCCATTCGGGCTATCTCATTTCCTCCTGAAATCTTCGCGGACTATATGGATGACTACCTCACGCTCTCGGCATTACGGCTATACTAATACTGCGAGGAGGCTCAAGTGTCCCTGCCGCCTGCAGCGGGAACATGGCCCTCCAACGACATTACGGCATGGGCACACCAAGCTCTTCCCCTCCCGCAGTGGCAGCGCTTCGAGCAGTATCTCGACTCTATGACCACCATGGCCGTTTCTGATGCGGAAGAGTGCTGTTCGGTCGCTCCAATTCCACACGGTGGCCTGCCGCACATGGTGCCCAAGGCGGAGCAGATCGCAAGCAACTGCATCACCTCTCGCTGTTTCTCCGTCTGGTCCTCCGTCCGTCAAGTTCTACAACACCTACCTTTCGAGCCCCACGACAGATGGGAGCGCCCTCCCCAGGAAGTCAACTCTCCAGGTGGCCAACGATTTCGAGTTGGAGCGTACAATCGTGTTCTTCCAGGCTTGCTTAAGGAGACCGTTTCCCATCCCAATGTCACTCAATTGCTCAATGCCTTCGTCTACTCCTGCCATCCAGAGCACCAATGGACCTCGCTTGAAGTCCTGGTAGATGTACTCTCTCCTCCACATAAGGATGTTCGCAATGCTGCCTATGGCTCACTGCTCATTCCAATCTCTATATGCGATCAGGGAGGCATATGGATCGAAGATCCTGACGGATGCGACTACCAGGAGATTCCAGACCAGCAGGGGATGATTCGGGGAAGCTGCTTTGACCTCCGCGGCCTCAGCATCTCCTTCAGGGCGGACGCACTGTGGCACGCCACTCTACCGTGGGCTACCTTTAACCGAGTTGTTCTGGTGGCCTACACGGTCAAAGGAACTTCTCGCTTCTCCGCAACGCTGCAACAGCGCCTGCGCGAGCTAGGTTTTCGTCCTCCTTTGGTGAACTTGGAAGACCAGCCCGTAAGAATGGCACAGCCTCCTGCGCTGAGACACAGTCTCTGATAGCTTCCGCTTGCATCTTGGTGTCACAATACAAAATGCCAGGAAGCGCAGCGTGTGCCTGCACAGCCGTGGATACGTGCATACTGTATTTCTTCAGGACTTCTTGGCTCTAACCATTGTAAGTCTTTGACCCGAACACTCCGCTGGATTCATGGAGGATGAGATCGTTCAACGGATCTTTCACTACCTGACGCCAATGTTTCTTGGCCTTGACTTCTACCTGCCAATGACAGACCTGGACAGGGAGGCCCTAGCGGAACCGAGCGTCCAATCAAGATCCCTGACACAAGGCATTACCGCCAGGGACGGTATGGCAGCGGCCCATGCGGAGCTACAGAAAATGCTCCAGGAGTGCTTCGGGCACTGGCCAACCCTGACTATTACTACTCTTCCTCCCTCGTCAGATCCCGAAACGCAGGAAATGCACTTTGTCTACGAAGTGCTGCAGCCGCGCCTCATCCAGGTCCGCCGACTCGCCACTGTCAACCGCACCTGGCATGGCCTAATGACTAGCATCATATCTGGAAAAGCCCGCATCAATACGGTTGAACTTCTGGTGGCCATGTCGCGGACACCTTCACTCTCCCTCTCTCCATGGCCTTCCGCTTGCCGGTGGAGATTCTTTCCTCTCCCCTGGCTCGCACCACTCCTGCGGCCGTCTATCGCCCTTCGGACTTCAACGCCTGGCACGCGCACCTCTTCAACATCTACGATGCCCTGCAGTCTGAGGACGCGCACCAGGACTGATCAGCATTTGCGGCCTAAAGTGTAGCTCTCAGAAGCGCACAGCACCCAAACTCTGACAATAGGGCACAGCCCACGGTCGCGTAGAAGGACAGCGGATTGTGTGACTGTGGAAAAAGCATATGACAGTGGACTGTCTGCCTATCTACATCTGTTCTCATGCCAGCTGGCTTTCAGAGCAATGCTAACTTTCCTAGATGGGTTCTCCCTGCGCCATGCTCTTATACATCTTCTACCGGGGGTACTCATCCTTGACTTCTACGACGCTTCCGCCAGCCCCAACCAACCTCTACTGGAATGACCTCGACCTGCTGTATGACGAGGCTCGGGAGGCTCCATCTCGGCTACAAGAATTCCTTCTCCGCTGAGCAAGAGCAAGCCTCTTCTCGCAGTACTCCGTCATTGGCAACACAATCAAGCTTGATCTATGGCGTACACGCTCAGCTCGGAATTGTAAATCCGAATCTTCTGCTGGCCATTCGGCTTGCGGCGGTCTGCAGGGCGTTTTTTTTTTGGGCGGCCCTATGCAAAGCAGACACAAGTCAGCGTACTCACTGTGAGTAGGAAAAGAACGTGCTAGACCTGAGGAGCTTCTTGCACGTTGGCAGCCCCACTAACTGAAGCCAAGCCGGACGGTTAACAGCCAGCCTGTGAAGCAAAAGGAAGGCAAAAGGAAAACTAGGGGCTAGAGAAGTCATGGCATGTGGAGTATGCGAGAGCCAGTGCCATGCTAGCTCGGCACACTGTTCGGCCCAGTGCAGTCTACGACGTCCCGGCCGTATGCCTGCCTGTACTGTACCCCCTCTATATACAAACGCCTTCGTAAAAACACAGTTTCGCTCCAGGTTGCTCGGAGTTGCTCTCAAAACATGACCAAACAACTTTAGTTGTGCCCTGTGAATGTGGTGATTGAGTGGGGGCTGGTCGGCAAGGGCTCGGACTCCTTCGTTTCGGATGGTCTGTGCGAGGGGGTTGTCTGTGATGATCTTGGTGTAGTAGGTGGCTTTGATCCGTTGGATCTTGCGGAGGGACTGTGAGTGGAAGGCCTCAAGCCTGTGGAGGTCTGCTGTGGTGAGCGCAGCGGACTCCATGCCATAAGCAATCATGGGGATGAAGACCGCGTTGTAGATGCGCAGCTTCCACGCTACGCTCAGGCCTGTGTGTCGCCAAAAGGCGTGCAGGGTGTTGAAGTGCTTCCGCGCCTTCCCCAATCTTGCGGTGATGTCCGCCTTGCTGGACGAATCCTGGCTGAGGACAACGCCGAGGTACTTGGCCTGTGTGACTTCCTTCATTAGTTCACCTGTGAGGAAGTGTATGTGATTGACGGCCAGCTGTGAGCGAAGCAATTCGCACTTTTTAAGATTCAACGAGAGGTTGCTGTGAGCGGCAACTTCCTGAATCTTGTGCAGAATTTGCTGGCCCCTTTCCGCAGTACCTGTGAAGATGGCCATGTCGTCTGCGTAAGCGAGGTCGTAGAATGGTTGGTTCTGGCTGAAAAGCCACGGAAGCAGCTGGCCGTGCTGCTGCAGCTCCGCGTCGACATCGGCCATGATCACGCTGTGAACCACCAGGAAGAGATAGGGAGAAAGCGGACAGCCTTGGCGAATGCCCGAGCTTGCGAGGGACTGCTGGCTCTGTTGTCCTGCTGCCTTGACTGTGAAGGAGGGGTTGTTGTAAATCGAGCCAATCAGATTGACAAACGACGGCGTCACTCCGTGCCGTTCGAGTGCCACCGTTACTGCTTGTGGGTGGACTTTGTCAAATGCTTGGCTCCAGTCAAGAAGCTGCACGTACAGAGTTGAACCGCAGCGTTCGGCTCGCTCCAACAGCCTCCTTGCCACATGAATCGCCTGTGAGGTCGATCTGGTGGCTCTAAACCCATACTGTGTGGGTCGCAGCTTGTGGTCTATCGCCTGCTCCAGGCGTTTCTGGAGGAGCCTGGCGAAGAGCTTGTAAGAGGTGCTGAGGAGTGCGATGGGGCGGTAGTTGTTGGGGTCCGCCATGGTGCCTCGCTTGTGAATTTCAGCCACAACTGCCGTTGACCATTCTTCCGGTACCAGACCTGTGAGCAATGCGTCGTTGAAGAGGTCCAGTAACGGTTGCCGATTGGCTGGTGTGAGCCACTGTAAGGCCTCTGCCGGAATTTGATCCGGGCCTGGGGCTTTGTGTGAAGCCATGCCTTTGAGGGTGGCGTTGAGCTCCTCCATCGTGATAGGTTCCATGTTGACTGAACTTTCGTCCGTCAGTTTGTGGGTGGGTCCTGTGTAGTCTGTTGGTGGCGGGGCCCACTGAACTTCCGACAGCAGGGCGTGGTATACCGAAATTGCTCGTCTTCTAGAAGGCAAGCCCTGGATTGGGGTGTGGCGAGCCTACGTCCACCTTCGCAAGATAGGCGCAGGGGTCTTCATAGAAGTTCGGCCTGAGGCCCTGAGCATTCCCTATGGTCAGGCTGACTCTATTCTGACTTTTGTTCTGCGGAGACCACTCTAGGCAAGATGGCACAGCCTCTCTCCCCATGGTCACAGACCATGTGAAGTGAAGTACCTACGTCGCATCCAAAAAAGTGCAAAGGTCTGAATGAGCCGGCTTACATTGGCGAATTTTCTTGCAGTCTCTTTGGATTAGCAGTTCAGCTAGAGTTCATCCACATGACTGCAGAACTTTGCACCGAATCATGTCGCCGCGACCTCTCCTTTATCCTTCCCGGCGCTGTCATCGTGGACTTCTACTCAGCAGCTGGACTAGACAGAGAGACGCTGGAGATCGACCCCGCCACTGACGTGCCGCCTAGCACTCTACTCCCCATCCTTCAGCTCAGGGACGAGATCCAGGCGCAAGCTGGCCTCTGGGCCCACAGCCGTCCCTACGACGGCGTTGCAATCTTCGAACAAAGATACATAGACGTTGACTACGACCGGCAAGGAGCTCATGTCAGGCTTGCGATATTGCATCCAGACTTACTGACGGCCATGCCCATGGCGACCGTCAGCAGAGCCTGGTATCGTGCCGTACTCCCCCTGGTCCAGCACAAACCCTTTTCAACAGCTGGCGTATGGCCAGGGCAGCAATGACTCTTGAAATACAAGCCATGGTACAGTCCTTTGCCATACCCCAACGGTACCTCGCAACTGAGGAGATCCTCATCCATATCCAGCATCGCCACCACGTCGTGGTACAGAGGATTCTCAACCCCCTCGGCAGCTTCGGGTATGCTGATGCAGCAAGCAGGGACGACGAGGTTCCCTGGGCTCATTCTGATCACAACTACGGCTATCTCCCCTGAGATTGCTTGAGGCCGATGGCCAAAGTCATGTATCTCATGTTAGGAATATGGCACAGCCTCCTTCCAGGTGTGGCACAGCCACTCTTCTCGCTTTTGCGCCAACAGTGTAAGGCTACCTGCCTGCCAGGAGAAAATTTGAAGCACCTGACTGCAAGCCTGCTGGCACGCCACAGCTGCACTGGCTGCTCCAAATCTGTCTCCCTTTGCATCCTGAGGTTCACGGCGACACGTCACGACACTTCTATCGCTTGCTCGAGTGCCCTCTGCTGGCTGTTGCTAGTCTGGTAGTCAGGCAGTGAAGCCCCTTGTTTGCCAGCCAGTCATGCTTCGTAAACAATGCTGTTTCTGCACACCGCAGCTGTCAGAGGCAACTGCTAGCACCCGCTGGCAAAAACTGGAACTTCCTCTCTAGGATCACTTCTACTTCAGCCATGACAGATTGCAGTAGGAGCAAGACGAGATTCTGAACAGAACAGGCAACTTCAGCAGAGAGCACAGCTCACCCTTGGCCGCGTGTCACAGACTCTGGCAGCTCTCAAGCTGCGGCCATGGACGCCCCTCCTAGTTTGGGGCCGTTTCTGGTGCTTAGCGACAGCACCTTGCAGCACATGCTACGGGGACACACATATGGAGTATTCCCCCTGCTGACGGGACAGGTCTTAAGTTGTCCAGGCGCCGCCCTCAACATCTCGGCAAGCAGCGTCCCCTCCATCATGGAACTACTTCACTGGCAATTTGGGCTTTTTGGGCCGATCCGGCAGCGGTCCAAAGTCAGGAGGTGGCCTCCATTTTGGAGCACCACCTCAACGGGCAAGTCAACGTACGCTTCATCCCATTGTCTCGAAGCTTGCGCCCGGAGAAGCAAGTCAATTATGACTACCTGATAGACGGCAGAGTCCAGTATGGCTTCGCGGACAAAAACCTGCATAATCAGGAAATCATGGATCTGGCACTTCTGCCTGGAGTAGGAGGCGCGGAGCAACTCTACAACACCAAAAACATCCACTTTAGACCGGAGGTTGCAGATATCGTCATCCCGGCGCTCGTCACCAGAGCCATCGAGGAAATGCGCAACAGACCGGGCTTGCCCATTCTTGTGATTGCAGGATGGAATGCTCGCCAGCAAGACATGCATGTCGAAATGCTGGCAGCCCAGGCACTGTCCCAGTGCCGCACCGTGCGCGACCTCTCTGAAGTGGCCATGCAGTACGGACATGGGCCCTGGGGCACGCGTTTTCTGCATCTCCCGGAGTGGGAGGCAGCTCCTGTCCCGCCGCTTCTATTTCAGACCTACGTTCACGATGAAAAGCCGGAGCCTGCACAAGTTGCGGCCAAGATGTTCGGGGGCTTTACCCGCGAATTTTGTGATGACGGAGTTCTCCGGGCCACCCTAGTGCAACTTGCAGGGAAACACGGCTCCAATCTGCTGGACCGCCTCAATCAGCCAGCTCATCGGGCTGACGTCTTCCGCTACGTTTACCACTACCAACACGGAGGCCTCTACGTGGATATTAAATGTGGCTTTGTGGTACCTTGGGAGCAGGTACTGCAACTCACGGCAGCAGATTGGAGCACAGCTCACTCAAACAAGGCAGGTGAAGTGGGTCACAGACCCTCCCCACCTGGCCAACTCCCACAGGAGTTCATGGAGTCATGGCCATAGGAGTCAAAGCAGATCATATCTTTCAGGGCATCATCTACGGCAAACCCCGACACCCTCTGATGAGGGAGGCCATACAACACGCTTTCAGCCGTCAAGTTCTGACGGCCAAGGCCAATCTGGACTATATGACCTTCTGCAAATTTCTATGGCAGACCTTGGGCCGGGATCTTGGCCATTCCCCTCAGCCTGGCTGGAACGTCTCCGCCAAATTTGGTCCAGTCTACTTGTTGCAGGAGCGCTGGGATAGGCGCGTGAAGAACAAAACTTACGACAACGACGGCCTTTTTTTCGTCTCAGCCAACAACACCACGGTCGCCTACACCAGATGCTGGAAATGGCAGAAGGGATTTCAGGGAGGTCCCACCACAAAGGAGCGAACGAATCGCATGCTGCAGAGCCAAGTTCCAGACATCTCTCTGGAAATCCAGGTTGACACTAGGTCCATAGAGCACAGCTCAACTCAGCCGCCTAGGTCACAGACCACGGCTACGGCCACTGCGGCTCCTCCTCCTCCCACACAGGAGGAAATTGAAACGTACGTGGCCGACAGCATCCAGAACAACTCCTTTGCGGAGATAATGGCCACTGTCCGCGACACCCACCACTACAACGAAGATCTCACGGAGCAGGATGTGCTGGAACTTATTCCTCGTGGACTAGGACAAATGGAAGTCTCAGGATCCATGTGGTTATGTTGCCTCCACTGTCGGAAGCATAATCGCCGTGTTCAGTTCAGCACAGGCCATGGTATCAAAAACCACTTTGTCACGCAGAAGCATGACCCTGTGTCACAACCTGCAGCACAAGGAGCCTGGTGCCTCATCCTCCTCCTCCCCCCAAGCCAACAATACCGCAGGAGATCCCTCTCCCTCCCAGTCGCACCCGCACCAACAAAGCCGCTGGCTTTGAGCCTCCGGCTTCCCCTCCCTGCCCCTTTACTTCCACTGCGGCAGAGAAGGCGGCCTACAAGGAGAGCCAAGCGATAGCACCGAAGTCGTCCCCCACACTTCCGGTAAAGGCCCCACCGGCCCAGGTGTCCATCTCGAACCCCAGCCTCCCGCAGGCTCCTCTTCGCCTGTGGCGCCGGCTCCCCCTCCAGCTATCCCTGCTTCTCCGGCTCCCCCTCATCCCCCCAAGGCTGCCTCCCCTCCACAAGCACAAGCAGCACAAGCAGCACAAGCCTCCCAGCGTTCTCTCACGCCTCCCCCTCCCTCTTCCCGTCCCCCGTCAGCCTACGAGCCCCCAGAGAAAAATGCTGGACCAGTTGGCTATATCCCACAACCAGCTCCCCAAACGGAGGTCAAATACACGAGGCTGGAGCTTGCTCAAATTGTTGAGCTCCCAGTCCCACCAGGACTGGATCCGAGCATTGGCTTCCATCAACATTCTGGTGGCTCCAGTCATTCTAGGAGGTCTCACCAATCAAGAGCAGCAGAACCTTTGGTCCACACGAGTGGAGGCTCTCAGCCAGGTGCCTCCGCTCTTCTCAGCCATCAAGTCGGTCAAGACTCAATCTGGCCTCACATGGGACACCGCCATGTCTGTGCCGCGAGTCCTTACTAGCGACGGACGAGTCACCATAGCCACAGGCTCCGGAGAAGCCTATCAGGAGCTGGACGCTCCCACAAAGGTGCATGGCCTGATCCATGCCTGTTTCAACAGGTTGTGGGACGAGAAAGAGTTCCAGCGGCACTTCCCAACGCGGATTGAGTTCAACATGATCGCTACTACAATGATGACGGTCTACAACGAAACTGCAAAATCCGCTGGTCTCCCAGCTAGGATGTTCAGGGTCAAACCCAACAAAGATGCCTACTCCGTCATGAAGATGAGGATTCAGCATGACAAGGGGATTGAGGAAGACAGGCGTATGGCCAAATTGGCAGCGGCTGCTGCACCCAACAAGCGCCCGCAGGATACAGAGGGCAAACGCCAACGCGATGCCCCTTCATCCTCATCCTCCAGTCAGTGGGCCAGGCCGGCAAGCTCCACTCAGGAAGAAGACTGGGACTGGTGGCAACAGTGGTCCTGGCACGGCTACTATCACTCTTCACCGCAGTGGCCGCATGGTCACAACCAGTGAACCTAGAGCAATGTCACAGACTCCCCTAATCCCGTATGGCACAGCCTCTGGGAATTCGATGCTCTTCCGACGCTTCTGCACATCTCTTCGGAAGCTGCAGTGCAGAGTGATCACCAAAGGCAAAATGCAGGACTCTGCACTACGTCTGAGCTGATCCGATCAGTCAGCTATCACAGTTTGACTCAACCAGCTCTGCAGGTACGCGCATGTGATCTGTACGGCCTTCTGTCAACAGCATGAGTAATCCGTGTGGGACGCCACGAGACGGATACTCCAGGTGTCGGCTTCGTCTGAAGTACGGCCTACTTGCTGGGACAGGTGCACAGACGGACGCGTCTGTTCACAACAAGGTGTCGGAGGAGGAAGCCATAGTTGCAACTTAGTAACTGAGTAGACTGAGCAGATTGAGAGGTCTGAGCGATGAATGCTAGCAGCAGTTTCACGAGTGCACGAGACCAAAGGCGCCCGCAAAGCGCAGAGCACGCTCGCGCAGCGTTCAATTGAAAAAATAGTAGTAGTAGTAGTAGTAGTAGTAGTAGTAGTAGTAGTAGTAGTAGTAGTAGTAGTAGTAGTAGTAGTAGTAGTAGTAGTAGTAGTAGTAGTAGTAGTAGTAGTAGCAGTAGTAGTAGTAGTAGTAGTAGTAGTACCACACACGCATGCGTTTCGGAGCCATTTTGCACGGTGGGGGCGGGGTTTTGGGGGGTTGGGGGGTGGGGGAGGGATGACAACGTTCATGTTATTGCCAAAGTTATTGCCTTTGGCGAGCAGATCATGCCCAAAACACTGGTATTTACAGCCTTTTTGCTCTTTGTACAACATACTGCGCACGCATGTGGAGTTACAGCGTGTACAGCATACTGCGCACCTTGTGCTTCGCCCGCAGCACCAGAAACATACAAAACCTCCAAAAACTACTTCTTGATTTCCGACACCCGCGACTGCCTCATGCGCGTTTTTGTTGGCCCTGACAGTACTTTCGGCACTTCGTGAGCCTAAACGCACCATGCTTTGCACATTCAACCTTGCGTGGCAGCCGAAAGCGTGCTCAAACCTGAAGATTGAAAATCTGTTTGAAACCCATGAAAAACACCAGGCCTCCTACGAGCGTGTGTCCTCGTCGTAGTAGCAGTAGCAGCAGTAGTGGTAGTAGTAGTAGTTGTAGTAGTAGTAGTAGTAGTAGTAGCAGTAGCAGTAGCCGCCACAAGTGCTCAAGCGGCCGCGCTGAATGAGAGGTTTCGAACAGGCTTGGGGCGCAACTGCTGTGCTAGAGGTTCCAACCGGGCCCTTTTCTGAACAGTAAAGGTTTGTGCCTCCTTCTACGCCATGGTCCTCTCCCTTTTCTCACAGGAGCTGCTTTGAGCCGCCAGGTCCCAATTCCTGGGCCCAGACTCTGTTTAAAACATTGCAACACTGGGTAGGCGGTAGGGTTTCCACCTCCGCGCGGTGGAGGGAGTCATTAGGCTTCTGTCTCTTGACGAAAGTAGCGGATGGCGCAATTGCCAGTGCACTCACAAAACTTTGCATCTCTTCGTAAGAATTCGTTCAAGACAGCATGTAGAAGGACAGTCCGCAGTGACGGGCCCGTACCATACCGAGGGCAGGTTCTGACACCTACCCTGGTTGATCGTCTGGGGGTACGCCCCCCACCCACTCGAAGAGAGCTTCAGTCACAGACTGCTGACTCCCCTGCCTATGGCACAGCCTCCCGCAGGGCAGGAAGGTTGGAAAGATCCATTCGAGTTATTTCGTGGAACGCGGGCCACCTAGGCCAACAGCAATGGGGCGAACTCAAAACGTGGCTAGCAGCTGAAGCCTCTCATCACTGCGACGTCCTCATATTGCAGGAAACGCACTGGACTGAGACCAGTGAATTCAGCGTTTCTGGGTGGTACTGTATCTCCACAGCTTCGGAGTCTACCAAACCCAACACCCGGCCTAAACAAGCTGCGAAGCGAAACACTCGGCAAGAAACGCGAGCTCCATCCACGACTCGCGCTGATGGAGTCATGATCCTTTTCTCGCCCAAGTTCGTTCCCAAGAGCTTACGCTGGAAGGAGTGGAGCCCGGGTAGGGTCTTAGAAGCTCGTGCAGACATTGCAGGTACTCGGCTGGTTGTCGTCGCGGTGTACCAACACGCTTGGTCTTCTGCCAAGACCATCCAGTCCAATAAGGATGACCGTGCTAAGGTACTATCTGTCATGTCCAAGGTGATCAAGCAGGTGCCTAAGAGGGACTCCCTTATTGTAGCGGGTGATTTTAACACTTCCTTGCGTCCGAGCTCTCCATTGGTGGGAACGCACGTGAAGCCACCCACTGAGGACCGCCCTGACGAATCCAACTTGTTTAACCTGCTGCTCAGGTTGCGTTTGGTTGCCCTTAACACCTGGCAATGTGACCATATAGCTACCTTCTCACAAGGAGGAGTGGAGTCGCAAATTGACTTCATTCTAACCAAAGAATCTACGGCGGGAGGCAAAGCAAAACGGTCAGCCCCTTGGGTGGACTGCCCGTTGGGCAGCTGGAAGAAAGGAGGGCATTCAGGACCCCAAGTCATGGAATGCGTTGCTTTTAGAAGGTGCAGAACGCTTTTTTCCAAAAATTCCCAAACGCAGACCGATCCCGCTGGAGTTGGAAACCCGTCGCATGTGGCGGGCCCGCACCCACGACAGGGCTGCGAACACAGCTCCCTCAGCACAGCTGATCGAGTCACCTAAAGCAATGGCACAGCCTCCTAATCAGAACACGCCATGTCCGCCGGACACCGAAGCTGAGCTGGCGCAAGTGGCACACCGCCAGGCTGTGAAACAAGCAAAGAAAGATCGGATTGCGAGTTTCATATCGGAGGTGGACGCGAGTCTGGCTGAAGGTGACCAACATATCTCCTTTCAGACCCTCAAAAAGCTGCAGCCTTGGCCGCCTGCGCGCAGAGCTCAGCTAAAGGACAACACAGGACATCTGCTAGGTCCAGCGCAGGAGCTAGCAGCCCTCAGGACTATGCCAATCAGGTATTTGCGGCCCACCCTCCGTTACGGACAATGCATGGAGCTTTCCCTGTTCTGGAGCCGCCCAAACTAGCAGCTCACATACATTCCATCAAGCCTAATAAAGCTGTTCCTGACGGAGCGGCACCTGCGGCTGTATGGAGACTGTGTAGCGACATCGTCGCACCGGTCCTCTCCAAACACGTAGCATCCAAGCAGGCCGAGGACAGTCTCGAATCCGACCTCGTAGACGCTGACCTCTGCTTAATTCCCAAGCCGGGCAAACCCTCTGACAAACCAGCAAACTTGAGACCCTTGGGTATCCTTAGACCTGACGCTAAGGGACTCGCGGGAGCGGCCAGAGAAGCGCTTCAACCACTGACCCTCTCGTTCCTCAAGCACATGCCACAGTTCGCTTATCTACCAGGTCGGGGGCTGTCAGACGCGCTAGAACGCGTGGTGCATCACTTGCGTGAGGCTCGATCCCTGTTAGAACAGGCCCACCCCACGAGACATGCCTTGCAACAAGGCACACAGGCCCCAGCCTTAGTCGGCGGCCTCACCTTTGCTCTTGACCTCAGCCAAGCGTTTGACACAGTCTCTCGCCAAGAGATCATCGACCTCCTTCAGAGAGAAGGGGCAGATCAGGACACAGTCCACCTCGTTCAGGCTCTACATGACGGGTCTCGTTATGTCCTTCACGCGCAGGGAGATTCCACCTCTGTTGAAACCACAGCAGGCATTAAACAAGGATGTAAGCTCGCCCCCACACTCTTCTCGTTCCTTACAGGTGACCTTTTCCGCTCTCTGGTTGACCTATTCGGTGCTGAGCAGGTCTTGAAATTCCTGACAGGCTATGCCGATGATCTCACGCTCCATCGGACTATCCGCTCTGACAAGGACCTCAGGGCCATTCATGCGCTCATCGCAGCGTTACTTGAGGAGGTCCGCAAACACCGCCTACGAGTCAACATTAGCAAGTGCGTCATCTTGGTGAAGTTAGCGGGTAGAGAATCCCAAAACGTGATGAACAAACACGGCTGCTGGATCATAAACTCCAAGGGCGAGCAGGTTCGAGGATGGCGCATCGGGCCCAATAAATCGTTCCCCGCCTTCCAGTGGGTCTCCTGTAGCAAATACCTGGGGGTTATGATCTCCTACAACAACTTCGAGCTGCAGTCCTTGCATTACCGCATAGGGGAGGCAAAGCAAAAGCTGCATCAAGTCCGCCAATTTGTCTACAATCGCAGGTATGCGAGCACCATGTCGCGACTCAAGGTTTGGCAAAGCACAGTCCTGAGCACACTGACGACAGGCCTCTCAGACGTCGGACTCAGTGAGGAGTCGGCAAAGCAGCTACGTAGTTGGCATGCTTACAAGGTGCGATCAGTACTGAACTTGCCAGCACATACCAGCCGCATCACCACTAAGGATCTCTTCCAGCTTTATAGCATTCAGGACCCGGTTCAAGCGATGCAGTTCAAGCTCAGGAAGAGACTCCGCAAACTTGAGCGACGCGCAGCCAGAAGCCCAGACATCACAACCGAGCATTCTGTTTTGCAAGTCATCCGGGACAAGCTGCATTTCCTATCACAACTCCCAGAGGCAGCTGAACACCCTGTAGCCCTACATGCGTGCACACTCTGCGATGCCTCTTTCGAGACAGCAAACGGGTTACATTTACACAAGTCGCGAGTGCATCAGCCAGCATTGACCGATTTGTACCATCAAGCTTCGATCGACAACTCCACGCGGTGGATGGGATGCCGCAATGCGCCGCTTGCATGCGCAAATTTCATCAATGGAAAGGTCTTCGTGACCACTTGTTGTCGGGAGCATGCCCGGAACCCCAGAAGCTTCGAACTCTGAACGCGACGGACAAACACTCAAGTCATCCTGAGGTAAGGACCCTTTCTCAGCTGCGACAGGACATTGCCCAGCTCCCACAACATCGTATAGCGGTGCTCTCAAAGACAGCGGAGGCCCGGGTCCTGATCCATCGGTGCCTCACGTGTGACTTCTGGACTTTCGATCACACCAAAGTCAAGTCACACTTCCGTCAGGCGCATCCTAAGGACTGGTCAAGGCTACACAAGCGTGCAGTCTCTATATGCCAGGGCTTCTCGCCTCACCTTGCCAAGGGACACCCGTGCTCATTCTGCGGTTACAAGGTTTACGATCGCAGACTGCACCCGGAGCAATGCCCCGTGCTTTATCAGGTTAGCACGCAGTGGCTGCGAGGGCAACCGGAGGTGGAGGAAGCTGTTACTGCTCCCCCCTCCAAGCCCCAAGAGAAGTCACTAGCCCACTTCTTTAGGTCACGGTCGAATGGCACAGCCTCCAATCAGTCGAGCACAGCTCGTCAACCCCCGACAGACAAGCAGGAGTCCATTTCGCAGTCCTCTGGACATGCGGTAATGCGACCAGAAGGAGTGCACAAGCGCGCTCTGACTAACACGTCAAACTCGTGTTACGCTAATGCCCTGTTCCAGGCTCTGCATCAGATCTCGAGCTTTGGATATGATCTAGGTGCTTTCCAGTCCGTCCTGTCCCATCTAGGAGACGAGCGAGCCCCCAGATTACTGAACCTGTTCGGCCTGTTTGAATTTCGCCATGCCATTTCAGGCTGGCGACTGGACGGCAGACAGCACGACGTTTCAGAGCTGCTTCTACATATGCAGTCCAAGCCTTTAGGCTCCCTTCAACAAACACAGTGGCAGGGTCGTACAGATGGTGAGGTTGAGGATTCAGATGTGGGAATCAGCCCTCTCCTCCTTCCCCTTCCGTCTGGCCCTTTGTCATTATCGACTTGCTTACGGCTGTGGGAATCCCAGACCTTTACCCGTGCGCTTGTCTGGTCACCTGAACTCCTAGCGATTGTGATTTGCCGCTGGCAGGACGGAGTCAAGAACACTCAGCCATGTCTTTGGTCAGGCCGCACCACGGTGCCCGTATGGACCTCAAGCGATGCTCGAACCCAGCGTCTTTATCAGGTCATAGCAGGAGTTGCCCACTTTGGGGACTCCCTCGCTTCTGGGCACTACCGCGCTTTTTGGCCGGAGGACCCCGCGGATGCAACCTCTCAGGTTTGGATCTCTGACGACTACAGACTCCCGGAAAAGGCCTCAGCGGCCTTGAACCTGTCCATCTCCAGGAATGTCTACATGCTTTTCTTGCAACGAATTCGCTAGCATCATCGTTAGGTGATGCATTCCGGCCCAGCTTCGTCCTCGAGGGCAACGCAGGGCGCCCGTGCGTGAGAAGCCTATAGTCAATTGGAAGTTGGCATAGGCCGCCTCACGTCAAGGCCAAGTGCGTCATGAGCGCACGCGGACATGCACACACCGCAATTCTTTTTCCTCTCAATCAGCTCGCCCTCTTTTTGTATAGCTTCCAATCCGACTACTAGGCCGGCATGACCGCTTCCCCTGTCGCAGTCAAGAGTCCGGAGCACAAACGCTCCAGAAACGGCACGGACTATGAGGACGCCTCGGGAATGGATTTTTCAGAAGAACCTCCTCTCGAGTCTCTCTCGCCTGCGGCCAAGGCCGCTGCCCTGCCGAGGCAACAAGATCAGCCGCGACGCAAATCCGTCCCGAGGCAGAAAGGATCTGGGGCGGTCCAAGGGCTCGGGCAAGGCACCCAGCCTAGAGCACAATCAGGCGCCATCCAGGCGCTGAGCCCGGAAGAGCTTACCAAAGCCTTCTGTGCATGACGACCAAATGAGTCTACTGCAACACCAGCTGTCATTGGTGTACAAACTTCCCCAAGACCATCAACTTTCGAAGGCATTAGTTGCGTCCGTGAAATCCTGGCAGGGAGGTTTGAAGAAGCTGCGCCAAGGAGAACCTCACCCCGAGGGATCGTGCTCAAATGCGGTCTCCCTCGTTCTTCTCCACGAACTGACCAAGGGCAACCCTCCAGAACAAGTGGACAAGACGGAGTACGGCAAGCTTCTGAAGGTGGTTGACTCCATGATCAACATCACCACAGACAAGACCAAGCTGGCACAGGACATAGTGCACTGCTCAGCTAAGCCAAACAAGCTCAAAACGCACGTTATCCTTGATTTCAGGGTGGCCATCTACTCAGACCTTCTGCCATACCTCTCCCTTCTCGCCTCCCTCTTTGACTCCCACGACGGCTTTGAACGCCTGGGACGTAAGGCGCCGGGAGGACTGGCTCGCAAGGCTCGAGGCCGTCCCTGAGTTTGGCCTAGTTGAAGCACACAGTGCACTAACTCCCTCAGCACAGCTGATGTTCTGGTCAGTCTTGCACATTTGACTTTCGTACAGGGTGCCTAGCATCGCCATGCTGATTCTTTCAACAAAGTTCCAGCTGCGCATCAAAACGCAGGGGGCCCTTCGAGAGCAATTCATACCGATCTACTCAACCTCCTGCGCGCGCCAGCCTGGCTCGAGCCTCTAGCACTATGGATCTCACACGTTTTGCGGACCTACCGGGCCCTGATCAAGTCCCACACTTTCTGAATCTGGTACATCAGCTGGACGAGATTCTCAAGCGCAAGGCCTCGCAACTATACACAGACCCTGGCTCGGCGTCTTCTACCAGTTCTCAGTCTGCTGAACGATGCACTCTGCCCTCTGGCAAGGCTCGTCCTCCTACACCGCCAGCTCCCAAACATCGACGAACTGACGAGGCTCCGGTACAGGACACTCAGTAAGCATCTTCAGTGAACTAGGCACTGCCGGTGGAGCCAGCTACCAGCGAGCAAAACTCATTGCCATGCGTTTTCCTGCATCTGCACTCAGCTGCTTTGTCACTAGGTCACAGGGCTCAAGCTACCAGTGGCAGGTAGGTAGCACACAGTGCAGCACGGATTCGTCACAGACGATATCTCCCACTCACGCTGGGATGTATCGTGCTCCCTATCCTGATGGAGTGCATGAGGCTCTTGGTCGGAGCCACATGCCTGGACTTCGACGACCAGTTGACCCCCAAGTGACTGCCGCCATCTCACCAGAGCTTTTAGGCGTGAAAATTGCAAAGGGATACGCCAGCGCGGTCTTCAATTCCAGTGCTGCAAACTTTGTGCTCAAGAAAGTCACGCGGCCGCAGGAAGAGTACATGGCCAGACGAGAGTTTAGCAGATTATCGCGCCTCCCGCCGATCAATACCATCATCGAGGCTTTCTGGCAGCAAGGCCCAACGCTGTTACTGCCACGACTGTACCCTGCCCATATCCCCTCCATGACAACGGACCATGTCGTCAATCTCGTTGCTGACATCCGGTCTGCCCTCAATGCAGTGCATTCCAGCCAATTGGTCCACGCGGACATCCACATGGACAACATCATGGTTCGCTATGACCCCCCCACCTATGTCTTGATCGATTTTGGAGGTACGGCGGGGGAAAGTGTCTATCCTCTTAGCTTGGGCTACGGCGCCCTCGGCCAGGGAGGAGTGCTTCATCGTCCTCCTCACGAGCTCATGGAGCGACCCACCAGGACCGTCAGAGGCGACTACTACAGGCTCAGCAAGACGATCTCCGTCGAAGTCGTGGGCAACAAGTGCTGGCGCAACACTGCGTCGGGCTTCCCGATGCCCCCGAAACTCCCCAAACACCTGCGCGTCGAGCTGGCGGAATGGGAGAATCTCGCTGGCCTCACTCCACCCAAATGGCCAGAATCTGCCTTTCCCGGAGGAAGCTGGTGCGAGACTGCCATCGATCCCTCGATCACAGTGCAAGCCGGCTTGTACGACGAAACCGGCAATATTCGTCTGGCCACCGCCGTTTTCTCCTACCCCAGGCAGCAAAAATCCAACGCATCCGGGCTCTTTGGGCCAGAAGATCCAACACGGGCTTCTCTAGACTCCGGGAGCTGGGAGGAATCTGCCGCTTACGCTCGGTTCTTCCTAGCTTGCAGGCTCCGGACCATGGGCAGCCATATCCGGACTATGTACACAGAGGTACTGCCGTACCAAAAGTACAGCAACCAGGATGGCTACCTGGCTACCTCATGCTGGAGAATCCCCTCGAGCATTCTCCGCCTCCACCACCTCCCCCGGCTGCCAGCTCGACCGAGCCAGCGCCCTCGACACCGGCTACTGAGCTGCAGGGCATTTGGGCGGAAATGGACTAGGCTTCAATCGAAGGACACAGTCCACCCTAGCGGCATATGGCACAGCCTCCGCCACGCGGCTACTGTAACCTTTTTGTCGCGGAATAGGACACAGTCCAAAACTACCTGAGTCACAGACTCCGTCCCAATGCCTATAGCACTGGCCTTAGCCCGAGAAAAACCTGAGCATATGTCTTGAGCGCAGTCGTCTGCACTATCCAGCTACCGTTCGCTTGAGCTCGGCTTAGTATCGGTTATCGGCTTCCCACTTGCGCTAGTGCACATGGCTGGCGAAGAAGATGGCCCAATCCGGGCCATTTCCTTTCCCGCTGCGATCTTCGCAGACTACATGGAGGACTACCTCACTCTTTCAGCGCTGAAGTTGTACTGTGAGGAGGCCCAAGTGTCCCTGCCGCCGGCAGCGGAAACATGGCCCTCCAATGACATCACGGCATGGGCACACAAAGCTCTCCCACCCCTACAGTGGCAGCAATTCGAGAAATATCTCGATTCAATGACTACCATGACCTGCTCCGAGGCAGAGGAAGGCTGCTTGGTCAATCCCATCCCACACGGTGGATTGCCACACATGGTACCCAAGGCAGAGCAGATAGCCAGCAGCTGCATCACTTCTCGCTGTCTCTCCATCTGGTCATCGGTCCGTCAGGTTCTGCAGCACCTACCTTTCGAAGCACACGACAGATGGGAGTACGCTCCCCGTGCGGCCGGCTCTTCATGTGGCCAGCGATTTCGGGTAGGGGCGTTCTGCCGAGTTCTTCCTGGCCTGCTTAAGGAGACGGTTTCCCATCCCAATGTCACTCGACTCTTCAACGCCTTCGTGTACTCATGCCATCCAGAACACCAGTGGACTTCGCTCGAGGTCTTGGTAGATGTGCACTCCCCACCGCACAAAGATGCTCGCAATGCTGCCTTGGGCACTTTGCTCATCCCGATTTCGATTTGCGACCAGGGCGGCATATGGATCGAAGACCCTAACGGCTGCGACTACCAGGAGATCCCGCACCAGCAGGGGATGATCCGGGGAAGCTGCTTTGACCTACGTGGCCTCAGCCTCTTCTTCCGGGCGGATGCGCTGTGGCACGCAACTCTACCATGGGAAACCTTTACTCGAGTCGTTTTGGCGGCCTACACGGTAAGAGGAGTCTCTCGTTTCTCACCAACGCTGCAACAGCGCCTGACTGAGTTGGGTTTTCGCCTTCCGCTAGGCACCGCAGATGATTAGTTCGAATGGCACAGCCTATTGAGCCGAGACACAGTCTCTGACCATCTCTGCTCGTCGTTTGAGGTTAAAGCAGGAACACAAGCACATGTGGTTTCTGCACCGCTGTAACAACGCCACTGCAACTCTTCAGTCCTTCTAGGCTCTAAAGTTCGGCTCTGCCCTCCCATCGCTAGACTGTGCTGATGGAAGACGCCTTCGTCCAGCGAATCTTTCACTTCCTGACGCCGATGCTTCTAAGCCTCGACTTCTACTTGCAGTTGACGGACCTGGACAGAACAGCCATCGATGACTCGAGCAGCCAGTCCAGCCTCACAGGACCAGGCCTCACCCCCACCGAAGATGCGTTTCGTAGGGATAGCCTGACCGCAGCCAGAACGGGCCTCCTGAAACTTCTTCAAGAGTGCTTTAACCACTGGCCGGCCCTCTCCATCACCTACATCCCCCCACCAGCGCCAGACACACTGGACCCGACGGGCATGCATCTTATCTACGAGGTCACGCAGCCGCGTCTAAAACAAGTCCGACGACTTGCCACTGTCAATCGAGTCTGGCATGACCTTATATCAGCCATGATATCTGGTCAAGCCCGCATCAATACAGTGGAACTTCTGGTGGCGATGTCACGCTTGCGCAAGTCAGGCTCAGTGTCGGTTCGCGAAGGCCAGGACATTTTCTGCCTCCCGGTCTCGATGGCGTTCAGATTGCCGGTCGAGAACCTTACTTCACCTCTAGCTCGCACAGCTCCCGCCGCTGCCTACCGCGCCTCGGGCTTCAACGCCTGGCACGCGCTCCTCTTTGACAGCTATGATGCCTTGCAGAATGAGACGGAGCAACAGGACTAAATGTGCCATTAAGGAGTCTAACTTTTTGAAGCCAGCAACAGTGCTCTTGGCTTGAAAAACTGGGCATCCCGTACAAGTAGAAGTTCGTAGGGCGTGCGCTTTGAGTTGAGTTACTTCTCGGCACGCCCTTTGCCTGCCTGCCAGTTTCTGTCAGCTGGCTCTAAGAGACTCCTAACTGCCATGGACGGGCTCTCCCTGCGTCACGCTATGAAACACCTACTACCAGGGGTCCTCACTCTTGACTCTTACGACGCCTCGCCCTACCCCGCCTCCTACTGGAACGATCTGGACCTGCTTCATGATGAAGCTCGTGCCACTCGTGATCGTCTACGGGATCTACTTCTACGTTGGGCTAGTACGGGCCCCTTCTCGCAGTACTCCATTATCGGCGACACACTCAGGATCGACCACAATGGAGTGCATGCTCAGCTCGGCATTGTCAATCTGAATCTGCTACAGGCTATACCGCTTGCGGCGGTCTGCCGTGCGTGGTACTCCGAAATCGCTCGTCTCATAGACGGCAAACCCTGGATTGGGGTGTGGAGAGCCTACATCCATCTGCGAAAGCAAGGAGCAGGAGTGTTCATTGAAGTTTTGCCGGATCAAGCTGGCACCCTTTCGAGAGAGGCCATCAGCGTCCACTATGAGCAGGTGCACTTCATTCCGACCTCTGTCTTGCGTCGCCCTCTTTAGGTCAGATGGCACAGCCTCCAGCCACTTGGTCACAGACCATGAGACGCGCCGGTTTTTCTCATTATAAAAGGCAAATCCGATCAGCGTTGCGGCTCAACGTTGCGGCTCACTAGTTCGTGCTCAAAGTAGGATTCTCCGCAGTCATTTCTCGGCTTGCTCTCAGCTGCCCTGCCAACCATAGCGGATGTCATCCTCTCTCAGCACCGAATCATGTCGCCGCGCTCTCTCCTTCATCATTCCCGAAGTGGTCGTTGTGGACTTCTACTCGGACTACGGTTTGGACAGGGAAATGCTGGAAACTGAAATCGCTGCATACAGGCCCCCCAGCACTCTCGTTCCCATTCTGCGGCTCAGGGACGCGATCCAGGAGCAAGCACGCCTCTGGGCCTCCCGCCGCTTATATGATGGCCTAGCTGTCTTCGTGCAACGGTACGTAGACACGGACTACGACCAGCAGGGCGTTCATGTCAGACTGGCGATACCGCAACCAGACTTGCTGACGGCCATTTCAATGGCGTCGGTTAGCAGAACCTGGTGCGCAGCAGTGCTCCCCCTGGTTCAGCATAAGCTCTTTGTAAGTCCTCACCGCACGGCCAGGGCAGCTATGTCTCTTGACCTACGCGTCATGGTCCAGTCCTTTGACACGCCCCAGTGGCACCTCGCGTCTGAAGAGCTCACCATCCACATTCAGCACAGCAAGCATGTCGTGGTGCAGAAGTTCCGGAACCCCCTCAACCCAGACGGGCCAGCGGCAACAATCAGCAGAGACGAAGAGGTTTACAGTTTTCTCTATGACCACTACTACAGCCTTTTCTGAGCACTTGTGAGCCACAGGGATGACACCGACTCATGCAAGGAATGTGGCACAGCCTCCGATAAGGTGTGGCACAGCCACCCAACTAGTCACAGTCCGAGATGTGTTGCCCACCTGCCCTGAGAAATTGATCTTGCAGCATGCCTGAACCCAGCTACTGCTGCATCATCGTTTGCTCTATCCTGCAATCCGAGGTCCCAGCTACCACATGGCACAAGCAGCCCCTGCTCGCGTGCCCCCTGCTGATGTTCTTTGTCTCCAGTAGTCCTGCGTTGCCTGGGCTTCGTGCTTGGTCATAAGACTCTGAAATGCTGTGCATGCATACCGCAGCTGTCAGTTCGAACTGTCGATACAGTAGGCAGCAGCAGAAGTACAGCAGCTTGCTCTAAAGACATGCCTTGCAGAAGCTAAGACTTCGGAACAAACTGCGACTCCGCGAAGAGCACAGCTCACCTCCTGGCCGCGTGTCACAGACTCTGGCCCATCAGCTAAAGCTGCGACCATGGACACCCCTCCCAGTTTGGGACCCTTTCTGGTGCTAAGCGATAGCACTTTGCAGCACATGCTGCGGGGACACACGTACGGAGTGTTCCCACTGCTGACGGGACAGGTCTTAAGCTGTCCAGGCGCCGCCCTCAACATCTCTGCCGGCAGCGTCCCCTCCATCATGGAGCTCCTCCACTGGCAATTTGGCCTCTTTGGGCCGCACCAATTCAAGGCGGCGGTTCAGAGTCAGCCGGTGGCCTCCATTTTGGAGAGCCACCTTGACGGACAAATCAACGTTCGCTTCATTCCGCTGTCAAGAAGCTTGCGCCCGGAGAAGCAAATCAATTATGACTACCTGATAGACGGCAGGGTCCAATATGGTTTTGCGGACAAGAACCTGCCCAATCAGGAAATCATGGATTTGGCACAGATGCCTGGTGTAGGAGGGGTAGAATGGCTCTACAACTCCAAGAATCTCCACTTCCGCCCCGAAGTCGCGGACATCGTCATCTCGGCACTCGTCACAAGAGCCATTGAGGAAATGCGCAACACCCCAGGACTGCCTGTCCTCGTGGTTGCTGGCTGGAATGCTCGCCAGCAGGACATGCATGTCGAAATGCTTGCTGCCCAAGCTCTGTCACAATGCCGAACTGTCCGAGATCTTTCGGAGGTAGCCATGCAGTACGGACATGGCCCCTGGGGGATGCGCTTCACGCACCTCCCAGAATGGGAGGCCGCCCCCGTCCCGGCCCTCCTCTTCCAGACCTACGTCCACGACGAAAAGCCGGAGCCAGCCCAAGTTGCGGCCAAAATGTTTGCCGGCTTCACCCGCAAATTCTGTGATGACGGTGTCCTTCGGGCTACCCTGCGGCAACTTGCCGGAAAGTACGGCTCCAATCTGCTGGATCGCCTCAGTCAACCTGCTCATAGAGCAGACGTGTTCCGCTACGTCTACCACTACCAGCACGGCGGCCTCTACGTCGATATCAAATGTGGCTTTGTGGTACCCTGGGAACAGGTACTGAAGCTTCTAGCAGCAGATTGGAGCACAGCTCACTCAACGAAGGCAGGTGAAGTGGGTCACAGACCCTCCCCACCTGGCCAACTCCCCAAGGAGTTCATGGTCATGGCCATTGGAGTCAAAGGAGATCACGTCTTTCAAGGCATCATCTATGGCAAGCCCAGGCACCCTTTGATGAGGGAAGCCATACAGCACGCCTTCAGCCGTCAGGTTATGACAGCGAAGGCGAACTTGGAATACATGACCTTCTGCAAATTTCTCTGGCAGATCTTGGGTCGAGACCTTGGTCACTCCCCTCAAGCGGGCTGGAATGTTTCCGCCAAATTTGGCCCCATCTACCTGTTCTCGGAGCGTTGGGACAAGCGCGTGAAGAACAAAAAGTACGACAACGACGGCCACTACTTTGTGACCGCCAACAACACGACAGTCGCCTACACCAGGTGCTGGAAGTGGCTGAAGGGATTTCAGGGAGACCCCACCACCAAAGAACGAACCGATCGTATGCTGCAGAGCCAGCTACCCGACATCTCCCTGGAAATCCAGTCTGATAGACCCGAAGAGCACAGCTCACCACAGCCACTTAGGTCACAGACCACGGCAACCGCCACATCAGCTCCTCCTCCCCCTACTCAGGAGGATATTGAAACCTATGTGGCAGACAGCATCCAGCACAACTCCTTTGCAGAGATCATGGCCACGGTCCGTGAGACCCACCACTATAACCAAGATCTTACAGAGCAGGATGTGCTGGAGCTCATCCCTCGCGGATTAGGGCAAGTGGAAGTTTCAGGCGCCATGTGGTTATGCTGTTTGCACTGCCGGAAGCACAACCGGCAGGTACAATTCAGTACTGGCCACGGCCTCAAAAACCACTTTGTCACGCAGAAGCATGACCCGGCACCAAGCGCCTTGTCAGCACCCCACACACCTCTTCCTCCCCCTCCCCCAAAGCTCCCACAGGAGATTCCTCTCCCCCCCAGCAGAACCCGGACCAAAGGAACAGACAAAGCAGCCGGCTTTGAGCCGCCGCCTTCACCCCCGTGCCCTTTCACTTCTTCGGCAGCTGAAAAGGCGGCTTTCAAGGCAAGCCAGGCGGAAACACCGAAGGCGGCCCCAGCGCTTCCGGCTAAGGCCCCACCGTCCATGGTGCCCACCCCGGGCCCTCAGCCTCCAAGTTCCTCCTCGGCAGCACCTGCTCCCCCTCCGGGCTATCCCTGTTTCCTCGATTCCTCCGCACCCTCCCAAGTCCGCCTCTTCCCCAGCCCCTGCCACCCAGGCTGCTCCGCGTTCCCACACGCCCCCTCCTCCTTATTCCCGTCCCCCATCAGCATATGAGCCTCCGGCAACCAACGCGGAACCCGTCGGCTATGTCCCACAGCCGGCTCCACAACAGACAGTACGATACACGCGGCAGGAGCTGGCTCAACTGCTGAGCTCCCAGTCCCACCAGGACTGGATTCGGGCCTTGGCTTCCATTAATATCCTGGTGGCTCCGGTCATTCTTGGCGGTCTCACCAACCATGAGCAACAGACCCTTTGGATGGACGCACTCCGAGAAGTTCCCCCGCTGTTCTCCGCCATCAAGTCGGTAAGGACGCAAACAGGCCTCACATGGGACACCGCCATGTCGGTGAGGCGGGTCCTCACCAGCGATGGGAAGGTCACTATAGCCACAGGCGCGGGAGATGCCTATCGCGAGCTGGACGCCCCCACAAAGGTGCATGGCCTTATCCATGCCTGCTTCAACAAGATGTGGGACGAAAAGGCCTTTCAGCAGCACTTCCCCTCGTGGGTCGAGTTCAACATGATCGCCACCACCATCGTGGCAGTCTACAATGAGACGGCCAAATCAGCCGGACTCCCAGCTCGTGTCTTCAGGGTCAAACCCGACAAAAATGCCTACTCCATCATGAAGATGCGGATCCAGCACGACAAGGGGCACGAGGAGGACAAGCGCATGGCCAAATTGGCTGCTGCTGCCCCTAACAAGCGCCCACAGATGCAGGAGGCTGACACAGAGGGCAAGCGACAGCGCGATGGCCCCTCCTCTTCTTCCTCGACCCAGTGGGCCAGGCAGGCACGCTCATCTCAAGAAGACGACTGGGACTGGTGGCAGCAGTGGTCCTGGCACGGTTACTCTCAGCAGTGGCCGAAAGGTCACGACCAGTGAGGGCAGAAATATGTCACAGACTCTTTGATCCCTTATGTCACAGACTCAGGGAATTCGGCACTCTTCCGACTCTATGCAATTCTCTTCGGAAGCCTGTGAACCGCGTGCTAATCTCGCTTAAAACAGCACTTCGCTGCTTCAGCGAGCTGCCCACGTCCAAGCTGCCCACAGCCTCACTCCACCGGAGTTGCTTTCAGGTACATGCGGTCATGGGCAAATGACCCTTACGGCCTTCTGTCTTCAACATGAGTAATCCGTGTGGGACGCCACAAGACGGATACTCCAGGTGTCGGCTTCGTCTGAGGTACGGCCTACTTGTTGTGACAGGTGCACAGATGGACGCGTCTGTTCACTCCAAGGTGTCGGGGGAGGAAGCTTTTGTAGCAGTAGTCTGTCAAGTACGAGCTGATTAGAGAGGTATGAGCGATGCATGCTAGAAGCAGTTTCACGAGTGCACGAGACCAAAGGCGCCCGCAAAGCGCAGAGCACGCTCGCGCAGCGTTCAATTGAAATAGCAGTAGCAGTAGTTGTAGTAGTGGCAGTAGTCGTAGTTCTAGTCCTTGTCGTTGTCGTAGTCGTCGTCGTAGTCGTCGTCGTAGTCGTCGTCGAAGTCGTCGTCGCCGTAGTCGTCGTCGTCGCACTGTGTTCCTCAGCATCGTGCACTATGTGAACTAAAGATCAAATTCACTGGCGGCTACAGTTGGCCACATTGCCGGCTTGAAAGTCCCTTGCCTACTTAGGCAGAAAAAGTGACACAGTGGGCACCAAAAGCGGCTTACAATTGGCGGTTTCCGGGCTGATCGAAAACATGTTAATGATGCACACCTGAACATTTATGTTAAGTCGGAGGATTGGAGACCTTATTTTCCCAGATGTTTTTCCTCCAACAGACGTCCGAAACACCTTAAGCTGCACGTCTATTCACATGCGATGTCTACAAACGCGTGTATGAGGCTGCCCACTCCTCATCAACCGCAACAAAGAGCCCTCTTGGATTTTGCACGCCGCAGCAGCAGTGAACAAATGCTCGTCGAGAAAATGCCGACGGCGCTGCTTGCATGATGCGTGCCATGATAATCGAGCCTCCGTGCTCTGCGAAAAAATTGGCTTCAGGAGCTCCAGCCGCGAAAGTAAATCGAACCCTGCAGGAGTTCTTCACAGAAAAAGCTGACCTTATTCATGTGTACTTTATGCAAGCATGGCATTGTCTCGATTGTGCTCCTCCCATGGCTTTGAATCAAGACATAGCAGAGTCACGGGCGAGTCACGCTGCATGCCATCCCCTTCATATCCCACACTGAAAGGGTGAGATAACGGTCGTAAGTGCGGCGGTGTGGATGCAGAGCGGTTTCGGGCGTATGTGTGCCTCCGGCAACTCTCATTGACGGAAATACTGAACGTGTCCAGAAAGCGTTCCGAAAGCATTCGAGAAAGCGTTCCCGGCAACCACCCCGAGCACGGAAGACGAGTCTCTCTGAAACTCTTTTCTCTGGCTCTGTCTTACTTGGTGGGGGCTTGGGGAGTGGCTACCTCTTACTCCTGCTCTCTTCTTCTGTCTCTCCCGCAACGTATGCCCACAGTGACAGCCATGCGTGAAATGCTTTGCCCCGGGCTTGTAAGAGTACTGATCCTTACCGAGATGGATTTGGAACGCTGTGCCCCATGCTTTTCCAGAATGCTCCGAAAACACTGCTCGAACCGCTTTTCTATTGTTTCACTGGCCTATCGTGTCAGGCTTATAGGATCTTGTAATCGTAGAACCGAGCGTAGCCAAAGACACGGGTATCAAGACGCTACGATGGCAACAGATCAGCTGTGCAACAAGATTCAGGCCTTCGGCACGGGCCTGGCATTGGACACTCTCCAGCATATCAAAGCACAGTCAGTGCTTGTTGACATGTTGGGAAGGACAACGCCGCGCAGCTGGGCCATCAGAGCTGGGCAACAAGCTACTTTTTTGAACCGGATTGGGTTTGACTTTCCGCCGCGATCAGCTCTACTTCTTCGAAGTAGAGATGGCTTCGGCACACATTGACTCGGGGAGATTTCTCCACGCGTATGCCTTGCAGGCATATCCGCTACTGAAGGCACAACTCACATTTCTGGATCGCCAGCAAACGCTCAAGTGAGTGCGGACTCGGCCCGATTCAAGCAGAATACATTTGGAATTCAGTACCTGCACGAATCGCTGATCACACTTCATCGGGCAACTCACTAACAGCAACCCACTCAAATCCAGGCTCACGGTATCCGACATATCACAGCCACACGGCAATGACAGTGATATCGTCACAGCAGTCATCCTCATTTGCAGCAAGGGACCGGCTAGGTTCAGATTGCACCACAAACGTCACAGAAGGTTACGGATGCACCTACCTCTCTGAAGCAAGCTACGGATTCCGCAAGCCACTGCGCTCGCGAATCGGACACCAGCTTCCTCAGTGCCGCGGCTGTGCAATGTCTACTCAGCTCGCATCACGGCAACTTTCTTCCATCAGAACAGAATCACAGGGATCTCGAAGCTGCTACAGCAATAGACGTCCTGCCACAGAATCACCACCCACACTTGCCCTGGAAAGCAGTGTGCGATTGTCTACTGCCGTCACCGTCTGGATCTTTGAACGAGTGTAGCTTGAAAGTCTCCCGTGGCAGCTGGGTGCAAGCCTGCTCGAACTGAGATGCACTGCCTACTTGTGCTTACGATTGACCACATTAGACAGGCACTGTGAGACTACAACCATCATGGGCAAAGGCTCACTGCAGCATCGGCAAGATTTTTGCGCCCAACCTCCATGGATATTCAAGCTTCTCATTTCCAGGTTCGTGCTACTGAATATTCCAGATTGGGCATATATTGAACTTTCCGACAACGGAAATCTCACACGAAAGCCAGAATCCCTGGCTGAAGCGGAGCTGTTTTCCACCTGCTTCCGCTTCGGTGGCGTTATGTCTGCGCTTCGATCTTACAGATCGAAGTAGTCGATCTTACAGATCGGTGTAGATCTTCCGAACAGGGACCGACTGGTTCCCAGGCGGTTCTCGCAGACAGGAAGCAGAGGAAAATTGAAATGTAGTATAAAAGAGGGCCGGGACGGGTGGGTGAAACAAAATTTCGCTCAAGCTGTAACAGCTTTCGCCAAAATGGCCACGGAGTATGCAATTGATCGAATTGAATCGGTGAGTCAATCCCCTGACCGATTCGGTGTTTAGGTGAGATAATAAGTTGTCACTTCGCACAAACAAGTGTGTGCTACACGACAACGGAAATCTCACACGAAAGCCATGAATCCCTGGCTGAAGCGGAGCTGTTTTCCACGTGCTTCCGCTTCGGTGGCGTTATGTCTGCGCTTCGATCTTACAGATCGAAGTAGTCGATCTTACAGATCGGTGTAGATCTTCCGAACAGGAAGCATCAGAGTTCCTTCTGCTGGGAGGACCGACTGGTTCCCATCGAGGGTGGTCGCGTCCTCCCATCGCAGGCGAACGCCACTCGAAAAGCACATTAACCTAGCATCGAGGTCAACAAATCGTGCAATCTGTGGATTTCGGGTATGTCGGAAAAACCCGTAGAGGAAGCGAAGTGAATGTCTCCTATGATCTTCGCAGCCCTACTCGTCAGTGCGTTCAGAGGTAAATCGAGTTTAGTCCATGCCTCAGACTCTGGAACGTGCTCGAAACGACTGATCCCGTCGGAGATGTTGGCCTTGGTAGGAACACGTTCGAGTCGATGTGCAAGACTTCGTCGATTGTGCCAAGTCCAATGTGCCGCAATAATGAGGCAGTTGAGAGGTTGATGTTTGCCGACACCTTTGAGGAGGGCGTGTCGGGAAGCCTCGTTGTCGCAGCATTGGACGTAAAAGTGGTCGAGCCATGGTTCAAAGACCAATGGTGCCAGGATGGCCACCCAAGCTTCGAGGAGGTAGATGAATGCCTGGTCGGAGGAGAACTGTCGTACGAGTAGTGAAGGAAGACGACCCTGGAAGTAAGCGGCAGTTGGCACGTCACCGTGGTGGAAGCAAACTGCAGCCCATCCGTTTTCGATGTCGGATGTTGATTTCAAGTCCCAACTTGGGATGTCGGTGTCCCCCGGCTTGTAAATGTTGGAGCCGAGGCGGAAGTAGGCGTCCGTGTAGATGACGCTGTAATTTGGTCGGGTCATCGTACGTGGTATCGTCATCGGGCGACAATGTTGTATGATGTCCTTCAGGGCAAGTAGCGAGGATCGTGTGGGTTTGTCGAGCGCATGTGAGTGGGAGTGGGCGCGAGCATAGAGTGCTTTCAGAGCTGCTCGGCCCACTTTCCCAAACAATCGCCCAGTGAGGAAGTTGCACTTCCCAGCCATTTTCCTGGCTTGTTCGGGGGGACAGTGACGAAGTTGTCAAATGCGTGTCGATCTGCTTGCACATGTTCGTAACTCGTTTTGGACAAGGAGTAAGGACCAGGTCGTTGTTGTCGGAGGAAATGATGACACCTTGGATTCGATGGGCTGTTTGAGGTGGTTGTCGTTTGCTGGGTTTCATCGAGATTTGTAGACACCCGCTGTACTCCTCGAACGACTCGAAGCTGCCCTCGGCTAAGTCGGAGTCCTCCATGGAGCCGTAGTCGTCGACGTAGTGCATCGCTGGGGACAGAATCATAGCGACATAGTGCGGCTGCAGGCGACCAAAATGTCGCCGAATCGGTTATATGACCAGACGCTGGCGGCCGAGCCGAAGAGGAGGACGTTGTGGCTCCACAGGGTTGTCGATATCGACGTCCTTGTCCAGGGGGCGACCACTTCTGTTGGTATCCTTGCCCTTTGCCCTTGTAAGATTGTTCGGAGCCTTTGCCGACTCGGGGTCGCTTAGATAGCGGTTGTTGCATGACGTCGTTGACTCGTGTTAGGTCGTTCATGAGATCCTCGGTGATCATTTGGAAGGTCTCGTTAGAGCGCATTCGCATGGCGATGTCCCAGGTTGACATTGTTGATGCGTTGTGAATGTTTACGGACCAATCGGATGAACCAATCGACGTACTTGTTGATGACCGTCTCGGAGGAATACTTGATGAGAATCCATGCCCATCGAATTGCCTCGATGGCGTCGATGAGCATCCATTGTCCCCGGACATCCCATTCTTCGTGTGATTTCTCGGTGATGTTGCTGCGTTCATCGAGTACCAATTTCTTTTCATTGGTGTCCTTCTTTCTGGTCGAGTTAATCGTATTGAAGCTCGTCCAAATTCGTTGTGATACGATCTCTCCCAAGGCCGTGGCGGTATACATCTTAGATGTGTGATGTTCGTGGTACATCCGCGCAAGAACCTTTTCTGCTCCCACGAGGTTCTTCTCCGGGAATTGTCGTCGTTCACCATCGACCGTGATGCTATTGTAGTCCTCGACGAGCTTGTTGTAGACTCCCGCTGGTAGTGTCTTGGGGACGATGTCCTTGTCGGTGTGCGGGGAAGAGGTAGTAGTAGGTGCTGTCGGGGGAGCCGAAGGTGATGGGTGTGTCGTTGTTGCATGATAAGCGTGTCGAGACATGGTGATCATTTGTTGCTGGTGGCTACTACGAGGTATCGAAGCAGCTTCGGTAACGTTGGGCCAGGCGTGGGTGGAAATCACACACGCCGGACGCACGGCGTTCATCACGTTGCCATGCACGAAGACCGACATAGTTGGACTCTGCGTTACACGATCACACCCATGCTGCTGTACCACATCACCTCGACTTTGTCCTTTCCGCGCATTACAACGACATCTCGACCTTCTACGATCCCTGGGATGCCCGCCAGACGGCCCACTTTTCCCAGGAACTGGCGGACATCCACTCGACCATCATCAGACCATCGACATTTTCCGGTCAGTCATCTCCGCGACAGGAACTTCGATGACTCGCGTGGGACCCAACGGGACACTCCTAGACAGGTTTTGTGAACACGTTTGTCGAGTTTCAGGATCTCAAATGCTGACCCGACGAGGCTTTCCCCTCGACAGCTCATCGGTCGATGGGGCAGCGATGCCATCAAAGTTTACGTACAGGAGTCTCCGCTACATCGAGGAGACGAATTCCACAGGCCTGAGACCCCGACCAAGCCCGAGCAAGTTCGCGAGATGGTGGCACAGTACCTCGAGACACTCCGGACTAAATTTTGGGTAGTCAACTCTTTAACTAAAGTGATTCATTTACCAGGAGTCTCCGAGTCCTCCTGTGATAACACCCATTGGCGCACGATATGTGGCTGGCCATACGGTTTTGCGCCACATCGTCGCGAGTATCGCGAACCCACAGGCCCAAAGTGCAAACGATGCTTTAGGCTACGTGAAGCACAAGCCTTCGCAGATGCACAGCCCGACGAAGACGAGGACTGAACCCCGACTGACTTCCGCCTCGGCGATGTGTCATCGGCAGTACCTCGTTCGGCTGATCGGACAGAACGCTTCGCATAAAGTCATATGTGTGCAGCTGCTTGACATTCGATTGCACTCCACAACGAATGCGATCTAACCCAGAGCAATTTCCTGTCCAAGCCCGAATCACTGCGATGACATGACTAGTCCACTCGAGGATGCTGCGGACCTGGCGGGCATCGACCTGACCACGGACGTGGTCGCTAGGTACCTCGCCAAACTTGGTCTCAAATCACATGCGACCGTTAGCACCTACCTCAAGGACGATGCGAGTATCACAGACGTGATCGCGAAGCTGCGGTCAGGAGCCACGGCTGGAGGCGTCGAGTTCAAACTTGCAGATGGCACCGACGAGGACGCCCTCACCGCTCAGTGGACGGTGCTCACACCACTCGGTGTCGTAGTCGTCGTGCCCATTCATGGGGACCTTCGAGTTCGTCTCGTTCGGGTTGTGCTGGTAGTCGGGCAATGTCCTCGACGACGAAGGAATCCTTAAGTTTGGCAGGGCCACGTCCCCGTTCAACGGCTCGCTCGACTTGTTGCATCTTGAGACACACTTCGGGCGGCACCGAGGTTCGGGTCTGTGCCACGTGTTCTTGTCGTGCTTGACTGAAGATCTGTTTCACCGACTTGTATCCGCCAGATCGGAGACTCGCCCCAATCGCGTTGACCAGCCTGACCGACAGCGGCAGGGCGTCGAGGTCCCATGCGTCGGCGAGGGCGGTCCAGAGCTTCCACCTCGAGTCTCTCGATTTCTGTGTAGTCATCGCATAAGTGTTGATCTGGAGATCCTCCAAGGACTGTTTACGTAACTCGGGTTTTGCTGCTTCGAGTGCTTTGGCTAGTGATCCTCGGGTAGAAGGATTACATCGGGGAAGGTCACGTCTCCGCACCGGCACTACTTCGCGTGGCATCGGTCTGCGGTCAAGCGCCGACAAAAGTCGGTCGAGGTCCAGTCGACTGGGGGCAATCTCCACGAGAACATTCTCGGAGGTCCCTCGGAGTTTATCGGGTGTAGTGAGCCCGCGTTTGGCCAGTTCGGGTGCTAGCGAGGTAAGGTCGTGTGCTCGCAGTAATGCCAATACATCTGCGAAGGACATGGGGAGACTCGGGCCATGTTCGGGGTCTTTCTACCTAAATCGCTAAGGGTTCGGGCCAAACATTCCACCAAACCGTGGAGAATCGCTCATCGTGATGCAATTCGTCGACAATGCACAGGGGAATTCATGCACCTCTCGCGGCTGGCAATGTCTTCTTTTTCATCGAGGAGATCTCGTGTCGGTGCCCGAGCTTTCAGCCGGAGTCGACGAGTGTGCGGTCGAGTTGACAGAGCCGCGTCCCTTCCGGAGTCGCACATCGCCGAGGCGGAAAGCGATACCGAAGAGGACGGGTTAGCCGGGTTAGCGTCTCGGCACCGGTATCGGTGCAAAATGAATCGGGGTTCAACCCCGGTGTGCCCGGAGGTCGGGTCTCAGAACACTAGCGTCGCCGTGGCGGAATAGTGTCTGTATCCCTCCCGGGAGTGCGGGGTGCGACTAGGTGCTCGCCTGTGCATCCCGTCGGCGTCCCTTGAGCAATTCCAGATGGTCGGTGTCGATCTGGGTGAAGGAGAAGTCACCGACCATGTACTGTCCCAGGCGCAATCGGGTGTATGCCAAAGTCATGAATCGCAGGAAATCGTCCTGGGTCATGATGATCGTGTCCTCCTCATCGTAGTGATAGGTCGCGAACTGGTAAGTGGGGGGATCTGCGAGGAAGGAGTTGATGTCGTAGGACTCGAGGTGCGCCTTGGTGTTGAGGGTCTCCTCGAAGGGCTTGGCGGGGTTGGTAGCAGTGGGGAGTAGATCCAGCCGGTACTTCTTCGTGGTCGTCGCGCTGAAGATCTCGAGGATATTCGCATTGGTCCACGAGACTGACTCGAAGTACTCGAGCTTCTGGTGTTTCATCTGTTCGTCTCGAAGAGCGCCGGTGAGCTTGTCGCGGATGTCGCCGTCCCCGAGGTCTTTGCGGATTCCGCTCATGATTTGTTTGAGCTTGCCGACCAAAGCGTCGTCGTCCTTGCGCTCCCACTCCATGAGGTAGAGCATATAGTCGCCCCCATCCGAAGTTGTCGTTGACCTGTCGGGGCAGGAGACGATGCATCGAAGTCCAGCGTGGTGCCATCGCCGTTGATGATCAAAGCCTTCTGAGCAGGGACGAAGGTCGGAGCATTCGTGGATGCCCCATTATTTCGGAGTGCCCAGGGTCTGTACGCGGTCAAACACCGCGGGCAGGAGTATCGACCGTGCTGCGAAGAAATCGAGTAATCCCACGAGATCTGTCGGAGCCAGTGGTGGTTGTGGATCACCGAAGTGCAATCCTTCGAGCGACAGACGAAGTGCTGGTCGATGCTGTCGGAGACTCGAAAAAGCCAATCGGTGAGTGACCATGCTCCAAAACTGATCGGCGTCCCAATGGGGATCGATGGCTCGAGCGATCGTAGTGACTTCCCATTGGGCAAAGGCCTGGAACACTCGGTGTTTTTGTGATTCGTCGAGCTTAGCGAGGTCTGCGACGAAAATGTCCGTGAGCCGCAGGATTCTCGCTCGCACTTCTCGTCGTATGCTCGATTTGGAGTCCCCCGGGCGCTCGCGTTCGATGTCCTCGCACATCTGCTTCCACGATGCGCTTCGCTGTCTTACGGTGTCCTGGTTCGCTTTCTTTCGAAAGGAGTTCACCTTCTGGCAGATCGTGTACCAGTCGGGGACGCTGATCGTGTCGCATCGGGTAGAGCCCTTTCGGACGAACATCGGCTTCCGGACCCAGCGACATTTCGATGTATCCCAGTGGCTGTCGAAGAAGACTTTGCAGTAGAATCCGTGTGTTCGTTCGATAGCGATGTGCCACCCCGGAGGCTTTTATCTCGTGGTCGTCGTCACGGTCGTAGAGTCTTCGGCGATCTGCTTGGTCATAGGGAAGATCGCGAAGATTGCCTCGTACTCCGAGTTTGGCCGGTGACAGATCGGAGTGCTCCACCACACGAATTCCTCGTTGGCCCCGGTCGCGCACTGGTAGCAGCACCTGTAGTGGACATTGCGCCCATCGTCTTCGCCGTCGGGGTTGATCGAGAGCAGGTAGTAGGGCGGGAAGAGGAGACCACAGAAGGTGCAGTCGAGGGAGCCATCGTGGATCTTGTCGGTGCTCGGGGTACTGAAGTACTTGAGGTACATCTGCACTCGGTCGACGTGCCCCTTGTGATGGTCCTCGATCGATGTTCCATCGCGTCCAATGAGTTCGATGGGCATCCCGCTGTCATCGACTTCCTCGCCAGTCAGTTGTCTGCGCCAGATCATTGCCAGCTCGGCGTCCGAGGAATTGGGGAACTGTCGGCGTAGGGATGACATCGCAGACAATTCGGAGGCCCGCTTAAAAGCGATGATCTCGAGGGCCCCTTGTGTGTTATGGTCACCGTAGAGCCTTCGTTGCATCTTGAGAGCACGGCCCGCATCCGTGTCGGGGTCAACACCTTCCAGATATCGCGCGGCCGGCAAAACTGCCCCGGAGCTACTCCCGGGTGTCTGGGAGAACTGCTCGATGGGGTCGGGCGCAGTCGTCGATGACTCGGGAAACTGTTCGATCGGATCCGAGTCCATCGGGGTCTGACGGTGGCTTGCCATCTCGTCGAGTGTGTCGGGATATTCGGGAACACAAAAGAGGGCTTGAGAAGTCGGAGTCGGAAGCCAAGCAATCTCCAAGGAGAGAGCAGGCCCCACTACAACTAGCAGAGCCTGATGCACAACCGCAGCTGTTACCCTACTAAGCAAATGCAAAATGCTGTCCTTGTTGTCGTGTGAAGCGAGGCTGGATTCGAGGCAGGTCAGAGTGGGTCGAGAGGACACATCGCCGAGGCGGAAGTCCTCTTGCACCCGAGGGTCGAGTGACACTAGAAACTCCCGTGCATCGCCGAGGCGGAAACGGTGCGTCTGTGTAAAACGGTACTTCGTGGCCTAGGTAAAGGCCCGAGTGTCCTCCCTAAATCGGAGAACAAAAGCCGGTGGCTCAGCGGCAATGATGTTCCACATTGTCTCGTGTTGAGTGAAGGCACATCCGCATTGCCGGGGAAAGCATGTTCGAAGTACATGCGAGGATCGCCGAGGCCTGCTCGCGGAAGAAGGTCGTCATAGGCTCGAAGTACGGCATCTGCCCCGTGAATTGACTGAGGTTGTAGGCCGTGTGGCGCCACATTCGGAGCCTGTTCATGCGATCCTCCACCGATGTATGGTTCAAGTCGGCTAGAGACGCCGTCATGTTGTGCCACACCGTAGCATAGGTGAGCGTGGTTCGGGGTTCCGCGAAGTTGTTCGGGACTCCCAGAAGTAGGATCCTCTCCTGGAGGGTGTCGTCCTGCGGTGTGTGGATCGGGAGGTCGATGTACAATCCGAACTGGGTCAGATAACTTCCGTAGGTAGGACATCGGAGAACTTGTTCGAGATAGAGGATGCCGTCATACGTGATCTCCCAGGGCGAGTCGAAGGCAAACGAAGAGTACGGGCGGTTGCCGGGAGGTAGCATAGCGACGTTGTGGCCGCCCACCGGTGTCATTGCCTGAAGGTTCGGGGACAACATCGGGAAGTTGTCGAAGTGTCGCAGGGTCTGGAATCCGAACACTGGCTCGTGTGCAGTCGGTGGATTCGGGCGAATCTCGTCGAGCGATGTCCTGCCCTTGTCCACCACCTGTGAGTCGAGCCACTGGACTCGAAATCTTTCGAGACGAGACTGTTGTGGTTGCTGTGGTTGAATCGAGACTGGCACACTCGTGTAGGGGCTTCGCAATGGGGTCGAGATCGTCGACGAAGATGCAGCCTCAGACTGTGTCGATGTCCTCTTCAGAGACTGTCTCGGGTCTGATCGCGACAGATCCACCCCTAATGCACCGTGAACCTCGGTGTCCCGACTCCCCCAGATTCGATCGAGTCTCCGACATCGGGGTAGGGCGGCGGGCGCTTGGGCATGGACTTCGTCTTGGCGCCCACAATGTCCGTGGTTGTCGCTGTGCCAAAGGACGGGTTCATCCACTCGGAGTCGCTCGGGGGGTTCGGCACCTTGACTGTGGCCGGGTTGATCGACTGTTGTCTTTGGGCACTTGTAGTAGCCGTAGTCGGAGGTGTCGGTGGCTCCGTAGTATCATCGTCGTCATGCCAGGGATCCGGGGATAGATGCCGAGGCTTTTGTGTTGGGACAGGCGGCGCAGCGGCCGGCGTCGAGGAATTAATCTCGTCCTGCACTTCGACGATCACAGGGGTCGTGTCGAGCCACCTTTTGGCCGGTGACTGTGATCTTCGGGGAAACCTCGCCGGCGACACCGGTCGCTGCGACCCCCGTACTGCTCCATCGCCGGGGCGGAAGGCAGTGCGGGGGCTGCGGCCGAAGCTCGGGGCGTCGGAGTCTGTGTCCGTGCCCACCTGGAAGAATGGTCGGCTCGGTGTCGGCGCTGTCGGTGTATTCGAAGGAGCGGCCGATGGTGCCGCAGTCGAAGGGGCCGCCGACGGTACCGCAGCCGGAGGAAATCGGGGTTTCGAGGTCGGAAAGGCATTGCTGCGTCGTGGAGTCGACGGTTGTCCCCAAGTCGCTGGAGGCGGCCTGGAGTCATCGCGAGCTCGTCGGGGAGAGCGTCCACGAGGATGGCCTTCGGCCATGTCCTGTCGTAGTCGTTCCGCGGCAGACGACTTGTCCCAGGACTCGAAGTCGTAGTATCTGGAGAAGTTGGTGCCGAAGTTGAACTTGCGCATCTCGGTGTGGCGGAACGTGGCCATCGACTCCATAATCCATACTTTTGCTTGTTCTCGATTGACCTGTTCGAGGAAACCTCCGCGGGATGAGTAGTGGAATGGAGGTTCATCTCGACGTAGCTGTCGTTGTATCACAAAGGCTCTGCGCATGGCCGCGTCGAAGGTTGGACCGTGTTGGTTCCAACAGTGATCGCTGAAAGTGCAACAGCCCTGGAACCATTTATGGCAGATCAGGTTGGGCACCACCCAAACCTTGTTAAGGAAATCGGGGTGAAGGTGCACGCAGTTCATCATGTTGCAATTCTTAGACTCGAGGATTCGGGGGCAGATCTGTCGTCGTATTTCGGAGACAGGTACTCGGGCTTCATCGCGGACCTGTATGGGGAACTCGTGTAGCATAGTGTCCGGCACAGGGGCAGTAATATTCAAAGTCGAACCTTCGCAGAGAAATTCGAACCAGGAGTCAGATCGTGGTTGTGCCATGGCTACGAGGTAGCTAATCCAAATCGATGGAAGTCGAGGTAGAGGGCTTAAGACGCCCTTCGAAGTTCCGTTTTCGAGCTGCAGATGCCGCGGGTTCGGGATTATGTAATTCCATGCCGAAATCATCACGAAAAATGTCTTCCAAATGCTGATTATGCAGAGTGGTCTCATGCACAAGAAGAGCAGCATCGGTGTCTGGGGGAAGAGGTACATGGTCAGTATCGGGGTGTAGGGAAGCTTCGACGACATCAAAGGGGACGGTCAGCGGCTCGTCGGAGTCGTCGCGGTTGGTGATGTGCAAGTACAGGAAGGCCTCGAGGTTGGGCGGCTTCAACAAGGTCACCGCCAGGTTGACGATGTCTTCGCCAGTCCGACAGCGGGAGATCTGCTCGATGGTCTTCCGTATTTGTCGCGACTGTCTCTTGTTCCAGGCTCCCCAAGTCACATCCTCGGGTTTCTCGATCTGAAAGTCTTCGAGAACTTGTTCGCGGCTAAATTCTTCGAGCGATTCCTTCAGACTGTCAACAACCGACAGAGAAGCCGTAGTGCTCGAAGTACTGGCCGCCAGCAGCGGTCGTAGTAGAACTCGAAGTACTGGCCGCCAGGGGCGGCTATGACCGAGGAGTGATCCGAGGGGACTGAAACAAAATTTCGCTCAAGCTGTAACAGCTTGAGCCAAAATGGCCACGGAGTATGCAATTGATCGAATTGAATCGGTGAGTCAATCCCCTGACCGATTCGGTGTTTAGGTGAGATAATAAGTTGTCACTTCGCACAAACAAGTGTGTGCTACACTACATGCCTGAAACACTCCTGAAATCTCTCCACATGTCTTCCGGCAGTAACATGTACCCTATCCTGCTTGGCCTGCAGCACGGTGCCTATAGCGTCCGCATCGCTCAGGAACTCCCAAACACCGTCGGAGCAGCAAAGCAGCAGATCTTCTTTTTGGAACTCAAGCAGCTTGACACTTGGCCTGAGAGGAGTGGCAAGGCCCGAGGACCGTCCCCAATGCAATCGGAAACCACAAAAGGCAACGTTGCTCTGAGACTGATGAGATCTTATTCAATCCTGAAGGGAGCCACTGGCGAGGACGTCACAAGCCTTTGGAGGTGCAAAGAACGGCCGCTGAGGACACGGCTGGTGGATCACTCCCACAGAATGCCCAGACAAGTCCCCGATTGAGCGGGACATTGCCAAGCCTGGAACCTCCTTATTCTTGGCAAATATTCGATGTGGCACATCCTTGGCTTCTATGCAGATTGCCGGATCGACTGACGAGCAGAGAAGCAGTTGTCAAGGCACACCAGGAAGCAGCAACACTTCGCCACCACTCTCGACAACACGTGCTTTCTCCTAAGGAATGAGCATGTCGAGGCAAGCCAACAGCGTCCTCACATCGGGACGAACCAACCGTTCAACCTTGATGGTCCTTAGGATCGTTGGGCTTGTGGTCTTCTGAAGCTCCCACCTGGGTTGGCTATTCCATGTCACACAAGCAACCACCGCAGCTTGCAGGCCCTAGAGGACTTGCGAGTGAAGTCGAGCTGCACACGAAGGTTTTGCCTCAGCACAGAGCCCCCAAGTCTGCAGTCAAGGGCATAGCTATCAGTTGTGGAATAACCGCAAGACGCAAGCTGGAGGACCATCAATGCAAAGAAAATTCAGTGTTTTGCTGTGTTTTGCCGAGCTGCTTTCGAACGAGATGCAGGCCGGCCCAGCACACATCTCGAATCTCCAGCCTTGCTCAAATCTGCAAGATTGACCGAAACATATGTTTGCACTGTGATGTGTTTCATCTACCTTGCTGTCTGAGGTTTAATCGCTTAGCCGGCTTAGCCGTTGGCCCAGGCCAACAGAAGCTGCTTCTTTTGTCGGTCGACGACAGCCACCTTAAGCTGCAAAGTGCAACTTGACAATCATGACAAGGCTCACAACTATGCACCGTATACCGGACGCAAGCCGATCCTAAACTGGTGCTCAGGCCCTTGCGGACAACGTGGTCCCACTCAGCCTATCATGCTGGGGCATGTTTCGCTGCTGTAGGCCTATGCAACTGAAACACGAAAAACCAAGTTCGCGGCGACAGCTCGAAGTCCTTCGTCGTAGCTGCACACACCAATTCCTCCACCACTCTTCACATAACTACCGTCTTCCTCATTCCGTGAGATAAATTGCAGGATATTGCAGGACGTGTTCGATCGAAGCTAGCTCCCGCCGACAAGCATGACCTTGACACGACAGAGCTCAGGCGAAAAGGCTCCGCGATGGATGATGGACTCTTCTGCCCATCCCGGACCAACACTAAGAAAAGGCAACACTCCTGTCAAAGTTCAACGTTTCTGGCTGGCGGCTGTGTTGGGCAAGCAGCCACTATCACATGCACTCCACCCAGAAACGAACGAACGGACAAACGCCAAACTTGAGTCGTGCGCCTCACGGCCAGTTCATAGGATCGTGGATCGGCAACTATTAAAAGGCAACTATGAAGAAGCAGTGTTGTTGAGCAACAGTGGCAGAAAGTCCTGGTGCACGATGTCGAAGATCCTGAAAATGTCTTGGGGAACAACTAGTGCATCAAAGGCATTTGAAAGCTAAGCTTCCTCGTCATGACTGTCTCTGCCGGCAGTTCCTTTGTCGTCGACATGTGTTCCAGGAGCATCCTGCAGACTTTCAACCCACCGGGGAGCACAGCAACAAACCTGTGCTACACCTTTCGCGGCTACTGCACAGAGCAGCCATCCAGTCCTCAGCACAAACTTGCAAGTCCAGTGAGATGCCCAGTGACCACCGATGCCTTCGGCAGGGTTGGGGATCGGGATTCTCCTTTCGAGTCTGTGCTCAAGAATTTCATGGCGCACTTGCATTCCGAAGCTTATGTGACAGGAGCATCAGGGTTTTGCTTCGTTCTCGACTCGATAAGACGAGAAGACAGCGTCTTGTAGGGATAGCATGATAAAGTCAAGTTGTTCTTGGCCTCATGCAGGATTCTTCCTGAAACACTGTACTCTGACGGCTGGGAAAAGCGCCATGTCCGTCTGCAACGCAGCAGAGAAGGAAGTGCCCACATTCTGCAACGAAGAAATTGTCCTGTCACACAGCTCTACTACGGCTGCAACAATCTCCAGCCAAGCATGTGCATCTGCTCAACAAGACTTGGGTACCCTTCTGCAACAGGTGGAGAGATTTACTATGGGAAGAGCCGCGCGAACATTCGACTGACTGCTGCTCATTGCAATATTATCTATGTTGTTCTGTTGCTTGCCAGGTGCACAAACATGAATTGGGCAGACATCGGAGTCGCAAAGCGAAAAACTGTCCTGGTTCGGAGTCCCTGGCTTGCGACCCTGGCGTGTTTTTTCGTGATCTCTCTTGAACTGTGAGACGTTGTTGCTGCCCGTGCCTTCGCGCAGCTCACAGCCACACCCGCCTTCAAGAATCGAGACCTGGTCTCTCAGCAAAGCCTACTTCTGAATTGTCAAAAAGGACCACAATTGCTTGACAGGGCATTGGTCCACGTTCCTGGCCTTGCTGCAACCTCACTGGCACATCCGGCTTGCTCTACGGACTTCTCCTAGCAAATTCTTGAACTCACCACTAACACGATGTACGGTCCATTGGGCGTAGCCCTGTCCTTGAACTCACCTTCAACAACTGCATCCAATCCGCCAGCCTCAAATGGCACAACTACTTCCCTCTGTGCCACTCCCATCCCAAAGGGTTTCGCTTTGGGCCAGCCTTTGTCAGTCCAAGCATGCATGCCTCAACGGGCACACCTGCACAGAACATGTTTTGACGTTTTCCACAAGCCTAATCAACTCTCGTGGCAACGGCGTGTCGGTTGTTTGTTTTGTCAACTCTTCGCTCGTGGAATTTTGGCTAACCTTGGTTAGTACTTGTAAATCTGCGTGCATGACCGTTTGTGTGGGGAACCCTGTTACCAGGAGAGCACCCGCAAGAACTTTTTCAGCAGGGGGGTACGGCTCTCTAATGTTACCATACCCAACGAAGCTGTACATCAGAACGGGGAGCCTGGTCTGATCAACCTGGCATACCGGCAACTCAATATAGAGAGAAAGAGACTTTTTGACTTTGCGGTCGCAGAACGAATAATCGTCCCTTGCGCTGCAAAACCTCGATACTCCGGTTTCGGCGTGGCCAGCAAGGGCTGTGAGATACAAAACTCGCATCGTTGAGATCCTACCCACCTCGCAGCGGGGGGAGTAGCAGGTGAACCATCAGTAGACCGAAGACGTCGACGCCAGGATGATTCCAACGCTTATGTAGCAGTTCTCATTCATTGTTTTCTGATACGTATGATGGCAGACATTTTCCTCGACTCTACCCCGTCATCAGTGTACCACCAACGGGTACACGGCATATCTGAGGGGGCCGATGTGTGGGGAGTTGATGTTGTTGTTGCCACCCGAGGTGGAGCATGGCCAGAGTGGGCCAGGAACGCACGGCAATGACCACTTTGAGGCATAGGCCCTTGGGATGGCATCTACCTGATGCGATGAAGTGCATCCTCGTATCTCGGGAAACACACCTGCAAAAGGGTCTGGCACGGGACGTATATAGATACGTCTTTTCCCCTGCTCAGCATCGGCATAACGTGCAATGTTAACCAACAAAATGGTGGAGCAGCAGACCATGCGGAGACTGCTGCACATACCAGAGATGCACACACTTCTGAATGGTGGCTCGGTCTCGGTGGGGGATTTGCAAGTCAAGGAATATAGATCCACTCACTCGAGATCGGTGGTATTCGACAGAGTGCGGGACAGGTCTTGCTTCCCAATGACAAGGAGGAAGGCCAGATCATGCCTAGAAGGCAAGAATCTCAAGAGCCTGTTGACGATACAGTTGAGCCCAGGCCCGTGCAACAAAGATGCCATGGTATGGGGTCCAAGCAACAGCATGCTGGATGCTTGCACATGCACTGCTGGGCCTGAGCACGAGTTGGAGTGTCTGTCCCAGCCCTGCAGCACCCCTGTGGGGCCGCCTGAAGCATGGTTGCGCCACACGTAGGCAGGCAAACAAGCCGATGAGAGAGGTTGTTGGGATTGCGCAGCACCAAATGGGCTAAGGCAGATGGCAAAACGAGTTTGTTGATAACCGGCGACAGAGCCGCCGGCACGAACCATGTCTTAGCCAGCGTGAGGAAAGACCGCTTGTGGCGGTCTCCCCGTGCTCGTTGAAAAAGCGAAAATAACCCGGATGATCAAGGAATCTGGGTGAGCTGACGCGCGGGTACTCGGAACAGGTCAGACTCTTCCCCACAGCCATTCACCAAATTGAGCCAAGTCGCCAAGTCTCCCGGAGCCGCTGCATGGAGGCTTCCGCAAGCTGACGCATGGAAGCAGGGGCCTCAGACGGGGAAGCTTTTGCGCACCGGAGGAGCAGCCACTGGAGGCAAGATCCAAGCTGTCGCCGGGAGAGGCAGGGGAGAATAAACAGGAGCATGCGGCGCTAAGCAGGGGGACCAAAGAATCCGCATGCCGAGGCCGAAAGGACGGCAAGTCCAATGTCCTGGTGGAACCCGTGGGGATAGTCACACGTTGACTGGAGAGCCCTGAGTGCACCAGGAAAACGAAGGCCGGTAAGAAAGACGGAGGTCCGTACCGACCAACGGTTGAAAGGGCGCATCCACCAAGACTCGGACCCAACTCCGAAGTGAAGAGCTGGTTGGAGAATCCAGGGGAAAGGGGACGAGGGACGGTGGAGAGAGACAAGTCCAACGCAGGAGCAGCAGAAGATCCCGACGATTCCGCAGGCAGTAAAAGAGCGGGCGGGGAAAAAGAACGTTTAGGAGATGCGCTCAAACCCGCGAGCCCCAAGGACGATGGAAATGAAGGGATATCTGGATATTGATCCGGAGTAACCGGAGAAGCCGGAGCAACAGGTTGGGGCTTGGGGGGCTTCGCCCCCCTCTCCCCCCTCCGTCCCCACCAGCACCACCACCGCCGAAACTCCCACCGCCACTGCCACCACAACACCCTCCCCTCGATGTGCTTCCACGACAACCCATCCCCCGGTGTGTCTTCGAGACTGCTGGCATGCGAGGGTGAGAATGGGTTAGAGGCCATGGCATTCACCTTCGTGAATGGCAGTGTGCTTCCGCCTCCGTGTCTGTGTCTGCGTCCATGTCCGTCCATCTGCCCGTCTGTCCATCTGTGTCTGATACGTCTGTCTCTATCTGTCTGCAGTGCAAGCACACCATGTGCTGTCATACAATTTCACAAACGCCTCGCCACAGGGAACCCGACGGAAAGGCAGGCATAATGTTGACTCGAACGACATCGGGGATAGCCTGTGATCACACTTGCCGCGTGCAGAGCAAAAAAATCTCTCATCCAAACACCGGAACCCAAACCCCAGACCTTCGGCCTACGAACCCCACTCGCCCCAAAATTGAACACGATGTCGCGACGCGCCTCATTTGTTGGCATGTCATAGACGTTCAGCAGTATGCCCGATGACCCCGGTACGGATAGGATGAACCCCCTTGTTCCCATACCTGGGGCTGCGACACTGACCCTGGGAAATGGGAAACCCGGTGTGCCCTTACTCTTCTACTCTTCGTAAGGATGTCTGATACGCCTTGCATACTGTACGGAGATCGGTTTCAAGGTGCCTGCCTTTCTTGTATTTCAGCTGCCCAGCCGAAACGTTTTGGACTACGACTGCAAAACTCAGGCAACGGGGTGGTTCTGCACCAAGCATTGAGATTGAAGCAACACAGAACAAGAATGACCATGCCTTGGAAGACCTTTGATGGATCTTGCACAAGATATTGAAGCTCCCCCATGCCAGACGTCACTGCGGCCGGGGAGACGTCCTGTCGGCGTGAGGACGAATAAACCAAGAGCTAGTTCCGTGGCCACCACATAAGACGTGTCTCGCACAGGCCGTCGAGTAGCCAGCAGCTAGAGTTCTCTTCAGTTCACTGCATTAAACTAACTGGGCAGTTGCATGTTCTGAAAGCGAGAGGCATGCCGACTAGTTTCAGATATTCGCCTACACCGCACATACTAGTCAACGCATCCCAATACATTCTGTACGAACAAACAGACATCAAAGACATGTACAAAGGCACCTCGGGCGCAGGACCACCACCTGGAACGAAGTGGCTTCTCCGCCGAGTCCGCTTCTGATTTGGCGCATCCTCAGCAACAGTCTCCTTGACTCTGGACTTTAAAGCAGTTTCAGTGGAAGATAAAAGTAATCCGAGCTGCCTCGGTAGCATCGTCCACATCCACCGTCACGACGCCATCAGCCTGCTGCTCGCCCAGAACATCTGCTTGCGCAGCATATCCCGAGTACGAAGCCGTCGCGTCCTGCAAACCAGTGAGATGCTGCTTGATGTCCATTGCAGCTTGCGGCAATCTCAGCATGCCTTCTCCACCACCTCTATCTGCACGGAACTGGAAGAAGCGGGTTCTGCTGGCGCAGCTAGTGTGGATGCATCACCGCCTCCGCCTCCTCCAGCTTTCACGTCCTGGAGAAGGCTTTGGCTCCAAGACTTTATTTAGCTGCTCTGGCTCTGTCTCATGCACGGACACACGTGACAGGGCACAGCGTTGGGAATCTTCTGTGAGCTCCGACGACCTTTTGCTGGCGTCGCCTTGAGACTTGCGACCGCAAAACTAGGACAACGAAGCTTCCACGAGCCCCGAGCCTTTGTGCTTTTGGCATCTTCACAGATGCAGCAGATGCCAAACATTAGCACTCAGTCTGCCTCAGCCGAACTGGACATGCCGCAAAGATCATGCAGTATACTAGCTTGGCAGCACTGGGCTATGGACTTGGCAGACCCGTGCTCAACGAGCTGGATGCATCAGACCACAATAAGGTCATGGGATCCGTGCGCCCCCCCTTAACTAGATCAAGCCATTTGCAACGCGATTCAGGTTATCGGCAAAATGCATGACAGGAATGAGCTTGAAAACAATACGAGACGATGGACGGCCCGCAAATTTACCAAGACTTTCACACACTGTTGTGGAAGTTTGTAAGAACCTGTGATATAGCGACATCAACTTCAAGTCCGATTGAGCCCGTGCATGATCGGAAGCATGTCTGCAAAAACTGCAAACAGCCTGAATGGAACGGCGGCGAACTTCGCAAAATCGCAGCCTGGATGGCGTCTGGCGAAGGCGGGCAGATCGACGCACCTCCACCTGGCGGGCTCGCACCGCTTGCACTGCAATCTGCAATCGCGTCAGGTTGGCGAAGCTGTGACAGCTTCACTTTCATATCACTACTCCGTGCCGTTGCCTTGCCGTGTTGCGCGCTGACTCTTGATGCTGCGACCATACTAAGCTTGAGCGGCTTGACGATTGCTTCCCCAGAGATGTCTTGCCTAGACAGATGTCGTTTATCACATGAAGCATACTGGCGTTGTAAGTGGATATGACCGTTTGACAACCGGCAATTATGATAGCATATGGCTGCCGGCGGTGCGCAGACTACACAACACCACGCATAATTCTTGCTTGGACTCGTTGTTTCAAAGCGAACATGCTCACACAGGCAATTGCTCCTTTGCATCACGCACATGAGCTTGCGTGACCTGTTCCAAACATGGTGAAACTGTCCAGGAACCACTTCTGGGTCAGGTGTTCACGGAGTGCTCAAGCCAAGCTTCGCCAGGATGAGGATAAAGCTAAAAACTCTTCGGGCTATCACCTTGTCATCCGTACCGAAACGTAGGTACGTGGTTCGCTGCCTGCCTGCAAGAAACAAGGGGCCCGAGCGATTTGTTAACCATGACGGGTACCAGAACTCCTGAGGGTGCAGCTTCTTCAAATATGGAGAGAAATACTCACTCGTGGTGTCCATGACACAAATGACACCCTGACAGCTTGAGTTCACCACAACTCTCCGGTCAATTGTGGCAGTCAGCGCCTCCTTGATGGGATACGCAGTGTATTGCACAGCAGTGAGCAAAGCCTGAGGATTCACACCGATAGTGAGGCAAGTCCTTCTTAGAAAGCCCACCGTCACTCAACATTTACCTTTTTGAGAACGAGCGTCGGAACCGGTAGCCATCATGCCACGTCCAACGACTGCTAGTGCGTCCAAGGAGGTCTGAACGAGCGAGCACAAAGCGATGAGATGTTCAGCGTGCACAACATGCATGACTCCAACCTCGGCACAAGCCCGGGCAGAGCTTTTCTCTTCTGGCGCTGTCTGCCCTTCAGCATCGCCAGCCGCCCTTGCGACAGGTCAACAATCCCTCTGATTGCAAACATTGGCCGGTCAACCGAAACTTTGCCCATGCAAACATGTTGTCAATCACATATCGGGATGAGGATCTGTTCACCGCCATCGGACATAGCGGCCGTGCGAGAAAACGCTGCTACAACTGGCACTTGCGATTACACATGGTATGAAAACTGTTGTTGTCCTCCGCTTAACATCTGAATGAACATTACCCACTTTGATATTTGCAATAATGTCACAAATTGCCAAGGTGACGGAACAAACGGACAATGTCATTCCGGCTGAAGCCATTCGAACCCGCTTTCGTGAGCATGCGGCTGCAGCAAAACGACACTAATAACAACCGACGACGACGAAGACGAAGAAAAAAAAAACAAAATCAAAAAAAGCAAGCTGTGCAAATGCCAAGAGTGTGTACAAACCTCTTGGTGTAAAAGATGTGTGGAAAACATTAAATCAACAAACGGCACATGTGGACACGTTGTGCGTTGTGTGGGTGCTTGCAAATTCCACTTGACCTGGTATGGTGAATTCTCGTCACTGTGGCACAAGCCGCAACATGCCGAATGAAATCTCCCTGTTGATCGAAAACGGTATTGTTCGTTTTGAAACTTGTCTTGTAAATCAGAATGCAATCCAATCAAAAAATAATAATACAATCATGAAAATCGTCACATCTCATTCGATCCTTTCTCGTTGCACTCTGACTGTACTCTAAACAGTCAGTCACCGGATTTGACCTTGATACGTATTCGTGCCAAACCACGATCACAGCAACTGGTGGCTCGGAACTCCACCCCAAAATTGAGCATACTCCGCAGGGGGTTCGACCGAACCCAAACCTGAGGTTAGGGACCCAACCTCAACCTTGAGGTCAACCCCAACCCCAACCCCGGGTCCCGGGGTTGGGGGAACCCGGGTTCGGGGCTCGGGCTCAACCCCAACCCCGTGTTCCGGAGTTGGGGCTAACCCTAACAACCCCAGATCCCGGGGTTAGGAAACAGAAATTCAAACAAGACGCAATCACGAACACAAAAGTAAAGAAGAAGACGCCACGAAATCGTTTTATGGTTGGTTTTTGCGACAAAAATAAAATTAGAAAAAAAGAATCCATGAAACAGAACGCAATCACAAACACAATAAAAAAAGAAGCCACACGAAACAAAACTAAAATTAAAACAACCACAAACTCAAACAACACAATCACGAAGAGAACAGGAAACAACACGAAATTGCCTTACTGCGTTTTTGCAAACAAAACAAAAGAGAGAAGAATAGAATAAAATTAAAAAAATGAAATTCATGAAACAAAACGCGATCACAAACACAAACACGAAACAAAACCAACATGAAAAAAGAACCACAAACTCAAACAAAACACAATCACTAACACAAAAGAACAAGAAGCCACACGAATCGCTTTATGGTGGTTTTTGCAAACAAAATAAAATGAGAGAAGAAGAATTAATTAATGAAACAAAACGCAATCACAAACACAAAAAAAAAGAAACCACACAAAATCGCATGGTGGTTTTTGCAAGAAATTGAAAAAGAAGCATGAAGGAAAAACAAAACGCAATAAACAGAAACAAAACTCATAAGAAGAAGAAGAAGAAGCCACACAAAATCGCTGAGTGTGGTTGCAGACTCGACGTTTCGCTCAAAATCCCGCAAATTTTGCTTTGGATCTTCTAGAGGCTGCAACAACACAGCTCTGTCTTCATCCTCCATTGCAACAGCACATTTGCAGGTGCAAGTTGACAATTCCACCAAGTTCACTGCGTCTGAGCAGCAGCTTCAGTGGAGATCCAAATCCAGGTCAAACATCACAGATTCACTTCTGCAAACCAAATTCCAATCCAAGTTTTCGAAAACTGCCGAATCCAATCCAGATGTTGCACCTTCTCCTAAACTATAGGTTCGTCGACTGCGCTTTTTCTTTTTACAAGTTGGCACCAGTTAATCTGGATTTATTTGGGTAGAAACCTGGATTCGCGCAGCGATCTTTTTCTGAGCCAAAAACACAGTCAGCTTCAGCGTTCTAACGGTAAAACTGGTGCTTGCAAGCTCTTGCGCGCTGAACAACTTCGCCAGCTCAATCTATTGTCGCAGCTAACTCGTTTCAGCTTGCACGGTTGTTTGTTTATCGGTGCATCTTCGTCTTTATTGTCGGAACCGAGCGCAGTGCTGTCCCCCCAGATGGCGGCGATGAAGTAGCGCAGGCAGCCGAGGGACTGGCTGTAAGACATCGGCTGGTGGTAGGCTGTGGCCGGCTTGCCCGGGAAGCCTCCTAGGTTGTGCAAAGTCGGCAAAAATCTGGGAGCCGTATATGGACTCGGTGCGCTCCCAAGTCCCAAGCGGTCTGAACCACCCTCAGGAACGGGAGAACCCATAGGCTGGCAGGGTCTCGGCCCGAGATGCCGTGAAGGCGGACGGCAAACGGCTGCCCCCTCTTAGTTGTCTTAGTATGCCAGTAGACCGTGCGAAGGCTGTCATCTCAGGAAGGCGAGGCGGTCGTAGCAAGGCTGGTGCCGAGGCTGGCCTCGCCGGCAGGTCTTGCACATGAAACCTGGGCCCCCATGGGCGGCCATGGGCAGGCTGAACCATTTGTGGGGCGACATACCTTAGGCTTCTGGGCACTGGACGGGAAAGGGGCTTGCTGAAGGGGTGGCTGGGTCCAAGCAGATTCGCCAGTATCGCACTCACAAGTGCAGGAGAATACGATTACGAGGTTTCAGTACCAAACCTGGTAGAAGCCACCGGACTGTCCAAGGAGCTGTGCTTTCACATCCTTACAAAGACCAATCAAATTGGAAGATGGATAGCATGGCTTACTCGACATCTCCACAATGAGAAACCACATGTTCCTTGGACAGCACAACTATATCCTGCCCGTGGATGTCCTGGCAGAAAACAGTCTGGCAAAATATTCTCCACAGGAGATGGCACTGGGTATCATCTTGAATACCAAAAGTCGATTCGTCGCTTGGATGGATTACGATACCAGTGACGGGAGAAGACATGAGACCACACCTGGTCTGACGATTCCACAAAATACGGATGTATCGTCTATGGTCAGACTGTATCTCTCTGCAACAGGTGGTCGGAGTGCGAGGCAAGCTCTATCAAGAGCAGATGAGCCTGATCCTGAAGAAGAACGCCCAAGGTCACAAATGACTGTTGGCGATTTCATGGCATCGGGAATAACTCCTGTGCAGTCTCGAGCACCAAGGAAGTCTACCAATGCTCCGAGACCTAAAGGCATGAAGGATTACATCCGACAGGATGAACCAGTCTTTATCATGCATGCCACTGATCTCCAGGCTGAATGCCAATCATGAGACACGGGATCGTACCTTCATCCCTCCTAAAGGAGGTGGTTACATCCCAGAATTATCAGGCACTTGTTGACTGCAACAGTCGTCCCAACAGGGACAGTGTTCAGTTTGCGGCCTTGAATCTCAGAGACCCCAATCCAACAGGATTGAGAGCACACAAGCCGCTGCTGTTGGTGTTTGATGCCAACAACGTGGTCAACGTTGTGTCGTATCTCTGGCACTCAGATGCCGGAATGTATTCAACCCCTGAGGTGGTTCATGCAAGCATGATCAGTGCTCTCTTCGCACTTACAGAGCAACTGTGGGTGTCTCCACAGTACGAAGAACTCAAACGAGTTGGTAGATGGTGGTCCGACCACTGTAACACGGAAATGCCATCCCTGGCACGTGAGTCACAAAGGTGGTGTGAAACCAATGGAAGAGACATGGAAGCCCAATTGCTAAAAATGGCAGGGCGGAGACAACCACCAGAGCCTCCTAAGGCTCGATCTTCTCACAAGAAGTCTTTCTCTCTTCCTCACGCCGAAAATGTAGAACCTCCGAAAACGGAGCAACCCTCAGCCGAAAATGTAGAACATCCGAAAGCGGAGTCAATCTCAGAGGAGAATTCTGCCACAGCAGAAGTCAATCCTCGGTCCAAGCTCGCAAGACAGGCCGAGGCACAAAAAGAACCCGAGAGTCTTCTCGGAAAACTGTGGAATGCAGATGGATCCTCGAGTTCTACAGAAGTGCTGAGGCTAACTTCCTCACACCTGCCTCCTGAACCGATGCCTGATACGGCAGAAAACGTAGCACCTCCGACAACGGAGTCATCCTCCGGTGAATCGGAACCAGAAGTAGCAGATCCTACCCAGGATGAAGATGATGAGACGGACGAGGACTCTGACTCAAACAAGTCAGGCTCATCTTCCTCCTCTGAACTCAGAGTAGATGTGAAGTCTCAAACAGCAAGAGACGCTGCTCCTTCTGGACCGGAACAACCTTCCAAAACGAAGAAGAAAAAGACGCCGTCAGAAGAGCTCGCAGATGGGATGAGCAAGGTCAACATTGACCCATCAGAAGTCATCTCATCAGACGAAGAACCTAAACCGCAGAAACCTCCTAAAAAGGAGAAAGAAGGCTATCTTGTTCTCTACGACCCGGATAGTGGCGGTTACTACAGAATCAATCGGAGCAAGCTGAACTTCGAGGAACCTGCTGACGATCAAGACCTGCTCGAAGAACGTACGCGCATCGAGGCCAGGCTTAAGGAGAATCAGAAACATCTGTTTGCAAAGGCCCGAACCAATGCAGCAATGAAGGAAGAGGTCAAGGAGAGAATATATGTCAGCCGGTGGAACAGGAAGAGGGAGAAGCCTCTTATGATCAAGGACAGCTCTGCTCCGGATGATGAAGAATGGGACCAACCCAAGGACAGTGCGTCGTCTTCCACTCAACCTCCTAAAAAGGAGAAAACAATAGGAGTCCGGAGGACCACTATCAGCCTAAATCAGAAAATAAGACTGCTGCAACGTCCAGATGTAGCTAGATGTCTCATATGTGGCCAGGAAACAGGCTGTTTCTGCTTCAATTGCGGCAACATAGTCTGTGCCGACTGCAGGCTCACCCAAAGAGGAAGACAGGCCATGTGCTCCTGCATTCTGCCTGTTGAATGCCTCCAGGAATCCACAGTCTCGGCTGGTATGACTTCCGAGGAACGCCGGGTTTTATATGAAGCAGTCCTCACAAATGAGGAGTTCGAAGAAGCCGTGACTGAGATGAACAAGTACTGTCAGATTGCTCAAGAGAATTTCATTCGAGCCAGTCCAGGCGTTGATCCTTCTACCATAGAAGACATCCGAAACAAACCAACAAGAACTTACACCAGTAAGACAGAATCTCCAACCCTGGAGGAATACAAGATGATCAACAGTCAACATATCAACATCCGGGGCTCCAAAACATGCCATCCGGCATCTTATCTTGCCCTTACGGGTCACGAGAGCAAGGATGTGTTGGATGCACACTACGACATTGTCCGAAACCGGATCGGAGGAGTAGGTGCACCAAAAGATTACATCGAAGGATCCAATCCAGATTCCGCCACACTTGGCGTCATAGTGTGTAATTGGGGAAATATGGATAGGGCCCCTGTTCCTGCTGGGAATCCCAGGAAAAAGCTCAAACCTGAGAAGGGATTCGATTATCATCCTCTGATCGACATGTGCTTTAACAACTCAGCACATATCACCCTCGTACTCGAGGCAGGCGCCCTAACCTCCGAATACGCCATTGACATTATGAGGAAATCTCAGTATCGGGGAATGATGATTCATACCCCGAGGGATGAACCTCCAGCACCGTCAATGTACTTGGGCGTGAAAGGAGATCCGACCACGGATATCGCACTCGTTCAGCACTTCTACAGACATCGAGAGGTCAAACCAAAGGAAGGAGGCCCAAGGAAACTGATATGGGCCTGTCATGGCGCCGTCTGTAGAATGACTTTCGGTTTTCATTCCACTTTGCCTGAAGCAAAGGAATGGATTCACCCGCAAACGGGCCAGCGCATTACCCGAGAGGAATACACCAGGCTTCTAGGCTCAGACCCTCTCAAGGGTAAAGATCCAGACAAGGAAGGTCCAACAGATTCTTCATATCTGTCACCAGATTCTTGGCTTACGACATCTGATCTGGATCCAGTTCCAGTCCTATGTGAGTGGAACGGTCTCCCAGATGGAACAGAACTCACCGCAGCTGACTTCGAAACTTACGCAGAAATCTTCTCTCAAGAAGCCAACGCCGATCTGAATGAGATGTGGTGCACAAAAGGACCTTGCAAGGTCGTAACCATTGCTCTCATTCACTTTAATTCATTCACGACTCACAAGGAGCTGCAACGACGAGAATACGTCAATGCCTTCCTCAATGAAATCCTGCCTTTCAAGCCAGACATCATCACTGGAGACCTGAACAACATCGCATCAAGACTCAACTTGCGTGGTGGCGATGTACATCCCAGAAACAGCCTATTTACTCTCTATCTAGAGAAGAAGCTAGCTGCCTACAATCGTTTGGCAGATAGGCACTCAAAAGTGCGGTATGCCTGTATCAACAATTCTGACCAGAACAGGCTGGCACACGCAGACAGGCTCCCTCAGGAGCCAAGTGAAAGGTACGCAGATCTGGACTGCATCAATGCTTACATCCTGGACTGGGGCAAAATGCCGTACACGGCGACTCCAAGTCAGAAGGCCGTGACACGTGCTATGGAGAGAACTTACTGGGAGAGAGTATCCGACAGATGGCACATTGTCAACGGAGAGCAGTACATTGATGCCAGACTGCACATCACAACAAAAGGGTACTACAGTACCTTTTCAAACACAGACCTGTGGCTCGGCCCATCAGACAAGGACTGGCACAGTCCTCTTGGTTTTACTATTCAGGCAATGTCTACCAAGGGCCATCATGCCAGATCCGACCAACAGGTCGAGAAGCTTGCCATAAGGCAACAGGCTTACCGCCAGAGATATACTGGATACACAGAACGGCAACAGCCGTCTAACAGTTCCTTTACTTTCTCGTCAAGCAATCACTGGTGGGACAAATCTCGGCCATCTGGCCGGTCCTACACCTATGATCGTTGGTGGGACAGATCTCAGCCTCAGAGACCTGCTGAGCCGCCATATCCTCCACCAGGACCAGGAAGAGAGCGAGCAGCATCATCTCAGGATGATCCACCAAGATCACGAGGCATCCAAAACCAAACGTGGTTGAGAAACTTGGTATGTCCCTGGACGAGCTCCAAGAACTTGATGAAGAACAGTCTCCCACACAGAGTGATATTGAAGAACACGAGCGCGAAACATCAAACCTGATGGATGCGCATCGGACAGAAGAGGAAGAAAAAGAAGAATCCTCAAGCAGGAGGAGAAGAAAATCGTCGCGCCCTGCGTCAGCACCAAGTGCCAAGGCAGCCAAAACCGCTGCAACAGCAGCAGGTCTGTCCGGCTGGTTTGGTCATCGAAAACACGGTGGAGCGAACGCGGAATCAACAGAGACCGATCATTCCTCTCTGCCTGACTCACTACCCAGTGAACAAGATTATTCTCTTTTCAGCATCGCCTGGAATCTCTTTCTTATGCTGATGGGACTTCGATGGATGTGGAAACAACTGACAAGGTCTCCTGTCCAGTGCACGGAGCGTCAGGTTCCGAAGTCCAAGGCAAAAGCCAAGCCAAGTGCTCCCTTCCTCGAACCCGAGGACGAGCCTCAAGGCAGAGATTTCAGTGGACCCAACCGGGTCAATGCAGGCGAGACTACACAACTGAGGCCGACATGGCACACATCAAGAAGTGATTGCTATCACCTCTCTAACAACTGTGTCCAACTGAGAACGGCTAGGGATGTGTCAAAGAAGGTCCTATGCAAAACGTGCCTGCATGCCGTATCAACGGCGGAGATAGGAAGAAACGACATCTTCAATGGAGGTGACGCACGACCACGTGGCACTGAACGAAACATTGAACGATTTCAGATCTACGAAGACGCCAGCAGCATCCCTCATATGAGGCAAGTATGGCAAGACGCAGTAACAACCCAACTTGCAGAAAAACAGCTTCGTGTTACATACACCTCTATTCCGAAGGGTTCTACTGCCAAGGCCAGAGGACAAGCAGCACTATCAAGTGCGACATCCTCAACACCTGCTGCCGTGCCGAAAGTGCCACTTAAGGCAAAAGGCTTTTCACCTCCGCCGAAACAGCCTCCGCCAAAGGCCAAGACATCCTCTCAAGGATCAGCGCCAGTAACCTCTGCAGTTCCCAAAGGACGAACAAGAAGAGGAGGTATGAGTGAGTAGGCGCATTCAGCGAAAGGCGCTGAGAGAAGCCCATAACCAAGGGCTCTGCAATCACGTCGATACAGCGCTTCAAGAAACCCAACAGGGTGCAGCTGTAAATCAGATGAGCAGGAATCTCGTGCTCAGACACATCGATACCATCGATGTCACAAATAGCTCATCTGAAACCTTCACCCAAAGTATTCTTCAGTACATCGAGACGTTCGATGAAGAGGAAGCATTCACAACTGAATTCATTCCTGTCATAGAAACACTCTCCAGATGTCTGAAGACATGACCATCACTATGCCTTTACCAAGGTACACAAACCTTCTGGAGCTCACAGAAGCACTGAACCTCTACCGAGAAGGACCGGCAGGAAAGAAAAGAGCAAATCGAAAAACATGTTGATACTCTATCCAGAGTTTCAGTTCTTGTTACAGCCTTAAGACAGGTGAAAACTGTTCTCAATCAAACAATCAATGCATCTCTCGAACTTGAGAGGAGTCACACCAACCTCAAGAACACCCTCGAAGCTCTTTTTGATGATCAGAGGTCGGAGAGTGATCAAGAAGAAGAACAAGACGGATCACCGTCTCCATCTACCCATCGACACTGGGACAATATGTATGCGCACGCCCTCTCTCCATCCGGAGATGAATCCGAACGTTGGTGGCCATCATCTGATGGACAGAACCACCACAGAACCAGGGCAGTAGCAAAGTCAAGTTTCCAGGCCAACAGCTCACAAGCTATGCATGCCAAAGGCAAAACCTAAACCTGATACCTCCACACATGGAGAGACAGCATTGATGAAGCTTTCAGAAGAGCAGAAAAGGATGCTGGTATCTTTCCAGTGAAGAAGAGGATCATTCAGATCCAGATGAACCGCATCCAAATGCCATCTACAGGTCTTACAATCCAGATATGGATCCCAATGGAGATGATCATTCCTCCAAGGAAAAATATTCATGCCAAGTGAGCCGTGCATAATTCGATGTAGCAGAAAGAAGAGACTTGATCATGTACAAAAGATCTCTCTGAGCTAGCAGCTGGTCTTGCATGAAGGAATTCGCAGTGATTCTGAATGTCAAGAAATATCTGAGTATATCGGCTCAGTTTTCTGGTAGCGGAGCCCGGAAGGGCCGTCCGCCTCACATAGCACCGCAACAGCTGTTGGCGCAGCCAACCGCTCAACCAAGGCTGAGGCAGCACACGTCGACCTCGCGAAGGCGACGACAGCTCCAATCCTCCGGAGGATACAAAGAAGAGGAGACCTCACAAGGTCAGCTACGTATGTAGCATAGTCATATGCATCATCTGATCGCATGCTCTCACATCCAGGCATAACGCCCAAAATCGCGCCTGTCTATAATGGTACCATTTCGTGGTTGGTTTGAGTATGAACAGTTTATTGACGATTGGTGCGACGTAACAACGTTGGACAAAAAGAGTCCGTCTCTCAAGACAAGGCTCTTCGGAGTCATTTTTCATACTCTTGCCTGGTCACTTGCACGGTACCCTGACTTGGTTGCGTCGTGTTGGGCTGCCAGCACGTTGACATACGTCTATGCGTTTTCTACTCCGCACGGCTCTCTCTTCCTTGCTTCTTGCTGTGTGGAACGAGCGCCCGTCCAACGTCAATACTCGGGCTTCGACATGTTTCAGACTTCCTCTTTTGGGATATCGACCTGGTCTTTGCCACATTCGTACTATCTCTTCCAGCGGGACGCGAACTGTGTGGTCTTGGAGACGCTTTGACCGGTACGAGCAAAACTCCTCCAGTTGATCCGGACGGTCGGGTGCAGTCCAGGTGTTGGGATGGCTCTTGCAGTTTGTTTGGGTCACTGGGTCAGCGCAGAAGCGAGCCATTCTACTTCTTGCAAACATGTGCAAATTTGCAATGTTTTGCATTTGCAAGCTTTTGCATTTTCTTATTTTTGCACGGAGCTTTTGCTCTCTCTTTTGCGTTGTAACTTGACCGTGCTGCTAATGTTTTCCGCACGAGACAGAACTCTAAGAACGTCCTGTGCATTGCGCTGCCGGACTAACGCACACCAGGAGCTTCCACGGTCTACTCTCTTGCCTGGTCTCTCTGTGCGCGTAGTTTGGCGACAATGACCGCAGCGAATTTCACCGTGAACCGTCTGTCTCGATTCTGGGTTGGGGCCATTTCTAGCTGGCGTTTTGAGTTGCAACGACTCCGACACCAACAGCTCTGAAGCTCTTCTTCCCGGCGAATTGCACTTCTGGACTTTGGTGTGCTCGACTGTGACGAAACAAGCGCAGGAGCTGCTGTCTGTTGTCTGACGAGACTGAAACGGTCTTGGCTCCACCTGTTGCTTTGGACAGCTCAGAGCGACGGCTCTTTTGCTTCTGATCGATCGCTTTGCAGTTTTTAGTTACTTGTTTTTAGTCTGTTTGTTTGTAGGAACCGAGTGCTACAGCCGTAGTCGACGAGGCCCGCTCACGTCAAAAAAAGTCAGGGCACATAACTCTGACGAGTTGTACACGGTTTCATAGTGTGCGCTCAGATCTTCCATTTGATCGTTTGTTCTTCTCTTCGTTTTCCGTGCTTTTCTCTTAATGGCATGCGAGTAAGACGTATACAACGTTTTTTCATCATAAGCGGCATAATTCCAATCTGATTCAGTATAATAACTGTGTTCATACCATGAATCTTGCAGCCGCACCTTGGATGGGCCAGAGGGGCCCATGAACAGTGTGCCAATTCGAGACTCTTCGCCTTAAGTTTGATCCACTGCCGGGTGTGTAGCTTGCCAGGACCCCCTGGATCGCAACTGCGTCGGTCCGGCGTTTGTGCATGGCTACAATGGCAAGGCACCACTGGTCCAGTTCTGGTCGTCGAAAACAAATCTGATCGAACATGGTCTGTCGCACCACAAGGTACGTGAGGTCTCAATTCGGTACCCTTGGTTGGTCAGGACTCACACCAACCTCTCACGTTGTGTTTCATTCAGTCGGACTGCACTAAAAACAGGAGAGCCTGGAGATTATCATTTAATGGAAACGCTTTTCGATGATTATCAAGGTGTTCCACGTCTCAAAGTATCGTGCGGTGTACTATTCCCTTTCGTTTAGATCCTGTATGCGTACGAAGGTTGCATTTGTATGGCAGCAAGAATCCTTGAACAGAGAAAAGCTTGCAGCTCCAGATGGAGTAGATTACTTCAAAAAGAAGACGCGTCCATTTTTCGTAAAAGGAGAACAGTACGTTTTCCTGTGGCGGTTTCTTGGCCTGTTTGAGGCGTCAAAGAGAAACCAGGACTTTGTCACCTGGATTGCTAAGGTTGAGATCGTATTGCAGCGTTTGAGAAACTCTTGGATGGACCTTTTACCACAGGTAACCCTGGAAGATGCCAACCCAGAATTTCTCCCTGGTGTGCAAGAGGTAGCGATCGGACCTCAACGACGTATGTCGTCGGGCAGTGTGCCATCAGATCGAGGCCCTCAGCGGGCCAGAAGAATGAGCCGCCGAGCCGGCCTGATCGAACAGTGGATGCAGGACGGAGGGATACCACCTGCCCGTCTCGTGAGACGCAATGTTACTCAGGGCTATGTAGCTCTTTCAGCTTCCAGAATATCGAGTTATGTGCCCTGACTAGGTGTGGAAACTGCAACAGCAGTTTTTCCTTTGCAACACACCGTCTTATCTGCTCTTACAGAGCGGATCAATCTTGATCGAAGCCCTACCTTTGTCATTCTTAACTCAGGTTGTACTGGGGAGTCCCCGGAACAAGGGCCATGGGATCCCACTATGCGGTTAGCATGATTGATTTCAGCTTCTCTCCTTCGAACACGAAGTTCTCTTTTGCAGAACAGCTCTAATCAAGGAACGAGTCACTCTCTGACAGCCATAGAAGTACTTGACCAGGGTCGAGTTTCCATTTTGCTCTCCATTGAGAACAAATGAGGAATCTTTGGATGACCCTTGAGTGCAGTCCCAAAGCAGACCTCAATAAGACGCCTCTTCCAATCAGCACCAACAATTTTTTTTGGCGTATGCGGACCTCGTCGATTACGGCTGTAGCACTCGAGCCAAGTCAAGGTTCTAGTTCCGTCGAACAACAGTCGCTCCGAGGTCCACAAAGGGAGACTTCGCAGTCAACAATGCATTTTGGCTTTGGCTCATTCTTTGAAGTGAGACACCAGTTGACAAAGTTTTTCCCAAGTTTCTTGGTTTTCAAAGTTTGGTTCCTTCAACTGATGCTCAGGATCTCTAATTCGTCGTCTCTCCAGTTTCGGCTGGATGCATTTGGCGTTGCATTCGAGCACGATAGAAGTTGACTCTCTTATGCGGGGTCGCTTTATGGCTGGTTTTACGAAAATGAACTGTTAGCACACTGGCGAATACACGCTAAGCATCCGCAAAGAGGAGAGGGGCGCAGAGAGAAAGCCTCGAAGAGCTTAAAGGGAGCTTGCTTGAAGGGAAGCTTCGATAGAGGGCTTAAGGGGCTTGGAGGAGCTTAAGGGGGCTCAAGGGGCGTTGAAGAGGCCTTTGACCCCCTTCAAGTCCCCCTCTTTGAGCCATTCGATCTTTCCTCCCCCGGAAGGCACTCTTAAGCCTCCCTTCAAGCCCCTGTCAAGCTTCCGCTTCGTCGAAGGTCTGGGTCCAGCCCCTTATTTGCCAGTTGGGCTATGCTTGTGAAAGGTGCTGAATTAACTTCTTAAAGTCTCTATGTCGTGCTCAACTTGTTTCTTGTCCACCGAATCTGTTTGCTTGGACTCCATGAGAAACACAAAACAAAATCATCTTCTCTGATGTTTCGGCATCCCTCTGCTTTAGTGGCAGTCTTAGATGCTCTGGTTTTCAAGAGCAAAGCAGACATTCCTCAAGCGAAACTCTAGGGGCTCTGCAAAGTCGCTGCGTTCGGTGGCAGCCCTGTTGACGACTGATTGCAGAAAGCTGAGCCATGTCATGATTGCAATACAAATTGCGGAAAGGAGACAAGTAAGTCTGTAGGTCCGGTTGCACGTTAATTGATGCTGAATTCGCTTGCTAAGTCAGCCATGTTCACTTTGTGCAGGCAAAGTTGCTATCATTCTTCCGAGCCATCCGCGCCAGCAGCAGTCTGCCTTGCCGTCTGCGAGCAAAGTGACGTCGCCTGCTAGCTTTTAGAAGTTACACCTCCGCCATGACAGAATGATTGAAAAGTATTCGATCTGAGACTCCAAAGCAGGTTTGAATTTTAGTCTTGCCAGTAGAACCGCTGTTGATGGGTTTTCTCAAGTCCAGATTGGAACTTCGGTTCAATCTCGTTTCGTGAGCTTGAAATGTCTTTTTTGTTTGGACGTTTCCAAATCGGAAGGTTCCTTCTTTTCACGGCGAGGTTTGGCGGAGGAGCAACAACGTCCAACAAGAAGCTTACGACGTTTCCTTTCGATTATTCAAGCGTTCGTTTGGCTCTCTCTTTCTCATGTGGGAAAAATGTTCGATTGAGTGAACGAAAATTTTGTTGGATGTTCACAGCACCAGCGATTGCGACTCTAGCTCATTTGTGGATGAAAGGAAGACTGTCTTGATGTTGGCAACAGTTTTGCGGAAGTGTTCTTCTGTTGTTTGGAACCAACAGTGCGGAAACGCGCACATGAATTTTGTAGAGAAATTCTAAATTCGACCACCCGCCCGGGGTTGAAACGGGTGCGATCTGCCAAGCCTTGTGTCACTTCTGTTGACCATCGTGTTGTGTGGTTTGCTGCTTCGAAAGTGCAGCTCCAAGTCTTGTTCGACCCGCATGCCTTCTTCGGAGAAAAAGCAGGAGTGCGCCTGTCTGAATGACGTTGTACAATTATGTTTCATAATCCTGATTGCATGGGAAGTTGACATTCGATTGAGTGAAGGGAATTGCCCCCTTGCTTGCACATGTTTCGCGGTTCATCCAGCTGATTCCGGATTTGCAAGCTTTTTACAAGACCCATGTAAGCTAGATGAACTTAGCAGCGAACGGTTCAATGTTGCCATGCTTGAGCTACTTGATGTCGCGGGAACCGCACGTAAGCATTCGTAATTGTTTAGCGTTCAATCAATATCGCAAGGTCGAACCCTGTGAAGTTTCGTGGCTTTTGTGTGGAATGCTGACACTGTGGTTTGTTGTATTTCCAAACAGAAGTTGCCAAACAGGTCACAAGTACATCGGCGGAAGGGGCAGATCTTTTTGCCAGTTACCCCCCAGGTTTCATTCGAATAGTGAGTCTCAAGGCTTCCGCCCAGGATGCGGGTTGGAAAAGGGTCAGGCGTCCGATGTACAGTCATCGCAGCGTTGCTGATCGAAGGGTGCTATCCGGTAGCTATTTCGGTGCCGATTCATGGATGTTGCTTCGCACCCGTCAAAGTCAAAGAAGCCTCGTGAAACCAAAAGACTCCATGGCGACATTTGCCGGAATGGCCACGGATCTGGACATAACAAACTCAAGCATAGTGAGTTTGGGAGCTTCACGTGCCATTGAAACACACGCGGCCATGACAGCCGAACAGCGTGCAGAGGCAAGCGTGGTCGTTTCCGTTTCGCAACAGGACGGATATGGAAAGCGTTGAGGCGAACAGCAAAGAACCTGTTCCAAATGCCGACGACACTTGTACAGAGGCCGTGCGGCGTTTTGTTGGCTCGTTTTGGCATTGCTGTCACCAGTGCATGACTGGCAGGGAGTAGTTGCATCAACTTCGCGTTCAAGGCAAGCAGAGGAAGACCAGGAAAGGCTGTGATCTTTGCACCTCCTTGCACTTTCCGCATGTGGAACTGAGCGTGGGATTTTGCAGGAGCTGTCAAGGTTCCATGCCAAAGCGAAAGCTCGAAGGAAGAGCAGACAGAAACGAATTCAGCAGCTTGGTGGTGCACATGTTTCCGTTTCTTGCACTTCGCAATGTGATGCTTCGCTGGTCTAAGGTATCAGTTCATGTTCAAAGTTGCTCTCTAAGTTGCTGAAAAGCCCTAAGAGTTTCAAAGTTGTCGAGAGTTTGCATTCAGGCAGGGGCCTTTGTGATCATGCTGACTGTGGTGATGATTACGAAGAAGATCCAAGAGTGGTTCTCCTTTCGTTCATGTGACTTTCTTTTGGAGTTGTCGTGGAGTGATGCAGGTACAAAGGAGGAACGAATCCTTCAGAAGATAAGGCTGGCACATGTGCCGTATGCTTTGCTGATTGGGTGATTCATGCAACCAAGCTGCACAGGCTCCGTCGCCAACGACGGCTGCCAACAGCATTGAGCTCGGGGTATGGGAAGCTTGCGCGGGTCGTCCAGCGCTGTCATGCTGCAGGTGAGCTTTGACATCGAGAATCGTGCAGCAACTGAGGTGCTGATGTTTCGTTAGTTAGCATGCCGCACTCCATCTTTCCATGCATGATTTGCCATGGTTCGCATGGCTTCGCGGTTGGCCGATGATTCAAACGGGGTGATGCCATCCGCCTGCGAGCGATGGGAAATGTAGCATTGAGGAAAGGCAAGCTGACAGCGGTATGCAAACAGGTGCAAGTGCTGAGCAAAAAGAAGTCTGCTTCCGACTGTGCCAGCTTCCCAGACATGTCCTCGCCTTCCCGTCATTCGTTCACCTGTGAAGGGAATGGGAGTTGCCAACCGAAAATGTTACATGAAGCACAACGGCATCCTTCCACCGAGTTTCGGGATAGTCCAGAGCTTGATGGGCATGACTGCACAGGAGCAGACACAGCCATGACTAGCAGTGAGAATCATCACCTCTGCAGTTGGAGCTTTAGCCGACACCATGTCGCTGTGCGACGATGGCATCAGGCCACTGGCCACTGGCCCACTGCATTTTTGCACAAACGGTTGAGACAAGACTTCAAGACTTGACCGACTCGTCCAACTTCCACCGTTGCTTTAGGTTTAAAACAAGTACTGGACACTGGCAGGTGAAAACCAGAGCGCCCAAAATCGGATAATTACACGGCCGAATCAATGTCAAACTGCACCAAACCCCTTTCAACTGCGGTTGCTATGTTGGCCAACATGGCCAACCTTCTCCTTCAAGCGGTTGAGATCCTCCGACTTGTGCTAACAGTGGGGCTCCAAGCTGCTTTTCTAAGCTGCTGGCCTGCTTGCCAGCGCGGTCGTCCCAGAGTGTTATTGGCCGCCTCTGCCTCGGCAGCATTGTTGTAATTTCCATGCCGTCAGGTGGTACCCGAAGCCTCGCCCGATATGCCAATCAACCCGAATGAGAGTAGACCAGTTGAGATCATTCAGTCCGGGCCCTGTGCTGGCCAGAAGATAGGTGACTTTTCTTCAAGCGCTGACTCTGGATCGAGCCACTATCTCGAAGAGGTGCCAAGGAAACTCCTCACAGAGCGACGCTCACGCCGCGCGCAGATCTCAACCGCCGCATTGACGAAGCACCACCCCGGGCTCCCTCCACGAGCAACGCTAGCATTTGGTGCACGTTGCAGGCACTTCTGCCAGAGCACCATATTGCCGTCGCCGCCCCTTGCATCGACATCGATGCCTTCTGACGGGCCCAACGACAGTACAACAACTGCTTTCGCACCGCTCATGTGCTGCCTGCTTTCGTTGACAGCCAGTCGAGTCCGGCGGCACCCCTCCGCATGACGCGGCGCACAAAAACTACGCCGCTTGCGTGCGTGGCTGCCCGCAGATGAAACGCCGCCGTTGCCGCCAGGGGAGATCGTAATAGGCCGTGTTATAACATGAACGACGAAGCAACCCCAGGCTAGATGTCGCATGATGTCGTAAGCAGCTCCCGTCGCTGCGCCCTTTTGCTTTGACGCCCGGCCTGCTCTTGCCCATCCAATCATTGCTATTAGCTGCATGTACCATGGATTCCACATACAGGGTCGGATAACCTCAAATGTGCTGCAGCGCACGGTTCGCTGCACCAGCCCATGGCACTTCCCGACATGACCCAACTTGTCCGATTAGTTCAGCGTGTGCGATGCACGCGAAGCCGCTTTCCCTTGCATGTGCAGCGTTCCTTTTCTGTCCAAGGCTGTGCGCCGCACTGCTTGAAACATGCATAATTGCTGCCTGCAGCCGCGCACGCATCGGCGGAGTAGGAAAAATACATGGGCAGTCGGCAATGATCCCGCCTGCCCCCGGAGGCAATGCGGGTCGTGGACGTTGCCCGGCGACGCCTTGATGCTGCCGTGTTCCTATATAGCTGTCCCCGCTCATATCCTTGCACGAACCTGGACGATGTCACATGGGCCGCAAACTTCGCTGCCATGCCGCGTTGTGCACAAATTCGCAGGCGACCGGTTCGTTCACGATTTAACTTGGCCTTGCCAACATGAAAATCGATGTCCTGCATTTTCGCAACTGCCAACTACTTGCCTCGGCCTGGAGGTCAGCGGACAAGGCAGCCGCAGCACATTGCTGTGCGGATTTGCGCGGGCATGCTCGTCCGAGCGCCGTGGTGCCGAACGGGGTGAAACAAGTTTTGACACAATGTTGGATTCCGCCACTCGCTGTGAATTCGTGCTGGAGTTGCCATGACTGATGGCCTGGAAGTGTCGCTTGGGGGACTGCAACCAGCGTCCAGACCGCGATCGTAGCAGCGTCCAAGTGAACAAAAAAATTCGTGCAGCGCAGGGGCGAAAACACGTTGAACTTCCACAGCGCAGAGGACTTCACTTGCGCCGCACTAGTACTTGTTGCACGCACGCACGGCGTCCGGACATCAGGAGAGAGAATCCGAGGCAGAACATGGCAGAACACAGCCGTGTGTGAGGCATATGCACGGAGTTGCAGGAACGGATGTGATGAAACGCTGAAACATATTGAAACATTATCTGACTCGTGTAAATCAACCTGGATGCAGCACATCTTGCCCAGCAGCATCCGAGGCAGCATGTCCGGAGTACGCCAAGGAAAGCGTCGGGCAGCAGAACGGCAAGATGTAGGAAGGAAATCTTAGTTTTGGTGCAAACTCGGATGCCGCTCACAGCTGCGCAAACTCGTGCCCTCAGCTGCCGTACGTAGTCCTCATCTCTGCAGCGCAGTCCTTGCTCTGCCCACGACAACGCTTCAGGCATTCTGAGCCAGTTCTGTGCCCTGTCCCACTTTACATCGCTTTACCAATAAAGCCAACGCACGAACATAAGGAGGGTTCTGTTAGAAGCGTTTGGCGCGTGAGTTTGAGGCCGCGTTGAATGCGGCCTCACATGCAAATCGCCAACGCGGCCTCTGAGGGGGTACCGTCAGGGTTCAGGCGCCCTTCCACCCAGACCGCAACCGCAGAGTCTCAAAATTTCAATCCAGAAGCCTCGCGGATGCTACAAGCGCGCGGCTCTCATCACGGGACAATTGCAGCTGGTTCTCCAGTGAGCACTGAAACATATTAATGCCGAATGCGTGCGGATAAAACAAACGCTGTGGAGGCGATTTTTTTGTGTTTCCGTGCACCAGCATTCCGAAGTCAGGGGTCGGTTTACCGGAGTACCGGGCGGCCTTCTAGGGGGCAAGGCATGCACAGGCCGTACGGTGTTGCTGGGTCACAGAGCTACGCCAGCATGTCGCTCGACCGTCGGCACATGGCTACAGCTTGCACGGTGCCATGCACGCTTCGCCCCGCCACCTTCGAAAGCTGGTGCCATCTCTCCTCCGATGGTCTGCTTTTGTTCTTCGCAACAGCGCGTTCCTTCGCAGTGAGCGCCTTCTTGCTCCCACTCACCGTCACCGCAAGTGTCGAGGGAGAGATGAGAGAGCAACCCGCATTGAGCCGACTCTGCCAACTCCTCTGCCATATCTGGTCAGGCGTCTGGCGTTCCCAGCCCCCCCCCCCCCCCCCAATGGTATGGTCTGCTAGGAGTGGGGGCGGGGCTGGCGTGTGCGGAAAGGGGTCGGGGCTGTTGGAGCTGTCACTGGATGGTGGGGTGGTGCTCGCGGCCTGGGCTCGCGCGCGCAAGCAAGCCGTAAACCCTATAACGCAGCGCGTGCTCCTGTTTTGAGTAACCTTAGCTTGTACTTCGAACCCTATACCCAACCGTAAACCCCACCTAACTGCAGGCTCTAAGCCTAAAGCAGAACATACACCGCAAATCCTCCCCAAGCCCTTGTCGACTCGAAGCACTATACCTTGTAACCGTAAACCCAACACTCAAAAGCTTAATCTAAACCCTAAATCCCAAAACCCCACAACCACCCCACAGGGGGAAGAGGAACCCCACACCCCACACCACAGGGGAGGGGGGGTCCCACCCTACATCCGGACCAGTGACCTTTGGGGGGGGGAGGGGGGGGGAGGGGGGGGGGCCGCGGAGCGCGTGACCATATCTGCCTCTGCTTCCTCCTCTCGCCAGCCGCCTCGTGTGAAAGGTGCGTGTTGTGCCTGGCAGCCAGACCGTACTCTGCGGCCTACCTGCGTTTAGGTCTGCACTGGGGTGCGTCTGACTGCATCGCACTTTGGACAACCCAAGGTCCTGACCAGAACGAAAGGGCACGGCGGATTCGCGTTCCCCTTCCTCAACGCCATCCACGCTCCAGACCGTCGTCCGAACATTTTCCCGTGGAGGGTCACCCCGCAATCCGAGCTCGCTCTCCGCAGATCGCCGACAACCGCCTGCGTGCGTTCGCCGCACCCCATGCCAGTGGCTCAACTGCCGTCGCAGCGGCCGCGCGAAGCGCCGATTACCTCGCCGCTCCAAGCTGTTATGTCCCCGCTTGGGATAGCCTATAGCGCACATGCCCACGACCAGCCAGGGCATGGTCTCCAAGGCTGGCAGCGGCACGCCCCGCGGCTGTGACCAGCGCGTGTCCGAGACGCATTTCGCCACCTTGCTTTCCACGTCTCGAGCGCTGCTGCGAAGCAGTCACCATCCATTCCGTGCTGCCGCTCGCGCCCCGGTTCTGTGCCTGCTCTGGCCGGCAAAGCCCGCTTCATGACCACCGCGCAGCTTGTGCAACCTCCGGGGTCTTGCGCTCTCCATTACCAAGCCAGGTGCGGAGGTGTTCGGCCGTGGTACCAGACTGCCCGGCCGCAAGCTGCGGCGGGCGCCGCGTGGGGCCGCGAGGAACACGGGCATGGGCATGGGACAGTCATGCTCTGCTTGGAAGGCAAGCACCGCATCTGGCAGCTCGGCTATTATAAGGTGTCACTGTTACCGGGCACGAGTGGCTCGGCAGTGAAGGTGCGCGACGCTGCAAAGAGCTCACCGAGATAAACGGGGGCGCCGGCGCGGTGAGCGTGTGCTCCATCACCCAGCGGCGACCGTGCTGCGGACCGGGTGCTCCAGCGACACAGCCGGCGGCTTCCACCAGCAGGTTAGCCCAGTGCCCAGCCCTGAAAACTCGCAGCGGCGGTGAAGCTCGGCTGCGGGAGCGCTAGTTTGGCGAGGCGAGTGGTGGAGGAGCATGCGAGGTGTAAGGCAGAACAGCTTCCAACCTCGCACCTCATGTTCATGTGTTTCACGGCGGACGATGCAGCGAAGGCCGTAGCGCATGGCTGGCTGCACGCGGGGTGCTCGCGTGCGTAAGGGGGCGGCCTGCAGCGTGAGGACACGCGTTTGGCACTGGCCCTGGAGGCTGACGGCATCGAGGGACAAGAGGCCGCGCAACATGCTGTCAGCCGTAGCGCTGCTGTGCCGTGTGTGCAACACCTGCGCGCGTAGTTCCGTCGAGGGCGGTTCCGGGTCGGCGCGGGTCTCGCCATGGCATCGGCATCGGCATCGACGGCGGCTTGCTCAGGCACCCGGGCGTGCACGTTTGAAGTCTGAGCCGCACGGGCCTTTGCGTTGACCGGCACGGTGGTTGGGGCGGGCACGAGGCGGAAGGCATCCGAAGCGCGGTTGAGGTCGGAGGCGAAGGCAGGCTCCCCATGCAGTTGCGGACAAGCTTCCTTGCTCGCGGCCGGAATGTATCCGCCGGCTTGGGCAAGCTTGTGCACTGTCCAGCCGAGATGCACGAAATCACCTGCGGGCAAGGTGGCTGCCTCACGCAACGCGGTGGGCCAGTAATGCGTCCCTCAAGTTGTTGACAGAGACAGGGGGAGGCCACAAGGGTTCGGCGTGGTGCGTCCGACCTCGGAAGCCCGCACGGATCGCGGCGCTTGCGCTCCAGGACAGGTTCTGGCATGTCCCCTGCAGCGGCTGCATGCAGGAGGGGGAAGTAAAGCAATGACTTCGGTGCGAGCGCGTGACAGTGGGAAGGCGGGCCTGAAGCTGGGGCGATGTTGTGCTGACCAGGGTCTGACGCTGGAACGCGGTTTCCATCGGTAGCGGCATTGGCGGGCGCACAGCCGCAGCGCAAGGCTCCGCTGCCCCGTCCGACGTCAAACTCCCTGTGGGCGACCGCAGTTCGGGAAGCGCTCGCCGGCAGCATGGGGCACGTCCCAGTCCTGCACCTGCGCTCAGTGAGGGCGCGTCCAGGATAAGCGCCAGGCAAGAATGCCTGCATCGCCCCGTGCTGGTATGGGTGCCCACTGCATACTGCGATGGGGCAGCTCGACAAAGCCAACGTCGCCGTCACTACCCCGCACGGCTGCAAATTTAGGACAGCACAAAACCTGTGCATGCTCTGGTGCTGGGGTTCCAGGCGTAGTCTTCCACGGCATGCAGCACTGTTGAAGGGGCGGGCAGCCGTGCGGGCGCCTCTATCCCTCTGGCCGCAGTGCATGTCGTGCCCCGGAGCTGGCTTGGGCGTGCTGTTTTGCGAGGCAGGTGTGAGATGGAGGACGCCAGATCCACAACCGATTGCCTCTTGCATGACGGCATGGAAGCAGATGGCACAGGTTTGCACATTTTGCTGGAGAGGCGGCGTGTTGTGCACTGGTTGCAGCGCGGCTTTGTGGCTGGTGCTGTGCCTTCCCTCTGCTTCGCCAGGGGGCATCCCCAACCAACATTTGAGTCTTGGCCCCGACCCTAGCTCGGCAGGACCTGGCCCCGCAGTCAGGGAGCTCGCCTGTAGCATCCTGGAGCCCGGCTTGGCTCGCATATAACTGCACCGGGCCCGTGCTTGCACTCAGGCCACGCGGCTCATCGGGCGAAGGCTGTGAACGCACCAGGTGCTGCCCTCCCTTCGCGCCCGGCCCAGGTCAGACTGCGTGCACCAGCACTCGCACTGACCAGTCATCTTCCCGAACTGCTTGTGTACAGACCCCCGCGGCCAAAGCACTGCACACACACACACAGTGCGAAGAGCGGAAAAGAATCGACTCCTGCACATGCATCGTTTGTATGGTTGAGCTGGATACGGGGGTCGCTACAAGGCCGAAGGCGCTTCGGCGAAGTAGCTTACTAACGGGAGCGGCTGACGCGTACTCCCGCTTCGCCAACGCCAACACGCGTCTTCGAGGGTGGCCGCCGGCGCTTCTCTGGCTGCCGCGGCACCGGCGGTGTGGACTCAGACACTCAGCGCCTTCTTTAGTGACCTCGCAGCAACATCGCCCTTTGCATAATGTTGGAGTGGTTTTAATAAACCCCCCCCCCCCCCCCGGGAGGTTGTTTTGCGCGGGGGTCTCTTGGGGCAGGGTCTGGGGTCAGGGTGGCAATAGTAAACCTCTGGCCTTCTCCGGGCCTAGTATACTAGTAGTAATAGTAATTAGTAGTAATAGTAGTAATATTAGTAATAGTAGTAATAGTAGTAATAGTAGCAATAGTAGTAATAGTAGTAATAGTAGTAATAGTAGTAATAGTAGTAATAGTAGTAATAGTAGTAATAGTAGTAATAATAGTAATAGTAGTAATAGTATTAATAGTAGTAATTAATAGTAGTAATTAATAGTAGTAATAGTAGTAATAGTAGTAGTACGTGAAGTCTCAACCTCTGGCATTCGCAGCACTTTGTGAAATGGCTCCGTTTATATAGAAATGGAATCAGGAACCGACCTCAAGTCTAGCTGCTGCAGTTCCTGGAATCCGGAGTCCCTGGCTTCTTGCCAAAGCCTGCAGCTTTCGAATACCAAAGCCTCTGGCTTCTTGTCCAAAGCCACTGGCTTCATAGCTTTCCCAAAAGCAAGGTTTCCCATCGGGAGCTCCTCCCCCGGATGAGTTTATTATTGCCACCCCGTTTATAATTGCCAGAAGAAGGGCTGCAAAGGGTTACCCTTGCCGGGTTTGTGAAATGGCTCCGTTTGTATAGAATTGGAATAAGGAACCGACCTCAAGTTTAGCTACTGCAGTTCCTGGAATCCGGAGTCCCTGGCTTCTTGCCAAAGCCTGCAGCTCTCGAATACCAAAGCCTGTGGCTTCTTGTCCAAACCCACTGGCTTCATAGCTTTCCCAAAAGCAAGGCTTCCCATGGGGAGCCTCTCCCCCGGATGAGTTTATTATTGCCACCCCGTTTATAATTGCCAGAAGACGGGCTGCAAAGGGTTACCCTTGCCGGGTTTGTGAAATGGCTCCGTTTATATAGAATTGGAATAAGGAACCGACCTCAAGTTTAGCTGCTGCAGTTCCTGGAATCCGGAGTCCCTGGCTTCTTGCCAAAGCCTGCAGCTCTCGAATACCAAAGCCTCTGGCTTCTTGTCCAAAGCCACTGGCTTCATAGCTTTCCCAAAAGCAAGGCTTCCCATGGGGAGCCCCTCCCCCGGAGGAGTTTATTATTGCCACTCCGTTTATAATTGCCAGAAGAAGGGCTGCAAAGGGTTACCCTTGCCGGGTTTGTGAAATGGCTCCGTTTATATAGAATTGGAATAAGGAACCGACCTCAAGTTTAGCTGCTGCAGTTCCTGGAATCCGGAGTCCCTGGCTTCTTGCCAAAGCCTGCAGCTCTCGAATACCAAAGCCTGTGGCTTCTTGTCCAAAGCCACTGGCTTCATAGCTTTCCCAAAAGCAAGGCTTCCCATGGGGAGCCCCTCCCCCGGATGAGTTTATTATTGCCACCCCGTTTATAATTGCCAGAAGAAGGGCTGCAAAGGGTTACCCTTGCCGGGTTTGTGAAATGGCTCCGTTTATATAGAATTGGAATAAGGAACCGACCTCAAGTTTAGCTGCTGCAGTTCCTGGAATCCGGAGTCCCTGGCTTCTTGCCAAAGCCTGCAGCTTTCGAATACCAAAGCCTCTGGCTTCTTGTCCAAAGCCACTGGCTTCATAGCTTTCCCAAAAGCAAGGCTTCTTCCCATTCTGCCACCTAAGGCAGCCTGAGTTCTTCTGTTTCACAGCTCTCTGGATGCCATTGGATCTGCCGAGGGGTGGAGTGAAACAGTCTGGAACTGCACTCTGCGAGCTTTTAGTTCAGTGTCGTCTGTGCCGATTTGCACTCTGCTGGCTGGGTTTAGGGTCCTCTTTGTTTGAGTCTCTGGTAAATACGTAGCCTCGTCTGTAGACTTTTGGGGATTTCTGAGCCCGAATATTTTAATTGTCACCCCGTTTATTATTGCGACTGGAAAATTATGATCAGTCGTTTGGCCAAATCTGCCCTTGCCTTTAAACTCCTCTTGCGCCCGGAAATTCTGGCCCGGGGAATATTTTAATTGTCACCCGGTTTAATAAAGCCACTCTTACATTAGAACCTCTCGCAACATGCCATCCGCGCCGGCGCCCAAGAAGGAACTGTGCGCATCCAGCCAAACTGCCATAACGCGCCAGCATGTCCCGGCGCTCGCGTGACGCCTCTCCAGGCGCCCACGGCACCAAACACAGCACCTGAGTCCGGCGCCTCGAGCCTGTCTCCTCCGCTTTTTTGTGGCGCCGCTACGCCGCTAGCACTCGAACGCAAAGCTGAGGCCCGGGCAGGCTTTGGCGACCGCGGCAGCCTTGGGGCGCTGGCGGCCTGTCGGAAGTATCGCCTCCAAGCAGGGGCAGCACGGGCTGTGCGCACCAACCACAATGTGTTGCAGAAAGCTCGGGTCCGGGCACTCGACTCCCGGCGCCGGCGGCTGTTGGAGTCGCTTTCAAGCTGTAAGTGCAGCCACGGCGGCAGAGAGTTGGCAGGGGCTGCGCCAAGAAGGGTGAGGTCTGGAAAGGGACGGCCCGACAGTGCCCCCGAAGGGCGAGGACGTCGACGCCGGTGCAGAAGGGCTGGTGGTCTGGACTCCTAGGTCCTTAGTACAGAAGGGCAGGGAGATGCCAGCTCGAGGGGTGGGTTCGTCCAGCGGCGAGGCTGGCTCGGGGCTGGCCGTGGACGCCGGGGTGTAGGTCGTCCTTCAAAGAGGCAGGGTGGACGACTGTGCACTGGGGACGGGGCCGAGGCCGCGACGGCCGAGGCCGCGACAACTCGTGGTCCGAGAGAGAGGGTGTTCCGAGCTGAAGCGTTCTCGATCTCCGAGCTCCCAGTTGCATTCCTTGCAAGGTCAGAGTGTCGGCGGCGGAGGCAGCCCACCAAAACCTAAACGGCCAAACACGTGAGCCAAAATGGCTTGAGCCTTGAGCCAAAACTTCCAGTTGATCGGCAAAGCTTCGTGATCAGCTAAAATCGGTAGAATCGCTCCGAGCGCCTCAGCGCCGGCTCGTATGGTTTGGGTTGCGCAAATCTTCGAAATGTGCCGCAAATTGTTGCACAATGGTCCTGGCGACGAGTCGTCGTAGCACGTCACCAGCGACCAAACTTCGCGTCCCTCCGCCAGGATTGCGGATAGCGACGGGATGCACCAAGGCACAGCCTGCGATTGCCGACTGAGGAAATGTCCGCGTGCCAGGAAAGAAACAACTTCAACGAACAGTTGTGATGCCTTGTGTTTTTTTCGCACGGCTCTTTTCGAACAGTGACGGCGGTCCCATTGCAAGCTAAAGATGCCTCCGGCCTGGACGGCCGCGCCAAGGCGTGTGGCGGCACCCGGCTGCGGTTGAGCGTGGCGTGAAGTGCGAGCTGCGCCCCGTTCCAGAGGGGCAGGCCGTTTGCCACGCGACGACCTCAATGCAACGATTGTCGCTGACGGGAACATCGATGTTAATTTCAGCAAGCCGGACGTTGCAGGCAACTCGCTCGTCACTTTCCCGGCAGATGCGGGCGACCGCATGCTCGAGCGGAATGGCTGACGACGCCAACACTCCGGATGTGCACAAGCGGAGAGGGTCATCATTTCGAGAAGGCTTGCTTCCCTCATCAGTACGGCCTCAGCAAGCGCGCCGGCAGTGAGGCCTTGCCGCGCACCCTCCGCGCCGCTGCCGAGGTCGATGCCCGAGCCACAAGCCATCTGTCGATGCAGCTGGGGCCTTTGACCATGCTTCCCGCCAGGCCATGCTCGACGCCCTGCTGGCCCAGCCGGCGCTGCGCCCGCTTTGCCAGCTCGTACATTGGGTTGACGGACAAGGGGTCACGCAGGGCGGGGCACGAGGCGGCCCCGGAGATTGGCTGCAGAGCTAAGATGCTCGAAAATGGTTCTGCACTGTGAAGCCGTGGTGCCAACGGCCAAAATAGTGCCCAAGTGCCACGGCAGCGCTTGGTGTGTCTCCTCGATTTGGTCATCTATGGAGCCACGGCTAACGCATGCAAACGCTACACGCTCACGGCTGCGACCTACCCGGAACTCCGGAGCGAAGGGCCGCAGAGACTCGTCGTGCTCGGCGGCGAGGTTTGGGTCGCAGTGCTTGCTTCGGGACCTCGTCCTGGTGTGGGCGCGCAGAGGGCCGCTGCTTGCTGCGGTCACGGTGGCGACGATGGTGGAGCATACTCAGCGCCCACAGGCGTATAGGCTTGGATTGTCGCACACACCGAACAGACACGAAGTCCGTGGACAAAAATAACATCCACGTTAAGGGACCACCGCATTGCCAACCAGTTCGGCTACATTCGGGCAGTCGTCGTTAAATTAAACCGTGCAAATATCCACGTGCATTTGGGCTGGAATGTTCGCCCAGCTCTCTGTTGAAGACGCTGACAACCCTTGTTGCGACCCTGGTTCGCCCGCTCCTGGACACAGGCAGTCACAGGCACATCGAGCTGCAGTCTACGTGGCACGCTACGTGCACTCGGTACTCGGTTGGCTTTACTATACCAGCCTGGGCTGATTTGCTTGCTACGAACCCACAAGAAGCGCGGCGACCCGAACGCCACGATGAACCAGGCCTCGCGTCGCACCACCGAACATCTCCGGAATGGCTAAGGACGCATCAGTCGTGTCACATTCACTTTTCTGCTGGTATGGGCTGCGCTGGCATCCTGCGCGAGCACTCCTGCTTGTTTCGCAAGCTGCCCATTGGCGTGGCTAAACCCGGGAACACGCAGGTAGGAGTAGGAGCAGGTGGAAGTAAACATAAGTAAACAGCACCATTGTACAGGACTTGTGCAGATGTTCTCGATGCTTTCTGCATTATTGTGGGTCAAGGGCGTGACGCATCCTGTTTGGGATGTGCAGCGCGGAATCTTGGAAGCACCTAGACATACCTAGACGATTTCAAAGTAGTCCAGAAGTTTGGACTCTCCCAAGCTTGCGGCCACATTCCTACAGAATGCTTCAGCGGAATCAGGAGAATGGGCGCTGGTTTTGCCACGTGCTGCAACTCGACCTCGGACGCTTAGCTGCTTCGTTGTTCGGAGCAGAGTGTCACAGAACAGACGGTAATGGTGCGGGTTTGGCAAACAAGGGTTTCGCATGCGCGTCCTTGTCGCAGGAATCGGCTGAGCTCAAGGTCAGCTCGTCTGCGTTGGGGACGCTCTGCTATAAATGACTGATGACAAGGGTCTTCCGGCATGCTGGGGTCGTCGGGCCTGGGTCCAAAGACCCACAACACAGATCGACAAAGGAAGCATGTGAACAAGAAAACCAGACTGGAGCTACAAGTTTGGTTTGATACTGGTATGGTTTGCATGTGCTGAGGGGTGATGGCGTCTCATCGTCGCGCCTCGGCTGTAATGGCCGTTGCTCTGGCTGCTTACGAGATTCCCAGACGAAGTTGGCCAAGGATGGTTGTTGTGGATGCCCTCGTCTTATCTGCGTCGCGCAGTTTGAGGGTCAAAAAGTTGTTGTCGGGAACGACCCCTTGGCATGGTTGCTCCAAAGACATCTGAGGCGAAGGAATTCGGTGCTCGGTATAATGCAAGATCCACGGCTAGAAGGATGCAGAGATCACCCACGAAGGCTGGCAACAGATTGTTTCGAGGAGAACGCACACTACAGAATCAAGTAGACTGCTTATGCACATGCAGGTTCAAGAGAAGAGTGCAGTCACTGATCTTCCGATTTGCCCACTGCATGGGGTGACTTTGGCCTTCATGGAGGCTCCTTGGGAAGACATGGCCGCACATGTTCGAACCAAGAGAAACGAAGTCGTAATGCGTCGTCGTCTTATCCTGAGGGCAGTGTGTCGTATGCGAATGCAACCGCCCTTTCAAGGAGTTTGGCAACACACACAAGTCCAAGGCACCGAGAACGAATTCAAACACTTGCCGCATGATTTGTCGGACGCCTCGTGGCTGAAGGTCAGCCAGGAAAACTTTTCCATAGGCCAGCTGCCGTTGAGGATAGCAGCTGCTTGCATTGCATGCTGCGCTATCGTTTTGGCAGGTGGCTTGTGCTTCCACATCATCAAGCCACTGACCATGTTCAAGGGTGGCAAGCGTCTATGCTGCAAGTCGCGATGCGTACTTTCATCGTTCTGTAGCCCGAGAAAGCTGCTGCCATGGCTGCTGGGTCATCGTTGGTCGATGCGTTGTTTGCCACCAGCGGTTTCCACAAGAGTTCTGCAGGTGTTTCGGAGTCCTGATGTTTATACCTCCAACACTGGAGCGTGCCGCCGTGGCGTGGCGATTCGGAATCCCAGGTTGTGTATCTCTGCGGAGGACGCTGATGAGCTTCTGTCTTATGCCGAGGCCGAGCCACGTTGATGAATTCATGAGTTGAGCTGGCTTGGCTTCCCGACCACAGCTTAGCTCTGTGGTGTTCTGCAGGTCGGCTTCCGGCAGGACTTGAAGGACAAGAAGAAGCAGCCCTGCTTCATCACGATGGCCGCCCCACTGAAAAATGTGTCCGACGTATGGAGCAGCTTTCCAAGTCCTCGGCGCATTCCAGGCACATCACTTTGTCTCGCATGCTTGGAGGCCGCGATGAATGTGTCTGCTGCGAAATCCGTTCAAGAGCATCATTGGCGTCGTTTGTCAATGACATGTGCTGTACAGGTATAACTATTCCACTTTCTTGGATGCACTGGAAACTTGGGATGCACAGAAAGGCACGCAACATGTCAGATGTGTGGCATGCCCGAAGTATAGCTTTCTGCATCAGGCGGTGGTGTTACAACATACTTTTGGGTGGACGCATTCGCTTGGGACCCAGATTGCCATAGGACGCCGGAGCTGCAAATCATGTACGCATGCTTCCAAGAGGTGGTCAACCAGCACATTGCTGATTCTTATCCTATGGAATGGTGGTCTACGCGATTCGCCCAAGCTGTTGGCCGCCTGCTGGCAGTCAGTCAAGCGGACTAATTCAGCCTCTATTGAAACTTCGACCTCCAACTCGAGCTGAGCTGAGCAACGCTTGCTTACCGTTCGTTCAGAGAGCTGTGAGGAATCTTGAGAATATTAGTTTTACAGTCTCGGATTCTCGACGCTGTGCGTGCCTCGTGCTCGAAGGTGATGTTGGAAGCACCATCCTTGTCTCCATGCCCTGGGAGGCCTTCATCGTTAGACATGATGTTGTTGCAGCACATCCCAATGGTCGCTTTGGTGTCGCGTCTCGAGAGAAGGATCCCACTCCATTGAAGCGAGTTTGGGTCATCTGGGAGATCTTCTGCGCATACCAGACGGGTGCCCGATTCGACATTGCCATGTCCCTCAGACGCACCTATGCAGGAAACGTTACATGTACCACAGCGTATGATGGCGGTGTCTCACTGTGTTCGCACAGTACCAACGGCATCAGTGGCGTTAGACCGCCAAAGCTCCGCGATGCGGAGTGGGTAAGCTGCTCGTATCTGAGGCCCAGGAAGGAACTGGATGGTTTCAGGGCGGTGCCTCGTCAGGTTCAAGATAGCATGGGTGACGAATGTTAGTTGACATTTTGACACCCGAGGTCCAGGGTACTCTGTCCTGACTTGACGCGTTTCCCTTGCTTCACTCGCCAAGGCGCTGATTACATCCTTCCCCAAAGTGCAGACCGCTTTGAGCAAAGTGGATGTGGAGCTTAGCAGTGCTTTCCACAAGAGCCACCAGGCCGTGCTTGAATAAATGCATGCCTTGGTATGCGTCAAAGTGTTTGTGGACACAACTGCCGATGCAGCACTCTGAACAGGATATGGTTCATGACGAGATCAGGCGAACGATAGGCAGCTCGGGCATTCAAGCATGTACAACTGGTCGGCAAAAGCATGAGTGCAACTTAATCAGGATTCACAAAGCTGAACGAAATGGTTCAGCTGCGCATGACACGCTGGCTTATTGGCATGGCCACCAGTGAGCCTGACCCTTTGATTCATCCTCGCTTAGGAGGTCAGCATGAGATTACATGACACCCGACATGTGGCAAGGTTGCAGAGCATGAAGGAGAATGCAACTTCGGCAAACTGGAAGGATCGCATGGGCCTACAGGACAAATCCTGAGCGCTCGGTGCAATGCGTGGCCCTACCGATCTGCGCCGCGTGTAAACTCAGGACAATCTAGCACGTATGCTCAGAGAAAGCGGGAATTTTACCGGCGCCGAGTTTTACTTCAAGGACAGGCATAACTTCTGCATTCAGAAGCGAAGCCTTCCCAGTCCCAACCTGCAGGAGCTCCTGGCAGAGGTTGAGTCAAAGCAGGGCAAAGATCACGCCTCGGCCCTATCGATGAAAGCCACCGAACATGCCCGTGTGTGTGTGTGTGTTCTGTGTGGAAATCCTGTAGCTAAGGATCTTGAGTCGTAAATTGCTGTAGAGAAGCAGGGGGCCATCCCTCTTGTCATTGAAGAGGCCAATGACAAGAGCTGAAAGCGTACCTGCACGAGCTATCGACGCATAGCTCTGTACCTGCATCAAGTTTCACTCGATCGATACTGCTTAGTTTTATTGATATCTTGAGCCTTGAGATCCAACAATAACGGAATTGTATCGTTCATCTAGCGTCATGTCGGAGCTTTCGTAATTCATGAAAACAAAGTTCCAAAATGCTTCAACTCCTAGAAACAGGTAAGTTTTTAATGGATGAGATTCAACAATGAAGACGAAGAAGTGGTGAAAAGCAATGACGAAGAAAATGAACAGGAAAGAAAAGGAGAAGACAACCAGCATCGACCGGGATTCACATGTGTGTTATTCGGCTGGTAATTCTGACAAAGGGCCAGTCGTGACGGATGCGCACAAGCGTGCGCATCCCCTCCCAAGCATACCCGACATGGAATTTGATTACATTCTGGTTTTAGACCAGACTACTTTCCAATGACATAATGCTCTTTAAGGGCTAACGCACTCCCAGGCATACCCCAAACTACAAGCACCCAAGCTTCTCTGATACGTCTATTGCAGGTGTATTAGACTTTTTGTCATAGCCTACCCAAGACTTGGTGATCCAAGTTCAAGCTTACCTAGGATCATTCTGTTGGAATGATCACTTAAAGCTGGTGTATCGTGTTGATAGTATTCTGCTTAGCAGTCGTTAAGCTGATCCATCACGGTTGCGACCCAAAGCATACCCAAGCTATCCGAAGCTGATCCAACTCGCCACCCAACAAGCACCCAGTGTCCGTTACGCTTTGTACCTGCGCGTAGTTTAGAATTGTAGCTTCATTGTCATTGACAGGGATAGTTCCACTGTAGCTTCCGTTCGCCACCCAAAGCTGATCCAGCATTCGTGAATTTTTTGGTCCCGTGTCGTTACAATTCCATTCGAAGCATTCATGCTCAGGGCAAGGCGCTTGTTGTGTTGCGATTGCTGTTCTTCGTTCAGTCGTCGTCGTCGTCGTCGTCGTCGTGTTCCTGTGTTGCTTCTGCTCGTTCGTCGCCGTCTCTATTGTTCGTGTAGATGTTCCAGCCACAGTTATTGTGGTGTTGGTTGTTGTGTCGTTCGGTCGTCGTCGTCGTTGTTGGTGCTCGTTTGCTTACTTCTGTCCTTAGCCCGTTCGCGTCGTTGGTGTTGTCGTTGAGGGTGTGACCTTGAGGGCTTGGTTTTGCAGAGATTCCGCTTTTATTGCTTCAGCTTGTCTAGTTGATCTGTTGACAATTGGTTACAGCCGGGAATGTGTGTCTGTGTGGAAATCCTGTTGCTAAGGATCTTGAGTCGTAAATTGCTGCAAAGAAGCATGCGGCCATCCCTCTTATCGTTGGTGGATGGACAAGATCTGAAAACTATCGACGCGTAGCTCTGTACCTGCATCAAGTTTCATTCGATCGATACTGCTTAGTTTTATTGATATCTTGAGCCTTGAGATCCAACAATAACGGAACTGTATCGTTAATCTAGCGTCATGTCGGAACTTTCGTAATTTTTGAAAACAAAGTTTCAAAAGGCCTCAACTCCTAGAAACAGGTAAGATCCTAATGGATGAGACTCAACACTGAAGACGAAGAAGTGGTGAAAAGCAATGATGAAGAAAATGAACAGGAAAGAAAGGAGAAGACAACCGTCATCGACCGAGATCTACATATGTGCGTGTGTGGGTCTGTGTCCATCCCTGTTCCAAAACGGCTGCATGCAGTTTGAGTCTGGTACCGGGGCCACTGATGAGATCGGCACTAACAAAGACCTTCATCAGATGCTTGTGACGCAGTGGAAAACACTCCGTTGTGTACCTGCAACTTGTGACACCATGCATCATCGTTGAACACCCTCGCTGTGCAACTGCTTCCTTCGACAATCTTGGTGCTTTCAGGTATGAGGTAACAGGTGATCTTTGGCTCCTATTTGTCCTAATTCAGAGCAATGCAACCAGCTGGCTTCGATCTGACCGCTGAGTCTGTGCACAGGAAGGGCATGTTGTACGATGTTCTGTATTTGACTTTCCCTGAAGCTGAGTGATTCACGTGACTTGAGACTTGGGACACATCTTGTTTTTGTGTTGCACGACGGCATTCCGTTAGGGGACCGTGTCTCCAAAAGGTTGCTCTTGTGTTGACTTTCCCGCTGATTCACGATCCATGCTTGCAGTGACTGGTCCCTCGGGACATGTGTGCTGCCAGCGGAAAGGTAGCAACTTGAAGTACACGTGAGCCTGAGTGTGATTGCCACATTGATTTCCACATGACTCTTCCATGAGATGATGAGAATCTAGCTGGCGTTACGTGATTGATTCGGCACCAGGTCTCGATCAATACAGTTTGTTCGACCAAAGTTTGGCGAACAGCAGGAGCAGCTTGTGTTTGTTGTTGAATGTGACTGAGCTTGGAGGCAGCTACCCAAGGTTTGGAAGGCATCAGACTGCAGGATTTGACGTTTGATTGATTGTTCGTGTTTGAGCTTGGAGGGCAACCAGATGTCGGAAAGCATCCGACTTGTTCCATCAGTTCTTGACCAGGAAGATCACTCTCTCCCTTCGTTTCCGTACTCGGAGGCAGGCCTGTTGCTTCACCTTGTCTCTATCTTCATCCTTGTTCGGACAGTCAGAGACTGGGTGCATGCATGCGTCGACCAGTGCCGCGTCCCGCTCTGTTGCGAATCACCTTCATTTACCTCCTTTGGTCTCCTCATTTTGTCCTGTTGTTCATGTGATCCTTGAAGTGGAAGCTTTGTCTCAGTCATCATGGATGATGGACCGTACTCTCATTAGACAAGTTTCATTTGCAAGCGGATTGCAATGGTGTTACGCTTTGCGGAACGAGCCCGTTTCGGGTGTGTGTGTGTGTGTGTGTGTGTGTTTCGAAAGACTTAGTGATTTAGTGCAATTTGAGAGTTTAAAGAACAGCAGGCAGAGGAATCTCTGATTCGAGCAAGCTGATAAACTCGTCTCGTTTGCATCTTAGTGAGCTCGAAACGGCGTGTGTGTGTGTGTGTGTCAATCCGTCAGTCAGTCACTCTCTGTTCCAGAGGTCTGCATGCAGTTTGAGTCTGTGACAGCAGCAGGTGCCGGGGGCACTGATAAGACCGGCACTAACAAAGACGCTTATCAGATGCCGTCACATGCTGTGAAGCAGAGGAAGACGCTCCGCTGTGTGCCACCATACACCGCACAAGCTGTGCATTGGCGTGTTTGGCTTTTTATTGCTAGTAATTCGGCAGCAATGCAACCAGCTGGCTTCGATCTGACCGTTGAGTCTGTGGACAGGAAAGGCATGTTGCACGATGTTCTGTATCTGACTTTCCCTGAAGCTGAGTGATTCACCTGACTTGAGATTTGGGACACATTTTTTTGTGTTGCACAACGGCATTCCCTCAGGGCACCGTGTCTCCAAGAGGTTGCTCGTGTTGACTTTCCCGCTGATTCACGATCCATGCTTGCAGTGACTGGTCCCTCGGGACATGTGTGCTGCCAGCGGAAAGGTAGCAACTTGAAGTACACGTGAGCCTGAGCATTGATTTCCACATGACTCTTCCATGAGATGATGAGAATCTAGCTGGCGTTACGTGATTGATTCGGCACCAGGTCTCGGTCAATACAGTTTGTTCGACCAAAGTTTGGCGAACAGCAGGAGCAGCTTGTGTTTGTTGTTGAATGTGACTGAGCTTGGAGGCAGCTACCCAGCATGCCTGTTTGGAAGGCATCAGACTGCAGAATTTGACGTTTGATTGATTGTTCGTGTTTGAGCTTGGAGGGCAACCAGATGTCAGAAAGCATCCGACTTGTTCCATCAGTTCTTGACCAGGAAGATCATTCTCTCCCTTCATTTCCGTTCTGTTTTCGTTGACATAATACCTTCCGGAGGCAGGCCTGTCGCTTCACCTTGTCTCCATCTTCATCTTTATTCGGACAGTCAGAGACTGGGTGCATGCGCCGACCAGTGCCACGTCCCGCTCTGTTGAGAATCGCCTTCATTTACTTCCTTTGGTCTCCTCATTTTGTCTTGTTGTTCATGTGATCCTTGAAGTGGAAGCTTTGTCTCAGTCATCATAGATGATGGACCGTACTCTCATCAGACAAGTTTCATTTGAAAGCGGATTACAGCAGTGTTACGCTTTGCTGAACGAGCCCGTTTAGGGTGTGTGTGTGTGTGTGTGTTTCGAAAGACTTAGTGATTTAGTGCAATTTGAGAGTTTAAAGAACAGCAGGCAGAGGAATCTCTGATTCGAGCACGCTGATAAACTCGTCCCTGTTTGCGTCTTAGTGAGCTCGAAACGGCGTGTGTGTGTGTGTGTGTGTCAATCAGTCAGTCAGTCAATCTCTGTTCCAGAGGTCTGCATGCAGTTTGAGTCTGTGACAGCAGCAGGTGCCGGGGGCACTGATAAGACCGGCACTAACAAAGACGCTCATCAGATGCTGTCACATGCTGTGAAGCACAGGAAGACGCTCCGCTGTGTACCACCATACATCGCGAAAGCTCTGCATTGGGGTGTTTGGCTTTTTATTTCTAGTAATTCAGCAGCAATGCAACCAGCTGATACCAGCTGGGTTCGATCTGACTGTTGAGTTTGTCGACAGGAAAGGCATGTCGTACGATGTTCTGTATTCGACTTTCCACTTGACTTGAGACGTGGGACACATTGTGTCAAGTGTGTGTATGTGTGTGTGTGTGTGCGTTTGTGCGTGTGTGTGTGTGTGCGCACGCACCGATTTGTTATTCAGGGGTTGGTAGATAGTTTGGCTGAGCGAGCTGTGCAACGGTGTATGTCATTTGTTTTGCGGCGGAGCAGTGCATGACGTTGATTTTTGGCAAATGCAACAACTTCACCCTGAGCCATTTTCTTTATCGGAATTGAGTTTGTGGTTGTTCATGAATGCTTCTACTCAGTCCACAATCCAGTCCTTCAAAGAACCTTTTCCGCCGGTTCGCATTACAGTATCACCTGGTTGCTGTGGCCGTCGATCCTGCAGTGTGGCCGACATCGGTTTTCGTGTGATCTTTCAAGATGCTCGTGTGCGCTGCCTATTACATGGTCACCAGCATCTACACCACTTCAAACATCAAGGCCAGCAGCAAAAAACCATAATCATCGTAGCCACCAGACTTACAAAAGAACCTGCAATGAAAACACCGTCAAGAGGCTCTTGCTGCCATACGTATACCCGACTACACTATGCATCGGGCAACAAAGGCTTATGAGACCACGCAATCGCCAAACCTTCGGTTGAAACGTCCCGACTACATCACCGCACAGGATCAACACGTGCAACGCCGGAGTACTTTATAGCACCGTCAGCGAGGCACCCCCCCACTGAAGCAGTTTCCGTCGGGGAGCTCCTTTCGATGACGTGAGAACATGGGTTCAGGCAGTAACGAAAAGGACAAGTTTGTCAGTGCACCTGTCGATTTTCATGAACGCTTTGCATTCGGGCAACAGGAGCGAAAATTAACTTAGCTCCAGCTGACCTGCCAGCAACCCAGAAGTGGCACAACACAGCCATGCATTGGATGATGTTAAACCTTGGGCCACGGTATACGCCGCCAAGCAGCTTCAGCAGTCATTCTCACCCAACACAACCACACCCTGCAGTGTTTGGCTAAAGGTTTTTGCTTCTTATTATAACAAAGCTTCCAATAATTATGAAGCATTCTATTTCCTATTTTGTTTTGGTTTTAAGGGCGTGGACAGGCAGTCGTATTGCCGCACTCCATGTCCAGCATTCTCACCCAAAGCGCCAAAAGCCACATGTACGCCGCTGTGGCACATCTTTGAGAAATCAGGTGCACCACCAGCGTGTTCGTATGTGACTAGTATGTGAACAGATCAACACAACCGACATCGCAAGCATCCAGTTCATCACTCACACCAGCTCGCAGTGCTGGATGCAGCTCCACCACCCTTGCCATCGGAGGGCCGACCACAGCAGAAACGGTCCACAACTTCGCGCAGTCAGCCCACCGCCACAAGCCGTACCACACGGCCGTCATCAACAAATTCACAGATCCAAGTTCGGACTCAGGCGGAACCTCCCCACTGCAGCCCCGACTAGTGTCCCGACGGGCCTGCGCCAGACCTCAGAAGAATATTGTTGGAAATCGGCGCATCGCACTCAATGTTGGATTGTTAGTTTCATCCCAGGCCCACAGATCGCTTTTTCAACGTTCTTGGATTGCCTAGAATCCAGTTAGGTCAACGGGTTGGAGGAAGGTCAGTTTGCTTAGGTGAGGGTTCGGTCCGAAAGCAAGGTGATGGCCATGAGTGCCTTGAACCAGCTCGCAGCTGCGTGCTCAGCATGATGGGTAGGGCGTCCTTGTCTTGCAATTCGCCGATTGCAAAGGTCACTTTGCAGAAGGGCCACCAGATAGAGGAGGCCATCGGTTGTGACGAGACCTATCGTTTCAAAGTGACGATGTGATTGCGAGTAACTGCAAGCTTGACCACCGTGGACAGACCGCAACATGGTTTCAAATAGAATAGTGGTTGGTGGCATACGTTCTGCTCAAACCCAGCCCAACCCACAGGCTCATCAAGCCACACAGATGGAAAAAGGGCACGACAACTGCATCAAACATTCGACGGGCTGGGCCCGTGACAGCCTTGCAGGCATGTGAATCGATGTCAACGTCTGGCGGGTTTCACGAAAACGGCCACAAGGAGAGTTCCTGGAAGCTCTTGTTGACAGAACGAAGACGACTTGCATTGGTCTATCGGGCCTTTCGCGGAACGGCTTGGGCGACCAAACCTGTCTGGCCGTAGCTCGAGGCAGCCGTTGTGTCTTACCAACTTCCAACTTTAGATCCTTTGATCCACATGTACCGCCCAGGAAGTGGGATCCGCACATGAACATGTGATAACGTGATCTAGCATGTCGGAAGCAGCGCATCGAAAGCTAGGATCTGTTTTCCCCAAACAAATTTAGAAATCTTCTAGACAAGCCCTACAGAGCACTTCTGCCATTTGGGAGGATGTCCCGCAGTTGATGTACAGAGTTAGGGCATGGAGATGTTGGACTCGATTGGAGGGACGACTAGGCAAGATCAGGGTAGCGACATGAACGAGGTGCAGAGGCAGTTTGCCGGCGACGTTTGTATATGTGTTGATTTACAGGAGTCCAGAAGCTGCCTCCTTGGCCAATGCCGCTTGTGTTTGCGGGTTCTTGCTGCGGTTGGGTAGGACTCGGCCTGTCAGTCTGCCAACCACACGTGCTATGACACAAACAGTCACTGGTCCAGGCCATGGATCGGCACAGAGACTGCTTGCAGCGTCGTCGGCGAATTCTTGGAGAGAACCACGAGGCAGTTTTGAAGTTTGCAGTTAACATATTATATTGCGTCTGCGGTTGGCAGCCTCAACAGTGACCCGAGAGCATGAAGGGACATCTGCATGGCCTAGGATTCAAGGTTGTACGCATGTTGGGTTCTGTACTGTGAAGGAAACTCTGCAGAGCATCTCCAACTTGGCCGTGTTGCTGAGCTTACGCAGGCAACGGTTCTCCATTGTGTGTTCAGTTGCATCCAAGTGCCGTTCGTGATGCATCCACACCGGAGGCCTTTGACTGTCGAGATCTTTGACGAAGCTCGATCTCTGTACAGTTTCTTGTCAGCTTTCAGTCGGCAGACAAACAATGCTTTCTGCTTCGCTGGCTGAGGCTTGGCCGTGAAAGGTCGAGAGGCAACCATCGGGGCAAAGGATCCTAGGACGCTGTACACGCACGGGGCTAAGCTGTTAGCTTCGGCATTTCGAACAACACCGCGTGAAAGGAAGACCCGGGGCATGTTTGCAGGTTGGAGAAGGAAGGGAGTTGTGTAGTCGGAGAATGGCTGCTTGAGAGTCCGTGTGGTTTGGGTCTCAGACCTCACTATGACGTGTGAACATCATGTGGTGGGGAAGGCGATGTGCTGAGCAACGGGAGGAGGCATTGTCGAAGACGGAACCTGTTTTGTCCAGAATGCAGGGTCAGTATCAAGGAGCTGTGCGTTCTTGGCATTCGACCATCACCCTGACCGCATAACCACACTTTTTCTTTGTGCCCACAGCGAGCAGGACAGCATTCTGCCGCCACTTAAACGTATGCGTCTGGCTCATAAGTGCTAAGCTCAGGCAGAGCAACTTCGCGCGTTTTCTGTCGGAGGCAGAAGCTTCTTTCAATTCCAGGTCGTAGAGTTCGTTGCAAATGCCAGCAGGCACCGGTACCTTCGGCAGAGCTCTTCGCAGAGTCCGAGCAGCTCCATGAGCGTGCGGTGGAAAACCTCACAGCTGCTCTGCAACAGGTGCATGTGGTGACATACCGTATCATGACGTGGTAGTTAGGGCGATGTTCCTCCGCCTTGGCAGGGACACCCGCTGACGCTGGCATCTCTTCACAACCAAGCCTGTTCTTGGATTGACCGATGCTTCCACGAGGAGGGCAGCCTCACAGGACACAGTGCGAAGTATTGCGAAGTGGTGGTCTTCAGATGAGTTTGCAGCCCATATCGTTGGCAGGAAAGCGTGTCGACACAGCTGTGGAACAGCGACTTGGCAAAGCCTACAGGTTAGGAAGTTTCGCGTTGACACCTTCAAGTCAGTTGTTTTCCTTGTCTCACCGTCACCGGCAGGCTTCGCCTGGTGCACAAGCTGCGGATTGAAAAGCTTCTTGGCATTCGGATTCACAGATGTTCGGCACTTTGCGGTCTCCTATGTGTGCGGACCCCAGGCTTGGCAAGGAGCATCCGGACACGCAGCAGACAGAAAAGAAAATATCAGAGATCAGCAACCTCCAGAAACAGTCTCCTGCTCAGTGTCTCATCCGACGGTCAGCTAGCCAGTTGACTTGCAAGCTATCACAGCTCAACTTAGGATGGAGAAAGATGGCGCCAACCATGGAGCCATGGAGGCTTTTGGCACATGGCAGGAGCTTCTGCAGTCAGTTGGAACTCGTTACATGAGAGTTGTTGTGCACATGGCTTCGGGCAGAAAGAAATGGCTTGAAGAGCGTCACGGGGAGGGTGTTACCCTCCCGAGCAGGGCTAGATGAATCAAGCCAAGGTACTGGAGTGCTTCGAGTGCGCGGCTCCGCGAACCACTGTTGAACAAGTACAACGTTGTCGTCAGTCAGTTGGAACTCGTTCGACCCATTTCTCCAAAATCATCCGTTGTTGAAATGGCCATGATCATCCACGAAGAGCTGGCCGTCCGGATCATCACCAGAAACATCACCCTCACGTGATCTAACGTGTGTAAGTTCCTTTGGTGGTGATGTTGGTGATGGTCGTGTAGGCTTCGCCTCCTATTCCTAGTCCTACTCTTATGCCATTCTAACTCCTCCTCCTACTCCTACACCTACTCCTGCTTCCACTCCTACATACTCCTACATGTGCTCCTACTCCTGCTCCTCCTACTCCTCCTACTTCTAGTCCTACTCCTACTCCTCCTACTCCTACTCCTACTCCTACTCCTACTCCTCCTACTCCTACTCCTCCTACTCCTACTCCTACTCCTACTCCTTCTACTCCTCCTACTCCTCCCACTCCTCCTACTCCTCCTACTCCTCCCACTCCTCCTACTCCTCCTCCTCCTCCTACTCCTCCTCCCACTCCTCTTCCTCCTCCTCCTACTCCTCCTACTCCTCCTACTCCTCCTCCTCCTCCTCCTCCTACTCCTCCTACTCCTCCTACTCCTACTCCTAACTCCTAGCTCTTGCGCCAACTACAACGCGTACTCCTAAGGCCTAACTTCTAACTCAAAACTTCTAACTCCTAACTCCTACCTCCTAACTTCTAGCTCCTAACTCACTACTCCTACCTCCTAACTCCTCCTGCTCCTACTCTACTCCTGCTCCTACTCCTGCTCCTACTCCCACTCCTCGTACTCCTATTTCCCAACTCCCAACTCCTAACTCCCCACTCCTCCTACTCCTAATCCTAATCCTACTCCTATTCCTACTACTCCTACTCCTACCCCTCCTCCGACTCCTACTTCTACTCCTACTCCTACTCCTCCTCCAACTCCTACTCCAACTCCAAGTCGTACTGCTTCTGCTGCTCCTGCTCCTGCCCCTCCTACTCCTCCTACTACTCCTCCTCCGACTACTTCTACTCCTGCTCCTGCACCTACGCCTATGCCTACGCACGCCTGCGCCTACGCCTTCGCCCACGCCCACGCCCACGCCAACTCCTACTCTATAGTCCTATACTCCTACGCCTACTCCTACTCCTCGCCCTCCTACTCTTGCTCCTCCTACTCCTCTCCCTACTCCTACTTCTTCTTCCACTTCTCGTTTTCCTTCCACTTCCGCTGCCGCTTCCACTTCGACTTCTACTTTTACGTCTACGTCTACCACTACCGCTACCGCTACCTCCACCTCCACCTTGACCAAAACCTCCACCTTGACCTCGACCTCTACCTCTATACCTCTACCTTTACCCCTACCGCTACCCCTACCCGTACCCTTGCCCCCACCCCCTCGACCTCCACCTCGACCTCTACCTTTTCCTCTACTTTCCTCTTCGACTTCGGCTTCGACTTGGACTTGGTCTTCGAGTTCATCCTTTTGTAGTAGTAGTAGTAGTAGTAGTAGTAGCAGTAGTAGTAGTAGTAGTAGTAGTAGTAGTAGTAGTAGTAGTAGTAGTAGTAGTAGTAGTAGTAGTAGTAGTAGTAGTAGTAGTAGTAGTAAGTAGGTGTTGTTGTTGTTGTTGTTGTTGTTGTTGTTGTTGTTGTTGTTGTTGTTGTTGTTGTTGTTGTTGTTGTTGTTGTTGTAAGCCTCTCGGCTCAGGAAAGGTCAGGCTAGTACAGTTGCCTTTTTCCTTTCTTGCCATGGCATTTGTCAGCGCCTGAGCAGTCCCGGTCCCAAGTCCGGGAGGGAGTATTAGATTTACAGCTCTCTAACATCTCCCAGAGGTGAGGGTTGTCGGTATTGCGAAGCCGACAGGAGCCGTACTCAACATGAGTGCTGCGAAACAGCCTAGTGGTTCGACCAAGCATCAGCCCGTTCCTAAAGGGAAGGGTAAACGCTCTTATCAAAGGGCAGCACGTAAAGCTCTGCTTGAAGGTAGTGCGGTCTACAAGGGAAGGACGATGTCGTCAACAGAGCTTGGAGTTGCTCCGGCACATGTAAAGCCCACCAATCCCGGCAGAAGGACTCGGACTTCAAAATTTACAGAAGATAAGAATCTCAGCTATCTATCCTGGAACGCAGGATCTCTCACAACAGCAGGTTGGGAAGAGTTACTCTCCGTACTGCAAAGTGCCGCATTTCAGGATGTGAAGCTGGTAGCAATTCAGGAAACACACTGGAGGGGCTCTTGGCAATTCAGCAAGTCAGGCTGGCACGTGATCAGCTCTGGTTCCACAGGGGAGAAGGGGGCCGGGGTCCTCATAATGGTGCACTCCACGCTGTGCAAGTCACAGGATCTTCGCTACAACGAGGTTGTTCCAGGAAGAGTTCTCCAGGTCCGGGTGCCGAGCAACGGCATCTCACTGGACGTCTTCAGCTGCTATCAATACGTTTGGCGCTCCAAGGAGACAGTCGCTCAGAATAAGGAAACCCGGAGGCAGACCCTTCACTCCCTAAGTAAGTCCATCCGAGCTGTTCCCAATCGCAACACTCTCCTTGTGCTAGGAGATTTTAACTCCTCGCTCAAAACCGACAACAAACACGTAGGGCCATGCACGATCCAGGCTTGCAGACTCGGGCATCGCGGATCTAAGGATCTCCAGACCCTACTGTCGGAGCACCAGCTAGTCGCAACCAACACTTGGGGAGTGCATAGACCAGCCACCCACGAACGAGGCAACTCTGTTTCACAGATTGACTTCTCGTTTGTCAGGATTGCACAGTCCCAAGGCCCCGCCAGGTTTTGCCGGCCACTAAGGACCTTCCCAGTTGCATCTTGGAGGGATGGTAGTAGGCATTTCCCCCTTCTTGGTAAACTGAGGCACAGCAGGAGATACTCCGCCCAAGCCTCAAAACCCTATGACCAGCAGGCAATGGAGGACTGCTACAGACAACGTTCCCCGAAAATACAGGCATTTGCCAGGGAGGTAGACTCCCTCCTTCAGGATCATCCCCAAACCTGGCAGAGTCTCCATCAAGCAATGAACTCAGCCCTCGCGCCTCACTTTCCCAAGAGAAAGGAAGCAGCACAAAGATCAGATCTCAGCATCTGGGAAGAGCGCTCTGTGTTGCGCTCACTCCCACTAGCAGTCAAGGTCTTAGCAGAGTTCTTGCCCGGGCTGCAGGTCCGTATGGTGTTCCGATGCTGGTGCTCGTTCTCCCAGCAAAGTGCACAGGCTAGGGTAGCAAAGCGTCACAAGCAGGAGCGGCGGCGGCAGGAAATAGATGAACAACTCCAGCAGGCAGAGCTTAAGTCCAAGCAGGACGGGAGTCATTCCCTTTACAAGGTAATCAAGCGCTTCAGGTCGGGGAGGCCCCAGGAAAGAGTTCAGCTTCGTGATTCTGAGGGTCGCTTCCTTACTGACAAGGAAGAAAGAAGACAATTAGAGGAATATTCCCTAGACCTGTTTGGAGCAGGGGATGACTTCCCGCTTTCAGGGATACAAGGCAGCCTGCACATCACAGAGCACGAAGTGCAAGAACAGCTCGGCACAATAAAGCTTGGCAAGGCGGTTCCTAAAGAGAGTCCTCCCGTGGTAGCCTGGCGCTCCCTAGGTCCCCAAGCAATCCGGCTAATCTCGGACACCCTTAATAGGGAAGTCACTGCAGGAAGGCTCTCGGACAGTGTCACCTCGTCACAGATCTCCTGGCTCCCAAAGCCTCCCAAGAAGCCAGACAAACCAACCTCACTCCGTCCGATCGGGGTGATAGCGCCTGAGGGTAAGGTCCTAGCAGGACTCGTGAGGAAGAGACTCAAGTCTACCCTTCAGCAAGCAATGACCGGCGTCTCTCAGTTCGGCTTTGTCCCAGGCAGGGGCACAGAGGAGGCTATCTGCAAGGCCCTCACACATGTGGACCAGGCCAGGTTCAGACATGCCCTCACCACTAGGGCTGCAGGTAAGGGACAACAGGGGCTCAAGCTCAGAGGCAGTCTCACCATGAGCGTGGACATGAGCAAAGCTTTTGACACTGTAAACAGGCTGCGATTAAGAGAGGACCTGGAAGCCGAACAAGCAGATCCTCTTCTGATAGAGGTGATAGGCCATCTCCATATCAAAGCCTTGTATAAGATGACAGCCAGCGATCAGAGCTTTGAGATAGCCACACGCAGGGGAATCAAGCAGGGATGTAAGCTAGCACCCTCTTTATTTGCCTTTGCATCAGGGCTTCTCTATAGGAAGCTCTCTGGGAAAATCAGCCCAGCAGAACTAGTGAAGCTTCTCACAATGTACGAAGATGATAGCTTGATCCAGTCGCATTTCGACTCTGAGGCCGCCCTCATGACAGCACTAGGGTACTGCGACCTGCTTCTGGATCAGCTGGTAGAGCTTGGGTTCAAGGTCAATCCGTCCAAGTCAGCAATTCTGCTACAGCTGCAAGGGGGCTCAGCCTCGACCATCAGGAAGAAACTCTTTCGCCAGGTCGAGGGAGAGAAGTATGTTGAACTCCCTTCGGGCAGGCTGATATCGCTGCGCTATCAGGTCCCATACTTGGGGGTCATTCTTTCTTATCACGACTATGAAATGAAGACTCTCAAACATCGGCTGTCATCCAGCAAGCTTGCAATGTCAGAAGTAGCCCATGCAGTTCGGAACCACCGAGTCTTATCAGACAGACGTCGTCTGTCGATTTGGACAATAACTGCGTGGGCCTCTGCTCTGTATTCACTCCACGTGGTGGGGATGACACAGCAGGGATTGCAAAAGCTCCATTCACACATGATGTACCAACTCAGATTCGTCCTGCGGAGTTACTCCCAGGAAACGAAGGAATCAAACCAGCAGTTACTCCGGAGATTACGGATTCCTCACGTGAAGGAGCAGCTGCAAAAGAGAATGACCCAGTTTATAAAGAGACAGCAACACTCCGATCCCCAGCTTCTCCCACACTATAAGTTGCGTGCTGAGGCAGTTAGCCAGGCATTGGAAGGCCTCTCCACGGACTTCTCCTCGCACCATGTGGAGGATAGGCTTCTGACCTGCGGTGAATGTGGAGCATGTCTCTCTGGCACCGGAGCACTCCGTCGCCACCTGCAGAAGGCTCACCCAGATTCTCAGCAGTGCCTGACAGGACCCAAATTTGATCCTATTTTGCATTCAATGCCAGGGTCAGCAACTTGCATCGCCTGTCGAGCAACATTCCGAACAGTGTTTTATCTGCGCAAACATGTCGAAGCATCTACCTGCCCCAGGGTAGAGCTTTTGCTTAGACAGCAGGAAGAGCTACCCTTAGAAGCACAGAATCGGATCTCACTCGTAGAAAGTCTACAGTCTGATGCCCAGGACAATCCAGAAGGCGCCGCTCGAAATCCGGCGTTCCATGATTACCTGATGGAACACTGCGCACTCTGTGGTCAGGTCCTCGTAGGCCAGAAAGGAGCCAAACAGCATTTAAACAAGCAGCATCCTGAGGTGATGGCCAAGTTGGAGAAAACTCTCCAACCAAGACTCAATCAATTCAAGGTCTTCTTCCACAAAGGAGATAGCTGTCGATACTGCAAACTTCGTGTGGATGCCCCGGGTAGACATGCTCAGCAGTGCGTTCCATTACTGCAGGTGCACGTACTGCAGGAGGAGGTAGCGCGCCAGCAGCTCAGCAAGCAGCCCCGCGAATATACTCGAGCAAAGTCCACGGCATCGGCGAAGACAGTCACAAAGAAGCCTTCAGATTCAACGCCAGGAATTCCTCACCCCGTGTTCAGACTGGAAGGCTTTCTCCTGTTAGCCAATACTCGCAATCACTGCTATGCCAACTCAGGTCTGCAGTGTCTCCACTGGCTATCAGATCCTTCAGAGGCGACTTTCCAAGAGGCATCCCGGATCAGTCAGCTTGCGAGAATAACCCCTGAACACAGAGCCTTCACGGAGCTCACCATGGGCTGGCTCTTTGACGGAGGCCAACACGATTCTGCTGAGTTCCTGCGTGTTTCGGAATCTCTCTGCATCAAGATTTGGACAGTGGGAAACTAGAGCCTCAGTACCGGAAGGCGTGATAGTGGACGAAGAAGGGGGCTCTCCCATTCATCTTGCCACGGCGATCAAGACCAACTTACAGGACATGCTAGTGGCATGGTCGTCTCAGGAGCGCTCATGTGCTCTCATAGAAGCTGCACAGCAGGTGTGCTTAGCCTTGCCGAGATTCGCAGGTGAAGCTAAGGATCACACTCGCATCACAATCCCACAGCAAGTCCAGATCCCTGTCTTCCTGGACCACACATCCCGAGTTTCGTTCTGTACCTACACAGTAGAGGCAGTGATCATTCACCTAGGAATGGAGTCCACTAGTGGCCATTACCGTGCAGCTGTACGCACAGCAGATGCCTGGTATGTTGGTGATGACTCCCACCCCCCTAGTCCCTGTACCCTCGAAGATCCCCTGCTTCAAGAAAATAGCTACGTCATCTTCCTAGCTCGCAGCTGTCTCTCATGAGCCCCAGGACGTAGCCAATCTCCCGAGTAATGTCTCTGCAAGAGCTCTTCCAGCGAGCATCGATGGATGAGAGCTCTGCCCCTAAACGGGGAGACGCAGGTCCGTCAGGTGGAGATTCTCCCCTGAAGCGACAGCGTGGTGGAGGTACTCCCCAGCAACCAAGCCGGTTAGCTTTCAAGCTAGTGCCGAAATCATAACGCCGCATAAGACTCTGAAGACACATTCGCTTCCCACTTCACAGCTTGCAGCCCTGAGGGGCGGAGCGTGTCCAAGTGCAGCGCTGAGGCACGGCTTGCCGTGAAGAGTGACCGCGCAAGTAGTAAGCAGGGCACTAGGTCGATCCCTCGCAAAGCGTGGACGATAAGTTTCACCACAGACAGTCCTCCCCCGCTGCGTGTGAGTGAGTGCTGCTGTTGCTGTTGCTGTTGCTGTTGCTGTTGCTGTTGCTGTTGTTGTTGTTGTTGTTGTTGTTGTTGTTGTTGTTGTTGTTGTTGTTGTTGTTGTTGTTGTTGTTGTTGTTGATTGTTGTTGTTGTTGTTGTTGTTTGTTGTTGTTGTTGTTACCGCGTCATCTTCGCCCTACCCAACAAAGCAAGCACGTCACTCTTAAAATACGTCCGTAATTTTCGAGACCCCGATACCCTGAACCCCGATACTCTAGACCCTGGTACCCTCCCGCGCCTAAACCCTAAACCCTTAAACCCTGATGCCCCAAACAGAGAGAGTTGGCAGCTTCCGTGCAAATTGCCCCTCCTTGCTGCTGAGGTCTCGAAGCAGATCGTTGATGAGGGTGTACTATATTATGATCTAGTATACCCAGTAACCTAAGAACAAAAAGGCCTCTCTTTTTGGTATTGGGTAATTTTATAAGGAACCTAGGACTACAAAAAGGGAATAAGGGTACTACTGGGCATCCTGGGGTGTACTATATTATGATTGTTATTGTTACGGTGATTGCTATTACTACTGTTATTTTTTCACTTAGTACTATTTCTATACTCTTGTGATTATTGGAATTGTTATTCCTATTGTTATTATTGCTATTATACTCTTATTTGTGGTAGTATTAGCTATGACTTACCTGCCTGTAGCCCCAAGAACATGCGTTTGGAGGGTTCCTGACTGTGACTCGCAGAAAAAGTGTTTCTCACAAGACGCGAGTGGGGTTTTGGGCTAGAGGTTGGGGTTTAGGGTTAAGGGTTTTCCTGGACGCCCAAGAACCTGCCTCTTTTAAGGACCCTATATAAGGAAATCATGATACGGAACCCCAAAAAGGAAGCTTTTACAGGCTCCAGGTAGGTCTTACGGTTTACGGTTCACGGTTTGGGGATGACATCGGGCTTACCGTTGCTAGTTCATTCTTGGGATAGGATTAAAAATGCACATTTTTATTTATTGGGCTTAAGTACTCATAAAAATGTAAAATGTTACCCAACTACGACAAAGGTTGAGGACGTAGTGTTTGGGGCTCTGGACTCAAAGCTTTGCGTTCAGGTGGAGGACACTGCTTGGGCTGGGGTTTGTTGTTCTTATTTAGACCTGGGAGGCAGGAACTAGGGTATATGACATGAAGCAGATTTCTTCTTTCTTTCACTCCTGGCTTTTGGCGTCTAGGGACTCGGGGTGCAGGATTTTGGGGTTCAGGTGTGATAGGATTTTTGGCTTGGGGGTTTCGAATCTTTGGGTAGGCAGAATAGGTGCTAGGGTGCACTGTGCAAGATACGGCTAAGACTAAGACTTGACAACGCAGGACTGTACCGGAAGTTCCGTTGAATGCGCACTTGATCATGACTTCCACCTTTCCCGGTGTCTCCCAGGTACGTGTACGTCCAGTTCTTGCGGAATCTTGGGGCTGACCTTCTTGTCAGACCCCCGGGAGGATCTAGAAAGTAGATCCCCTAACTTGGGGCCCTATACTACTCTAAGGGTACTTTATAGGAACCCCCATGAAGGGATCTACCTTTTGGTGGGAGTGGGGGGTGTTTTGAGGTCCCGGGCTTTGGACTCCCGGCACTGGGTTCCCGGCCTCCACACGATTGTTCAGAGTTGCTTGTTTGTTGCAGTCCCCGTAGCATCACTTCCGGTGATGCCAAGGGTGAAGAGTTTAGGGTTCAAGTTCTGTCGGGCTCATGGCTGAGAAACCACAGCTTGGGACGCACATGTGGCGCTAAAGCGGACTGACAGCTCAACACTGCTGCGCGAACCACAGAGCCCATGCTTGACACTATGGCTTTTGCTCAAACCTTAACCACCCACGGAAACTACAGCAATACCGCGAGGACTGTTAGTGCAAACTCCACACTTGAAGTCCAAGCGGTAGAAATCACCATCCTTTTCAGCTACATTCGCGGGTCACTTGGCTCACATGGCATACTTGTCGTTCCATTGTTTGGCTGGCGCGCGGTGAAGCTGGGATTAGCTCGGCATTGGGTTGCTATGTTCACTGTTTACTGTCCCCTACCTTACTTGGAGACACAAAGGCACCATGCTGCCCCAAGCCCTGAACTCCGACAATCCCGTAAGCCTAAACCTACCATGATCGAACATAATACACTGCATATATATATATATATATATATGTATATGTATGTATACTACGATACTGTCATATATACTCTAAGATTAAGTCCCAGGTCATCAAAACTCGCCCGAAACGCCAACAAAACCCTCCCAAAGTGTTGGGATGTGGCTTTGGTTCATGTCTGTGGGGCCACAAGGGTATAGCTCAGAAAAACTCCCTATTACTCTTTCTACATCACATTTTGTGGAGCTTGCTATTGACTGGGACATGCCTGAATTCGAATGACCACGACAAGCCCCGGCTTATAAGGCCTGCAGAAGGGCCACCAGGGAACCCAATACCCCTTAATGAAGGAATATACCTTAACTTATAGAGGCCCTAATATTATGATTTAAGGTATACTCCTTAACTAAGGGTTATTGGGATCTCTGGGCACTGACACGATTCTGTGATTTTCTGAAGGCGGCTCATCTCAGCAGTTCCCTTACGACCATACTTTGAAGCTATCTACTTCGGGCTTTGTGTTATGTGGGAGTTGCCGAAAAGAGGGGAGCATAATTATGGATCCTAAATAGTAGGATCCTATAAAAAGAAGGACCCTGAGCCCCAGGATCCCTGAGCCCCAGGATCCTCCAAAGAAGGCTCGCTGTCCCAGAACGTAAATGGTGAGCCCTCTGTCCTGGTTTAAGGTTTCGGGTCAACCCTAAACCTCAACAAATGGGGGGTTTCCGAAAATGGGGGACCCTAGGGTTCCTTTAAAGGGTTCCTTAGAGGGTTCTCCAAGGGTTCCATAAAGGGTTTGGGCCTCAAAGCACGTCTCCAGCAGCAATCAACAAGCCAAGTATTCAGCACTGGGAGCCCCGAGACCGGAATCAACCCTAAACCCTAAACTCCTAAACCCTAACCCCTAAACCCTAAACCCAAAACCCTAAACCCTAAACCCTAAACTCCTAAACCCTAAACTGAATCCTTCAGGCTGAAGCAGCTTTCAAGTGGCGACTGCCGCCCCCCCCAGGGCAGGGCCCCCTATCTCCTAGGATGCCCAGTAACCTAGGAATAAAAGGGGCTCCCTTTTTGGTACTGGGTCATTTCCCAGACCCCCGGGAGGATCCAAAAAGTAGATCCCTTGTTGGGGGTTTCCTATACAGTACCCTTAGTAGTATAGGGCCCCAAATTAGGGGATCTACTTTCTAGATCCTCCCGGGGGTCTGGGTTTAGAAGGAAGCTAGGACTACAAAATTGGAATAAGGCTACTACTGGGCATCCCAATCTCTTATTTCTGAGAGACCAGCTCCAACAGCTTTCAAGTGCAGACTGCATCTTCAAGCTCTTATCTTACCTTTGGTAAGTAGGGAATGGAAGAATGGCAGTAATAGTAGATATACTTGTACCCCATTCCTCCATCCCCTACTAACCAAAAGTAAGTTATGAGTCCTGAAAGAACCCGTATTACGAAGGCTTGCAAGCCGCTCAACATGACAAGAGCCAGTCTGCCAGGCGCAAAGTCGTCAACCCTGAACAAACCGAAATCCCAATACCCCTTAATTAAGGAAAATCCCTTAAACCATAGTATTAAGGCCGCTAAAATTGAAGGTATATCTCCTTAATTAAGGGGTATTGGGATCTCTGAACAAACCGAAATCCTGAACAAACCCAGCGGCTCGGCCTACTTGTTCTGCTTCTTTGCGGTTTGCAATGAAGTGGTCGGCGACAGTCGTGTCTCGGTTCAGGTGGGTGTGGAATCCGCAGAACATAGAATTCAACCGCCGCCCAAATTACAAGAACCCCAAAATCCCTGCAGCTCGCGGCTGCGTGAGCGACAGCCCAAGACATGGATTCTAGCCCTACTTAGAGGGTCAGGGGACTTAGTAAGTAGGTTATAAGTAGGGTTATAAGTACCCTAAATGGAGCTACCACCATTATAACCCTACTTACTAAGTCCCCTGGGCCTCTAAGTAAATCTTAACTCAAGCCTTCGCGGTCGTATTGCATTGGGACTGGATATCCGCGACAGTTCTGTCGATTAGAAGTTGGCTCAGGGAGCTCGGGTGCAATGCTGCGTTTCAGGACTTCAACTTATGTTTCGGTCGTGGGTGCAGGGTGGCCACCAGCTACCGCTGCAAACCTCAGATGGTGAAGGCCAAACTCGCGCAACCCGGATTTCTTAAAGCGCTTTGGTTGAGAAGCCCGAGAAGCGCGGCGAGACCGTATGAACACCCTGAGCTTTCGATTAATGTAGGAACCTGATGAAGAAACCCTGGGCCTATAACCCCAAAATTCTAGGATTCATAGAAGGAACCCTAACAACGACCCGTGGTTTCTTAATCAGGTTCCTACATTATTCAAGGAGCTTGAGCCCCACCATGCTTGGCCTCTGAAGACGATGATGATGGTGATGATGTGGGAGTTTCCGAAAATTAGGGGTACCTTATTTTGGGTCCCTTATAATAAGGATTCTACTATTTAGGATACTATATGAGGGTCCCCTATTTCCGGAAAGTCCCATGTGGTACCTGGAGGTTCATGGGTAGTTGTAAGTAGGGATATAAGTAGGGTAACTATGTACAACCCATATTGGTGGACTTATAACACTACTTATAGCTACCCCGGAACCTCCAAGTAGCCCAGGGCACGACGCACTCCAGTGTCAAAACCTCGATGCGCCAATCGCACCGCTTCCGCCCATCTGCGCCAGTGCTCCGTCAGGACTGTGCCGGGCGGCTCCGGCTGAAAGCCCTTTCCCAGAGATCCCAATACCCCTAAATTAAGGAATATACCTTAAATCATAATATTAGGGTCTATATTATGATTTAAGGTATATTCCGTAATTAAGGGGTATTGGGTTCTCTGGGTTGTCGGCCTGAGCAGTCGTCTTCCGCGGCGTGGACTGTTCCTTCCAGCTGGTCGCCACAGTAGCGACAAGGTTTTCTGCCGGATTCGGAACGATCCCACAGAAGAAGATGATGACATGTCGGATGCAGTTTAGTGCTTACCGCAAACCCTAAGTTCCCACAAACTCTAAACTTTGACCTGGCTTGATCAATGCTTTGCGGGAAAATTCCACCCCAGATGCCTATGAAACCTTCTAAACAACCCAACAAGAGCTGTAGGGGCTCTTCAACAAACTTATGCTGAAAATCTCTGAGCATGTCATCAAGGACAGCAGAAGTCTCTTAGCACCATGCCCTAAAGCTCTCAGGCTACAACAGCCTGAATCCTAAACCCTACACCTAGGATGCCCAGTAGCCTAGGAATAAAAAGGGCTCCCTTTTTGGTATTGGGTCATTTTATAGGGAACCTAGGACTACAAAGAGGGAATAAGGGTACTACTGGGCGTAGAAACTCTGATCCCTGGATGCTTTGGGGTTCAAAAGTCCCCTGTGAATGCTCTGAAACCCAACAGCACCCCGGAAGGGACTCGTTTCGCCTTCAAGGAACCCTTCTGTACTTTTGAAGGAATCATTTCTGAAGCACCAGGGACCGTTTGCTTGTCGGGTGCCCTGAATTCTCCCTCAAACCCTTGTAAATGCGCTGAAGCCGCATAGAAGATGTAACGGATCCCTCGAAGGGACCTCTCAAGTAACCCATCATGTCCTCTAAACCCCAAACCTTTAAAAACCTTAAACCCCAGACCCCCTAAATCCCAAAGCTAAAGCCCCTAACTCCTAAAACCTTAAGCCTTACCTAAACCCTAACCCCTTTAACCCTCAACCCTGAAACCCCCCTAAACCCTGAAACCCCCCTGAACCCCCAGAACCCTTACAGTAACCCTTCTAGATCCCTTCAAGGAACCCTGGAAGGATCCCATAAAGGAACCCTAAAACCCCCCTGAACCCTAAAACCCTTAACCCCAAAACCGCTCCTAAACCCTAAACCCTAAGCCCTAAAGCCTAAACCCTAAGCCCTAAAACCCCCGCCTAAGCCTTCAGCCCCTATACCCGACAGATCCCTTATTACAGAGCCCTTCAAGGAGCCCTTAAGGAAACCCTAAAGGATCCCTTAAAGGAGTCCTACACACCTAAGGAAACCTTCGATCTCTCCGATTTCTGAGGCTTCGACCCAACGGGTCAGAAGGCTCCGGTGCGCTCAGGAGGGCCTTTTGAGGAGTTAGGATCTGGGGATTTGGGAGTTTCCGAAAATAGGGGACCCTAGGGTTCCTTTAACGGGTTCCTTAGAGGGTTCTCCAAGGGTTCCATAAAGGGTTTAGGGTTTATGGGAGTTTCCGAAAATAGGGGACCCTAATCTGGTACCCCAAATAGTATTATCTTTATTATAAGGACCCCAAAATAAGGTACCCCTAATTGTCGGAAACTCCCATTTAGGTATTTAGGGGTTTAGTGTTTGTAGAAATTGTCCAGGGTTTGGCGGGTTTAGGGTTTATAGGCTTTAGGTATTTAAGGGTTTAGGGTTTATAGAAATTGTCCAGGGTTTGGGGGGTTTAGGGTTTATAGGCTTTAGGTATTTAAGGGTTTAGGGTTTATAGAAATTGTCCAGGGTTTGGGGGGTTTAGGGTTTATAGGCTTTAGGTATTCAGGGGTTTAGGGTTTATAGAAATTGTCCAGCGTTTGGGGGGTTTAGGGTTTATAGGCTTTAGGTATTTAGGGGTTTAGGGTTTATAGAAATTGTCCAGCGTTTGGGGGGGTTTGGGGTTTATAGGCTTAAGGTATTTAGGGGTTTAGGGTTTATAGAAATTGTCCAGCGTTTGGGGGGTTTAGGGTTTATAGGCTTTAGGTATTTAAGGGTTATTGTCCAGGGTTTGGGTCCGGAGTTTTGACCGAAACGCTTTGAGCGAAAGTTTCGCTGGTTGGTTTGGTACACGTTTAATGAACATTTCGAAACTAATGAAAAAGCAATTCGACGCGACATTCCACAAAATTTCCATTTGTGCTGCTCTTGATGGTTTAGGGTTTAGGGCTTTAGTGGTTTAGGATTTAGTTTAGGGGTTTCGGCGTTAAGGATTTAGGAGTTTAAGGTTTAGGAGCTTATGGGTGTAGGTATTCGCTCGGGCTTTGCAGCTTCCTTCTGGGGTTCCTGTATTGGGTGTTCTTTTGAAGTTTCCTTTCGGGGTCTTGGCGTTCAGAATTCGGCAACCTCGTGTTGGAGGGCGGAAGATCCTAAGATCCTGCAGTTGACGAGTCATAACCTGCAAAATGGTAGAGTATTGGGTTGCAGGTACCTACCCTACACCCTGAACTGAGAGGCCCAGGGGACTTAGTAAGTCGGTTTAGGTAGGGTTATAATTAGGGTAACTCCCTTTAGGGTGACTTATAACCTGCTTACTAAGTCCCCTGGGCCTCTAAGAAACCCCATAACCCCCTGGAAACCCGGGTTGGGGGAACCTTGAATTGCTCTTGAAGGTCCTATGTCGGGAGGCCAAAGGCCATACTAGCACGCCCCATTTTGGGCTATTCTTGAGGCGCAGGTTAATGTCGAAGCTTAAAGGTTTGGTGTTTACGATTTGGGAGTTTCCGAAAATAAGGGGTTCCTTACTTTGGGGTCCTTGTAATAAGGATCCTACTATTTAATAAGGTACTATATTAGGATCTCCTATTTTCGGAAACTCTTTATTGGGGTTTAAGGTTATGGGCCATAACCTTAAACCCCAAAGTTATGGGATTGATGTTCTGGTGTTTGTACTGTGGGCTTGAGAATTGTAAGGCGGAAGGCACATAGCTACGCTGCTGGGTCTCTGGGCGGGTTCAGGGGCTTGGTGGTAGGGTTTGAATGTTCACGTCCTTGAGGGTTATGGGAGCCCGAACATACGGTTGATGATATACATCCTGCATTACCTTAAGGACCCTAAACTATAGGTATTATGGTATATTCCTTATTACGGCTCATGCAGGATTATATCATCAACCGTAGTACCCTAAAAAAAGTAAGATCCTCATTATAAGCACCCCAGAATAAGGTACCCCCTAGTTCACTTAAACCCTAAACCCTTACATATAGAGCCCTTTAAAGCAACCCTTATAGTACCCTTGTAATACCCTTTAAAGGAACCCTTATAGCCAAAGGCGAAGGGCACTGCTGGGCGCTGGATTGGGAGACTTCCAAGCGGTAGGGGTTTAGACCCCTTTGAAGGTGTGATTGTTTGGACGATCTGCATCATAGAACCCCTAAACCCTAAACCCTAAACCCTAAACCCTTAACCCTAAACCCTAAACCCTAAACCCTAAACCCTAAACTATTATTCCTAAGGACATTAATGACTAGCAGAGGCTTCAGGGTTTGGAGCTGAAGCCTTGAGACATTCAGAGGCTGACGGTTCAGTATCCTTAGGAATAATAGTTTAGGGTTTAGGGTTTAGGGTTTAGGGGTTCTATGATGCAGATCGTTAAGGGCTTCGGCTTTAGACCTAGGCCTATCAAGTGCAGCCTGAAACGTAAACCTTAGAAGCTGCCCCCACCCTGTAATAGTGACTATGAGGATTATATTAGGGCCCTATTATATTCCTATTATACCACTATTACAGGGTGGGGGCCCCCTCTAACGTAAACCCTAAGTCTTGGGATGCTTAAAAAAGGACTTGTGGGTTGGCTCTGGCTTTTGGCCTTCCTGATTTGCGACTTACCCGGAGAATCACCCAGAGATCCCGATACCCCTTAATTAAGGAATATACCTTAAATCATAATATTAAGGCCCCTGTAATTTACGGTATATTACTTAATAAAGGGGCATTGGGATCTCTGAGGATGCTCACAGCTTGGGAGCCTGTTTTGAACTTTGGCTGCCTTCTTGGAGGCTCAAATCCTCAGTACATCGGGTTTAACATCTAGGGGTTTAGGGGTTTAGGGTGGGTTTGGGGTTTAGGGTGGGTTTAGGGTTTAGGGCTTTCAGCGAAAACAACCCTTGAAACCCTTGCAACACCGACCCGGCCTGGATGCTAAGCAGTACAGTTCGAATTTGCAGCGCGGGGCTCCACTTGTCCTGGTGTAGAGATCTCACGATTCGGGGTGCGTTGGGATTCTTTTACTTAGAGGCCCAGGGGACTTAGTAAGTAGGTTGTACGTAGGGTTATAAGTACCCTAAATGGAGTTACCCCAATGATAACCCTACTTATAACCGACTTACTAAGTCCCCTGCGCCTCTAAGTAGGGCTTTACAGGGTTGCTTGCTGGTAATACCTGGTGCTATGGCCTTTTTTCCTGGGGCCTGGGGTCGGGAATTTGGGATTCAGCGCTTTGGGTGTCGGGATTCAAAAACCCTAAACCCTAAACCGAGCCCTTTTCCTGCGTTCAGTGGTTTAGGTGGCGCAGTTCTGGGTTTTAGGGAGTTCTTCGACGCCATGGCTTGGGCGAAGGGTTCAAGCTCCCAGGTTCTATCGTTTCAGGCATGTCCAAAGCCTGCCGAACCCCGAGCCCTGGAGGGAGTTTCAAAGGCAAATCCCTGAAAACCCAAACTTCTCGAGATTCCAAGATTCAGGGCATCCCCTGCCCTGCCTAAACCTTAAAGTAAAAGCCAGAAAGTTGGAATATGATTATCCTAAACCCTTTATGGTAAATTATAGGGTATCCTACCCTGAAACCATATTCCAACTTTCTGGAGTTCCCTTTAAACTCCAAATCCTCAACCGCCCTTTGCAAACCCTAAACCACCCTTGCATGGTGCTGCACTCCTTCAGAACGTCGAGGCAGATGCGACCGAGCTTGTCCTAAGTTGGGGGATATAGGGCTAGGGTGTGTAGACCTCTGGCTGAATGATCCCTCGGCAAAAGGTACTGTTTCCGCGGTTTGGGGTTTTCGGGTTTGTCGGCTTTGGGCGTTTGGGGCTTGCGGCTTTAAGATGCCCTAAACCAAAAAACCTTAAACCCCAAACCTTTCGGAGGCCTCAAAAGGTGGGATGAAGGTAGGTAGGATTAAGGATCCTACGATACCCAGTAACCTAAGAATAAAAAGGCCTCTCTTTTGGTATTGGGTAACTTTATAAGGAACCTAGGACTACAAAAAGGGAATAAGGGTACTCCTGGGCATCCTAGTATTTGGGAATATCCCACCTACCTTCATCCCACCTTTTGAAGCCTCCGAAACTTCAGGAGTACCATGGCTTTAGAGTTTTTTGGGCGCCCGAAACTTGTAAGTCTAGGCGTAAGCCTAAACCAATGGGGTTCGTGGCAGTATTATATTATACTATACTATACTATGCTATACGGTACGTACTAGATTATGCTATATATGGTTCAATGATTTTGTGATATATAGTATTAGACTAGTTTGGGGAAAGGAGACATTAATTGCAGCGCGCACTCGGCCATGCCGCAGCTTCATCCGGACTTTGCCATCATTTTCACGAGCTGCGGCCGATGAGACACGAATCCCCTGCTGGGTTCTTGTTAAGGGATTTCACTTAAGCTACCATAATAGGGATCTGTAACAAATAATGTGGCCTTCCTTGCTATGGTAACTTAAAGCAACCTTTAACAAGAACCCAGCCTGTGCCTAGCGGATCGGACATTTAAAGCGGAGCTGCAGCAGAGAAGCTGATTTTCATACTGCCAACGCTCGCTGCGGACCCCCATATTGCTTACTTAACAATCCCAAACCTCGAAACCCTGATCAAGTATAGTATGAAGAGCAAAGGCTCTCAATACCCAGCATCATGGGCAGCGGCCTGCCTGCTTTCACCGATGCTGCAAGAGGTGACTCTGCTGTAAGGCGGGTGTCGCACGTGTCCAGAGCCCACTCTTTTGAAAGGCTGCCCCAGAGAATCGAAGGAGATTGCGGTACGTCCACAACGTCTTCAACCGGATCGACGTGCAAGCTTATCGAAGAGCCTTCCTCATCGAAATTATCCCAGCCTGGAGAAGCATGAAGTCGGCATTCGTATTGCCGGCCATTGAAACAAACATGCGCACTCGGCTTTGCTTGAGCCCTAGAGAAGAAATCCCAGGGAGTTCTATGGAACAGCTTCGCCCTCTCCAATCTTCGAAACGTGAAGATGCTGAAAGACACATGGCCGTTTATCGTTTGCGCAGCCATCTCCATGGCTGCTTTGGTGAAGGCGACGACCTCCTCCACGTTCTGAAATTCCTCTGTTGCACTATCTCATCCTTCATGAGGCCAGGAAACTAGTTGCGGCACTACTCGCCGGCCAGAGAAAGTAAATACGTGTCCCACCCGAAACCTGACGCTCTAAACTTATCAAGCAAAGTTTAGAGCCGTAAACCCTACACCATATATGCCCTGAGTCGTAACTTGTTGAATGAATTGCCATAAGGAAAGACTTGATAGCCACAAAAAATCAGAAAAAATTCAATCCTCCTCACCAAAAACAGATAGCACACGAAATAAAACAAACGATCACTCCTAAACCCTGAACCCTGGGCCCAGGTTCTATTTGGCAGCACAGGGTCACGCTTGGAAGTCTCTGGAGATCTCCCAAGCCAAGATGCCTCCAGAGTCCAGATGGTTCCCAAGTACCTTGAAACTACGTGGCTGGCATGTGGCTCTTGGCTCCTTTTCGATTCCTTGCTTTTAGGGCCATAGACCTTTATGGTTTCTTTTTCTGGCGATCCACCGAAAATCCACGTCTCGTTTACCACCTCAGGACAGTAGCGATTTAAAGGCCCGTTAAAGGCTTAATACAAGTTTTGGTTTTCAGGGTTTAGGATGTGTGGCAGGGCCAAGATTTTAGGCTTCAGGGTTTTTGGCCGCCCAAGCAGCTGCAGTAGCAGCGTTGATTTTGGGGGTCCGGGGTTCAGGATGTGGATCAGTTATGGTAGGATTTTAGGGTTTAGGCTGTTAGCATGTAGAGGTTCAGAGTTCGGCTCAGGCGCCTGGTGGATGTCGCCATGGGCCTTCGCTACCCATATCTCTGCACTGTTGCACGGCTTTCCTCGCGCCGCGAGATGCAGCTCCGAGCCGCAGCCCAGAGGTATCGGATGCTTGATCCAGCACCAGAACCAAAACCTGGGTTGCAGTTCGAAAGCCCCCTACATAATTCAGGACTAGGTACCAGTAATGTAGGGGCCTTAATGACTAGAATATGGCTTTGGGTATCTTATCCCATATTTGCAATAAGGAACCCCCCCCCCCCCCCAAAGATAGGAATAGCTCATTATCAAGGCCCCTATGGTACCAGTATAAGATCATGAAGGAACCTCGGGCACCCAGAGCGCCCAAGACCCCTTACTTAAGGACTATGCCTTAAATTACCTTGGGCTTTACATTATGATTTAAGCTCTGTTCCTTAATTAAGGGGTATTAGACTCCCCTAAACCCTAAACCCTAAAGATCCCTTATAGATCCCTTATAAAGGAACCCCTAGGGTATTCCTTAATGAAGGGGTATTTTGGGCTCTCTGGGAATTCAAACCCAGAGACTCCAATATCCCTTAATTAAGGAATATTCCTTAAATCATATTAAGCATCCTACTATAATTTAAGGTAGATTCCTTAATTAAGGGATATTAGAATCCCCTAAACCCTATAGATCCCTTAAAGGAACCCTATAGATCCCTTTAAGGAACCCTAAGGTATATTCCTTAGTCTCTGGGGTCTCTGGGAAGTGCCTCCGAGGAGCTCCTTCTTGCAGCTCCTGTAGACCCGGCATGGCACTCCACTACGGGCTATTCGACCCTAAAGATCCCTATTAGGACCCTTCTAAGGGTAGATTAAGGTACCCTTAAGGTCGAATAGCCCATCGTGGCTGAGGAGCCCAGCGATGGCGTTGCAAACTTGCGCAGCCGTTCCAGAAAAAATGTACTAAGCAAAAGCTCTAGCTGCATAACCGTAACCTCCTTTGAATTAAAACTAATCCTTACAGAAGTCATAACCCGACACCTCTGAACCCGAAAACAGCGCGGGGTGTTGAACAAAAGCAAGGTTTTCTTACTTGTGGGTCGCTTAGGTTGAGGATCCTACCATGCAAGGGCGACTATACCGTGAATCAAGGGTTTAGGGTTTGGCGTTTGGGGTTTAGGGTACAGAGTTGGGTGATGAAATAGACAGTATAACATAGCATAAAGCATGCCCGTTGTAATATACAGTAACATGTAACTGGCCGTTGCGGCTCCATGGACTCGTGGCTATCGTTTTGAGCATAGAGGCCGCGGCAATGCACTGGGATGACTTTGGCAAGAGACGCTCTCTGCTTAGCAATCCCTATTTTTATCTTGCCAAGACTGAATGAGTCAGAGACGACTCTCCGTGAGCCAGTTGTGTCGCCAAACAAACCCTAATCCCTGGACCCCGAATCCGAGGGTAATTAATAAGGACCCCTAGGTATATACCCTTAATATAGCTATTATATACCCATTATACAGCCCATTATAAGGTAGGGGTCCCCATTAAGAGTCCCTCCTTTTCCCCTTTGACTAAAGCTTGGGATGTAACTGCTGGGCTGCCCCAAACTCTCCCGTCATCAGGTTTAGGGTTTAGGGTTTTCGGAAACCATGAATGGTGCTGATGAGTTGCTTTTTGAACATTAAAGCACCAACACCGAAAAGGCTTAGGGTTTAGGGCACCTGCCTGTCAATCTCCTTTAGTACTACCTACACGGACTCGAGCTTTCACAGAATCAAAAGTTGTTCTGTGCATGTATGCTTGTGTTAACAGTAGTATTTGCTCAGTATGTTGGCATTGTCCTCGATGGTTTTTGTGGTTTAAAATCATCACTGTCGATTGGTTGTACGCCTGAACCGTAAGTCTCAAAGCCGAGGTTAAAGTGAGAGATCCGAATCCCGGAGCCATACTTCGACGCTAACATAGGGGCCTAAATGACTACGGAAACTAGTTTGGTGGTTCCTTATTATAAGTATAGTAGCAAGAGCTCCCAAACCCTGTTCTAATTATTAAGGCCCTTATATTACAGACTTCTGAGGGCTTCAGGCGTTGATTCATCAGGGCTGTGTTTCCCAGAGGGTCCAAGTACCCAAATAGTAGGGTTTTAGATCCCAAAATCCATACTCTGAATGGGGTTTTGGACCTTGAAACCCTACTATTTGGGTACTTGGACCCTTAGGGTTTTAGGTTTGACAGGTAGCTACGACCGCGCAGCGTGAAAACAAGACAACTCCGCTCCCAGCACCTGGACTCTACTTAGAGGCCCAGGGGACTTAGTAAGTAGTAAGGTTCCTTAAAGGGTTCCTGAAAGGGGATCAAAAAGGTTCTAAAAGGGATCTGCAAGGGTTCTATGAGGGGGATTAGGGTGTATACCCCACATCCTGAAAACCCTCAAAGAAGGAGTCACCTGAGCGTCTTGCAATGTTCGGATGGTAAATCTTGGTGAGAAAGCGAACCTGTGCGTCAGGACGACATAATCCATTCGGCTACAAGAAGTGGTAAGTAGAGATGTATATGGGCCTTACAAGGGATTTTGAACAAGCTTTGTTAGGGTTCAGGCTGTGGTGAGCGTCTAGGGGCTGAACCACAGGGTGTATGATAAAATAGGAAGCAATTGGGGCATAGGTAAGGTTTTATGGTAAACGCATTTAAGCTTGAAGGCTTAGCTTGTAGTATTCAACGCAATTTGAGGGTTCAGCGCTTCGAATCTGAGCTTGAAGATATACTTCAGTAAGGAGACCTGGAACATGCAAGGTTTGCTGGATTGAGAATCCAGCTCTCAGTGATAAATGCAAGTAGGGTCTAGGCCAAACCGGCATTGTTGACCAGATAGCTTTCGCTCACCATTGAAACTTCATGCGACGAGTATTCCGCGTCCGCGAGAAAGGCACCATTAACCCTAAACCCTATAAACCCTAATCCCTAAACCCTAGTATAAGGCACAGCCTCCGAAGATGAAGAATCGCAGTTGCTCTCAACGCAAAAAATAATCGCATACAAAGTTTATCAACCAAAAACAAACGGCCGCAGACGAGAAATTACTAATGAGTTGCAATGCAAGCTCTGAGTTCCTTGCGGCCTGTTGGCCTCTTTTCCGCCCCTTCGCTAGGCTTACGCCAACTGTCCCTATATGCCCCAATCTCTCTATTGCTAGCCGCATGTTTAATCAAATGCTCTGCTCCACTTCGTGTGTCAATTGCTCTTATCCTTTTCAAGTAGTTCGCGTGATCTCTTTTAAGCGGCTTGTGCTCCCGCTTCTGCTCCGGTACCTTTCGTGTGGGTTGCTTCTCACTTTCTCTCATGCTTTGGTGCTCAGAGAACCCAATACCCCTTAGTTAAGGAATATACCTTAAATTATAGAGGCTCTAATATTATGATTTAAGGTATATTCCTTAATTAAGGGGTATTGGGATCTCTGGGTGCTCTAGCCCTTTTCGAGCGGTCTGCTCCTGCTTGTTCCTACCCTAAACTCCTACACCCTAAACCCCAAATTCTTAAACCCTGAACCGTAAACCCGCCATTCCTAAACCCTAAACACCAAATTCCTAAACCCCAAACCCTAAACCCCAGTATTCCTAAACCCTAACACCCCAAATTCCTACAGCTTAAACCCTAAACCCCAATAGTCCAAAACCCTAAAACCCCAAATTCCTGCAGCCCAAACCCTAAACTCTAAACCCCAAACCCTAAACCCCAGCATTCCGAAACCCTAAAAACCCAAAAACTCCTAAAGCCTACAATTACCCAGCATCCTAAAAAAACCCAGTATTCCTAAACCCCTAAAACACCCTACAGGGAACTCCAGAAAGTTGGAATATGGTTTCATGGTAGGATACCCTATAATTTACCATAGAAGGGTTAGGATAATCATATTCCGACTTTCTGGCTTTTACCTTAACGCCCAGGAGACCTTTGGAGGCTCCATGGGATAGCCCTCCGGGAGGAAGAGCTCCAACTTGTAGGTTCCGCCTCTTTTCGCCACGGCTTGTTTGGTGCTTTGGAGGGTGGCTTTAAAGAGAGGTTGCCTCTTTTCCAGAGGGCAAAAGGATTATGTTTTAGGTATTAGGGTTCAGGGTTTAGGGGGTTTTCAAGAGGGCTTTAAGGATTATGGGTTTAGGGTTTTAGGTATTTGGGTTCAGGGTTTAGGGTTTAGGGTTCAGGGTTTAGGGGGGTTTGGGTTTTTCACCACGGCTTCTTTGGTGCTTTGGAGGGTGGCTTTAGTGGGAGGTTTCCTCGTTTCACCAAGAGTTTAGACACTTTGGGTTAAGGGTTTTAGGAATTTAGGGTGCCTTTTTGAGGGTGCCTTTGAAGGGCTCCCTTCTAAAGCTTCATGTACGGGTTCTATGAAAGGCTCAATAGAGGTCTTCTGGTTTGCGTTGAGGGTTTTACAATGCAAGTTTTTTTTGGTTTAGGCTTTCGGGGTTTTAGAGTTGGGGTAGGGTCTTGATTTTTTCGAGGTTTCGACGCTTTGGGCTTGTGATTTTCGCGTCTTCTCGATTCTTGAGCTAACTAATTTTGGGTGATTTACAGGGCTTAACTGGACTTAGTAGGAAGGGTTTGTGATCTAAAGGCTTTGATCAACGTTTTCGGTTTAGGCTCTAAAGTTTAGGACGGGGTTTAAGATTGAGGCAAGGTGCCTTTCACAACTCAACGAAGCGAGCCCCCACAGAAAGCTTGACCCAGCCTCGTTTGCTGAGAGCCGATCTAGGGCTTAGGGAAGAACCTTAGAAGGGCTTAGCAATTACTAACTGGGTTTAGGGTTTAGGGTTTAGGGTTACTAACTCAGGGATTGCTACCGTCAGTGCTAAGGTTTAGCTTCCCATGGGTGCGGGAGGAGCCATACGATTCAATGACACGCTGCCGGGCGGTCGGCGAATCACGGCTCCTCCTCTAATCCTAACCCTCAAACCTCATCAAACCTTAACCCGCAGCCCTGAACTTAAACTCCAAAATCAAACTCTGAACCCCAAGCCCAACACCCTAAATTAACCACTAAAGTAGGCTATAAACTTTCACGCAACCGCTTACCCAGTAGCAAATCCTTCTGTAATTGTCGTGCGGCAGAGGGAAAAGCTATAATTCGGGTACTTCTTTGTCGAATTGATTCAAAAAAAACCCTCAACCCCAAAAGCCCTAAACGTCCTACGCCCCCTAAATACTAAGCCCAGATCCCTGAGCCCAGAAGCCTCAACCCTACAGCACCCCTTTAGGCCTTCGTAGGAGGTTCCCGTAGGACCAGCCATGGCAATATGGAAGTAGCGGTAGTTCTCCTGCAACTTGCTGGTGCTTCCCGGGTTCTCTTAATTTAATTTGGGTTTGGGTTATAGCTGGTGCTTAGGGCTCTCATTTTTCTGGGTTCTTTTGGGCTGCAAAGGTTTAGGGGTTTGGTTTGAGGTTTAGGGTATACTTAGAGACGCTTAGGTTTTTGTTGTTTGGTGCTTCGGGTTCTCTTAGTTTGGGTTTGGGTTATAGGGTTTAGGGTTTTTGGTTTGGTGCTTAGGTTTTTCATGTGGTGCTTAGGGCTCTCATTCTTGTGGGTTTTTGCGTTCTAAGGGTTTAGGGGCTTTGGGGTTTAGGGGTTCTCTTTTTTGGGTTTTAGGGGTTTAGGGTTTAGGGGTTTTGGTTTGAGGTTTGGGTGTACTTAGAGACCCAGGGGACTTAGTACGTAGCGTGTACGTAGAGATATAAGCACCCTAAGTGGAGCTACCCCAAAGCTTAACCCTACATATAACCGACTTACTAAGTCTCCTGGGCTCCAAGCAGGGTTCTCCCACTTTGGGTCGCTTAGCATTCTGCACAGCTGGGCTCTTTAGTTGTGCTTGGATTAGTCGGGGCTTGGAGCTTTACTTCGGGGTCTCAGCTTTAGGTTAATGTGGGTGTCGGTTTTGGAATATAGGCCCCTTTAATGCGTCGGCTCCGGGGCTAATTCCGAATCTGGCAAAAAAATTGGGGTGAACTAATTAATGCGTTTTTTTTTGGCTGGGGTGATTTTTTGGTGGCGGGGCTGTGCTATTTGCTGATGGTCAATCTTAAGGCAGCCACGACCTGAACCCCCACCCAAACCCCCACCCAACCCTAAAACCCTGGCCCTGAAGCCCGAAAATCTCTTTCAGAATTGTTTCGCTTATTGGGGCGTCAGGAATGAAAATCTGTACTACCACTGTACTACTACTGTACTACTATTCTACTATACCTTGATTATTGGGGGGGGGCTGCTAGGGTGAACCGCCGAATCGGGGATTGGACCCTAGCTCAAAAGAGGCCTCTCCAGTACTAAAGTTTGTATAAAAAAAAAAGTTTTGGGTCGAATCTGGACCGACCCACCTTTGGAAGGGTTTAGGGCTTAGGGTTTAGGGTTTGTTATAGGGTTTAGGAGTTTAGGATTCGTTAGGGTTTAGGGTTTGTTAAGGTTTAGGGTTCAAGGTTTAGGGTTTCAGGCGCTGGCTTTATGCTTTGCTTATTGGGGGAATGTGCTCACTGGCTTTATGCTTTGCTTATTGGTACTATTTCTGTACTATTACTGTATTACTACTGTACTACTGTGGTACTACTACTGTACTACTAGTGTACTACTATTGTACTACTACTGTACGATTACTGTACTACTATTGTACTACTGTACTGTTATCGTACTACTACTGTACTACTATTGTACTACCCTTGTACTACTGTTGTATTACTATTGTACTACTGCACTATTATTGTACTACTACTGTACTACTACTGTACTATTATTGTACTACGGTACTATGATCGTACTACTACTGTACTACTACTGTACTACTATTGTGCTACTATTGTACTACTGTACTATTATTGTACTACTACCGTACTACTATTGTACTACCACTGTACTACTGTTGTATTACTATTGTACTACTGCACTATTATTATACTACTACTGTACTACTACTGTACTACTATTCTACTATGCCTTGATTATTGGGGGGGCTGCTAGGGTGAACCGCCGAATCGGGGATTGGACCCTAGCTCAAAAGAGGCTTCTCCAGTACTAAAGTTTGTATAAAAAATTAAGTTTTGGGTCGAATCTGGACCGACCCCCCTTTGGAAGGGTTTAGGGCTTAGGGTTTAGGGCTTGTTATAGGGTTTAGGAGTTTAGGATTTGTTAGGGTTTAGGGTTTGTTAAGGTTTAGGGTTCAGGGTTTAGGGTTTCAGGCGCTGGCTTTATGCTTTGCTTATTGGGGGAATGTGCTCACTGGCTTTATGCTTTGCTTATTGGTACTATTTCTGTACTATTACTGTATTACTACTGTACTACTGTTCTGCTGTGGTACTGCTACTGCACTACTAGTGTACTGCTGTACTACAATTGTACTACTACTGTACTATTACTGTACTACTATTGTACTACTGTACTATTATCGTACTACTACTGTACTACTATTGTACTACCACTGCACTACTGTTGTATTACTATTGTACTACTACACTATTATTGTACTACCACTGTACTACTACTGTACTATTATTGTACTACGGTACTATAATCGTACTACTACTGTACTACTACTGTACTACTATTTTGCTACTATTGTACTACTGTACTATTATTGTACTACTACTGTACTACTATTGTACTACCACTGTACTACTGTTGTATTACTATTGTACTACTGCACTATTATTTTACTACTACTGTACTACTACTGTACTACTATTCTACTATACCTTGATTATTGGGGGGGGCTGCTAGGGTGAACCGCCGAATCGGGGATTGGACCCTAGCTCAAAAGAGGCCTCTCCAGTACTAAAGCTTGTATAAAAAATTCAATTTTGGGTCCAATCTGGACCGACCCCCCTTTGGGAAGGGTTTAGGGCTTAGGGTTTAGGGTTTGTTAGGGTTTAGGAGTTTAGGGTTCGTTAGGGTTTAGGGTTTGTTAGGGTTTAGGGTTCAGGGTTTAGGGTTCAGGCGCTGGCTTTATGCTTTGCTTATTGGGGGAATGTGCTCACTGGCTTTATGCTTTGCTTATTGGTATTATTTCTGTACTATTACTGTATTACTATTGTACTACTGTACTACTGTTGTACCACTACTGTACTACTAGTGTACTACTGTACTACTATTGTACTACCACTGTACTATTACTGTACTACTTACTACTATTGCACTACTGTACTACTATCGTATTACTACTGTACTACTATTGTACTACCACTGTACTACTGTTGTATTACTATTGTACTACTGCACTACTAGTGTACTACTACTGTACTACTATTGTAGTACGGTACTATAATCGTACTACTACTGTACTACTACTGTACTACTATTGTGCTACTATTGTACTACTGTACCATTATTGTACTACTACTGTACTACTATTGTACTACCACTGTACTACTGTTGTGTTACTATTGTACTACTGCACTATTATTGTACTACTACTGTACTACTACTGTACTACTATTGTATTACGGTACAATTATCGTACTACTACTGTACTACTACTGTACTACTATTGTGCTACTATTGTACTACTGTATTGTTATCGTACTACTACTGTACTACTATTGTACTACCACTGTACTACTGTTGTATTACTATTGTACTACTGCACTATTATTGTACTACTATTGTACTACTACTCTATTATTTCTACTGTAGTACTATTGTACTACTGTACTATTATTGTACCGCACCAAGCTTCAGACGTAGTCGATTGTGGGTGGGAGTGTGTGAGTGTAGGCTAATTACGGAGGCAAAAGTGTTCAAAATAAAGGGTTTTTAGTCTTGGTAGTAGTCTTGGAGTGATCGGTTTCCAGCATTTGGTGATCCCCAGACCCCCCCGACCCCCGACCGCGCATTCGCGCAGAACCGCAGACCCTGCACCCAAGCCAACCCCCCGCCTCCCAATTCCCTGCCACTCAGACCCCTGACCCCTGTCCGGCGTCACCGGCGCCATACTAAAGAGGATTTTTATTTTTGGTCGGGGGGGGGGGGGGGGGTACCCCACTATTAAACCGACACCCACATTAGTGGCTCTGACCCCATCATTTCTTATTGGCCAAAGCATCTCCTTCCTCGAGGCCCTGGCTCTGGGAGTCCGCCCGTCGGCGAAGAAATGCTCGGCGCCAACATCGCACCCACGCATCCAACGCGGCCTTCAGTCGCCTGGGGGAGCGAGCGGAGCTGTTGCCGGTGCTGTATTGTCGTCCTGCTCTTCCTGCTCTTCCTCGTCATGCTGCCATGACTGCCATGACTGCCTTGCATTCCAGCCGCCTCTGGAGTTGCATCCACGGCCAGATCCTTTGGTGGTGGTGGTCGAAAAGCGGCGGATGCGGCCCTGGGCGAAAGAAAAAATTGAGATACCATGATGGTGAGCAAGAAGTGGAGCGAGCCCCGGAGGGCGAGGCCCCGTGCTGTCCCTAGCGCCGGCGCTTCCAGTCGCCGGAGCCCTGGCCAGAGTTCTGCTTCCAGCCGTCGTTCTGCTGATCGTCCCAATATCGGTGGCGTTTGCCGCCACCGCCCTAAACCCAAAGCTGGACTCCGCTGATTCCGTTTTAGTAGTCCTGACAGAATCCCGACAAAGTAGTCCTTAAATAACCCCATATGGTAGTCCTTATCTAATCCCTTATAGTAGTCCTTATAAAATTCCTAACGGTAGTCCTAATAGAATCCTTGGTATTCCTTCCCCCACTTCCTTAGCCTCTCATCCCTTGACCGTCAATCCGTGAACACGAATGCCTTAAACTCTAAACCCCTTAACCCGGACCGGAAACGCAAAAAAAACCCTCAAGCCGCAAAACACCTCGAAACAGCAGCAGGAACCTCAAACTTTGAAAGACTCAAAACCCGTATGGAGGCTCTGCGACCCCAAAACCCTTGAAATCCTAAACCCTTGAGCCCTAAATCCTTGCAATCCTTACTCTGAAACCCTCAATCCCTTAATCCCCCATTGCCCAAATCCCTGAAACCTTGAACCCTAAATCCCTCAACCCATAATCCTTAAAGTCTTGGCCCAAAATACCTTAAACCCTGAACCCATAACCCTGAAACCCCAATCTTTAAATCCCCAAAACACCTACCTAAGTCCCTAAACACCCTCAAACCCTAACCCCAACCCTAAACCCTAAACCCTAACCCCAACCCCCCTAAGTCCCTAAAACCCTCAAACCCTAAGGCTCCATGTGCCCATATAGTATATACATAGGCGTTAAAGTGCCTATAGAGGGACCCCTTTAAGGCCTAAGTATCTACTTGTAAAGGTACATAGAGTATGGTTTATATTACTAGTATCCCCATAATCAAACCCAATACATACACTCACCAATATTCAAAAGGAGCTCTATCTACACTCACCAAAATGGTAATATAAGCCCTACTTCACATGGAGCGTTACTTGGAGGTCGGGGGACTTAGTAAGTAGGTAGTAAGTAGACTTATATGTACCCTAAAAGGGACCCTAATTGGGGTTATGGTACTTATAAGTCCCTAAAATAACTACTTACTAAGTCCCCCGACCCTCCAAGTAGGGAAAGCCGAGGCTGAGACGTTGTCGACCTTCGCGTCGACCCCCGGGGCTGGCAGCGTCGCTACGTTGCGGCACGCTCAGGGGGCTTTGGGTTTTTTTGGGGTTTAGGGGGGTTTTGGGTTTAGGGGTTTTGGGGTTTTGGGCTCAGGGGGCTTTGGCTTTTTGGGTTTGTGGGGTTTTGGGGGTTTTACAGGGGGTTTAAGGCTTTTTGCTGTTTAAAGTCTTGGGTTTTGGGGGTTCAAAGGGGTTTAAAGCTTTTTGCTTTGTAAAGTCTTGGGCTTGGGGGGGTTTAGGGCTTAGAGGGCTTTGCTTTTTTTGGCTTTGGGGGTTGAGGGTTTGGTGCTTTCGGGTTTTGGGGTTTTGCGCTTCGCTTTGAGGCTTTAATGGCTTTAGGGCTCAGGATTTGGGCTCAAGGATGGTAGCACGGCAGTGGCACTGCTTATGTCTGAGCGCGTATCAACATTTTAGGAGGATATGGTTTTATTGTTTAGGGTTTTGCAGCTGTATACATACATACGCACATAAATACATATGTTGCTCTGTTGCTCTATGCATATCGACTTATGTGTACTCGGCTCATGTACATGGAAATACAAACGTTGGAAGTGCAGGTAGTGTGCTATGCACACAAACAATTGTGTATGTACATATACATATACGTATATATATATATATATATGTATACACACACAAACACCTATTTCAGCTGCCACTGATGATTATGCGCAGTGCTGATCGCGGCCAGTCGCTTTGTTGTTGCTTTCTGCGTTGCTGCTTGTTTGCTGCGACATTGATGACGCTTCATCATCCTTACATCTGTGCTAGCCTCGGTGTTCTGACTGATTCACAAGAAGTTGAGAGTTGCCTCGTTGCGTGATGAGTTGATGGACTGACTGTCTGGACTGACTGACAGCTTGGTTCACGGATGGGTCAACGTTTGGCTCGTGATGCTACTTACTTGCCTTGTCGGTCACTGACTTCGTTCGTGGTCAGTCGCCAACCCCTAAAACCTAAAATCCAAAACACAACCAGCCACGACACCCCGACCCTAAACCCCAAAGCAAATCTCGACCCCCAACCATAACCCTAGACCCTAAAACCACCCTAAACCCTAAACCCCTAAGACCCTAAACCCCTAAGACCCTAAACCCCTAAGACCCTAGACCCTAAATCCTAAACCCCTAAGACCCTAGACCCTAAATCCTAAACCCTGAACCCCTAAGACCCTAAACCATCCCAAAACAAGCCGGATGGGACGAGGCTCTTGATACAACTTCTGAGTCTCCTTCTCAATCCTTCGGGCCAATGGGTCGAGGATTTGGATTTTTTTTGGGGTTTAGGGTTTAGGGTTTAGTTTTCCATCTGCCCAAAGGTTAGCTGAAATGCCACATGTGGCGGAGGGGCGGTTCGGGGAGCCTTTCTGGGGAATAGGATTTGGAGTTTGAGGTTTGGGATTTATTTATACTGTAGGTGTTCCGAGGTTTATGGTTACTAGGGGCTTGAGGTTTAGGGTTTTTGGGTTTAAGGTGTTTGGTTCTGGGGTTTGAAGTTCGAGGTTTTGAGGTTTTGGGAATTTGGGCTTAGGGTTTTTGGGCTTGAGGTTGAGGGTTTGAGTCTTGGGGTTTAGGGTGAGTTTTGCAAGCTCGTGATGCAAATGTTCGGACCGGGCATTTGGGATTTTGACTTGGTGCCTCAGGCTTTATGTGCAAAGGCTGAAGATTCAATGCTTCAGGAACTAGGATACCCAGTAACCTAAGAATAAAAAGGCCTCTCTTTTTGGTATTGGGTAACTTTATAAGGAACCTAGGACTACAAAAAGCGAATAAGGGTACTACTGGGCATCCTAGGGAAGCTTTGACGTTTCAGGTTTCAGGGCTGGAGGAAGGCTGCAGGAGCCTGATTTCAGAGAAACTCAGGACTGATAGTTTCTTAGACTTCCCAACTATACTTGGAGGGTCGGGGGACTTAGGAATTGGTTATTTTAAGGACTTATAAGTACCATAACCCCAATTAAGGGTCCCTTTTAGGGTACTTATAAGTCTACCTACTACCTAGTTACTAAGTCCCCCGACCCTCCAAGTACCCTCTAACCCAGTATTAAGGGCCATAAGGGCTCTATTGAAGGGGGTTTTGGGGTGGTCGTGGTCGGGATCCCCTTTAAGGCTTCGGGGTTTCCTGCAAAGCAAACTCGGGGAAACTGCTTCGCATACGTTGCCACAGTAATTGCGTAGAAGCCGCTTGTGCTCTTCGGGGCTCTTAACATTCTCTTCCTTGGCGAGAACCATGGCTAAATGTTCTTCCCGATTGTCATGGGTAGAGGCCGGACATGGCTGGCATAAAGCCGAACAATGATGTACGCGGAAATGAAGCCACGCTTGGTTCAGGGATCAGACCGTCATCGCATTGGACCCCCTAACCCTTACTAGAAAAGGCCGCTATGGCAGCCCGTGTTTATGAAACGTAGCTACTCTCGAACCTTTACCCGGCCCTGCTCGAGTAGCCGCCATACACCTTCAACTGCCCTAAACCCAGCCGTCTGCTGAGTTCCAGTGCAAGAGGATTCTCGACTGACTTGAACGAGTCACGAAAACCCTGGAGCCCGGAGCCCTAAACTCTGGACCTTGAGCCCAAATCCCATTCCTTCGAGAACTCTACAATACCCTGCAGCTCTCGACGGGTCCTTTTCGGAATCGCTGCCATATTACTGATGCAGGCCTGCGCCGAGTGGTAAGGTAGGGGCCTTAATGATTGGATTTGGGCTTCCGGGTCCCCTCATGTAAGAGTAGGTATGATGAGCATACCAGGACTACATTCAATTGAAAGGGCTTCAGGCTTTGGGGTTCTCCACCAGAAACTCATTCGATTTGGAGGGTTTAGGCTTCAGGCAGTCATATAAAAGTACAATGACCCACTGCGAAGGTATCTGGGCTTCTGATTTTGGGGTCAGCTCCACCCAGAAAGCACTACCCTTGAATCCCTAAGCTGAAACAAACAAGGGGGTTTTCGGGTCTTCGGGTTTAGGCCTAGCGGTTTAGGATTCAGGGTTAGGGCTAAGGCAAAACCTGTTCAATCTGGTATCTCTTGAGAAGAAGAGCTGAGCTGAGGCCGCGTCTCGCAAAATGGACAGAAGACCCCAGGGAAGCGAATTGATGGCACTCTGGGGTGCTCAACAGCTGCGGAAGCTCAGGTTGGAATTCTGAAGGTGCAATCACAGGGCTTCGCGCTTGGGAGTAGGACGGAGGGTTGGGGGTGTCCGTTCTGGGTTTCATGAACTCTAAGGGACTACAGGGCGAAAAAGCTTTCTTGTAGGTGTAAAAGTTTGGCTTTGGGCTTAGCACTTGGGACTCCAGGCTTGTAGAGGAACACGGTTTAGTGTCTAATGAAAAGTTAAACCCTAAACCCCAAAACTCAACAGGATGTCAGGCAGACCTGCTCAGAAGCAAGGGCTTTGGGTTTCAACAGCTGTAGGGTTCCCGGGTTAGGGCTCCTTCTGTTGTGTTCATCAAAATGCAAAACCGGGGTCTTGCAGGAATGTCAGCACTGTGACAGGCAGCATGATCGCTCATCGCTCCGCGACGGGTGCAGTAGGTTCTTCTATGTCATATCTTCAAGCGATGGTAATGACCACAACATTGATAACAGTAATTAACTGGTAGCAAGACTCCTTGCAGTCGGAGAAACGGTAGCACTAGCAGGCCTACGAACAACGATTTCCACAGATCGATAGCAAGACCTGCATTACCTTAATGACCCTAGACTAAGGAATTATGGTATACTCCTTATTGTGGGTCATGCAGGCAGGATTTATATCCCTAAACCCTAAAACCCTATAGATCCCTTAAAGGAACCCCTTAAAGGTACCCTTATAGATCCCTTTAAGGGCACCCCATGAAACACGACCTCGTCGAGAAGAGCCTCAAAAGCCGTGCACGAAGATCGGTCGGATGTGCCCTGTACTGCATTCGGTCGCTGAAGCATTCTTTTCGACGCTTGTGATGCGAGCTGAATTCCTTCAGATGCGTCCGTGAAAATCCACCTGCGAAGTTGTTGCAGGGCGAAAAGGTAGCCGGTAGCCTAACTGGGACAGTCTGTGAAAGAGCTCGAAAGCCACGTACAGCAACGTATCAGCGCGGTTGGTGGACGCTGCGGCTCTGCAACTCAATGCAGCCGCGGCACCTGGCAAGAATGGACAATCGGACATATTGAAACATCTTGCCGTCGCAATGATGATAGATAGTACTCGGAGCCACTAGAATGCACACGGAACGTAGTAAGCTCCTAGCAGACCCTGTTCCGTCCGGGTCCGGCGAGTAAGCCCAAAACAGGCCCTATCAGCCCGATAAAATATGATTCGCATAGAGGGTCCTGATGATTAGCATCGGGTTTTTTTGGTGAAGTTATAGCACAATCATTCCGACCCTACATTCTAGGGAGTCCCTGAAGCCTAAACCCTTTATTCTGTGGAGACAAAAGTGCTTAATTTCAGGAAGCCCGTACCCAGCAGCCAGAAGTCGGAGGTTTGGTGCTTACGAGCTCTTAGTCGGTCCTTTAAGGGCTCGTCTAAGGGTTCAGGTTCCTTTAAGGGTAATGTTAAGGCTCCTTTTCCACCACGGAGCCTAGAAAGTTAGTAATTAGACTAAGATCCCCTTTGCGTTTCCATTAAACCCTAAACCCTAAACCCTCCTCTAAGGGTTCTGTGCTTTGGTTGACTTATGGAATCCTGAAATCGCTTGGCGTTGAGTCTCGGGTCTACACCTAAGCCTGAGCATAAGTAAGGGTCCTAGGAGCCAGGCAATCTGCAGACCTTCGGGTACATGCTTCAATGTAGAACCCTTGGGAATACCCCCTTTGGGTTTAAATAGGGTTTGTCTTGACGTTCTTGGTATTAAGTGTCTCGTCTGGGGCAAGGGGCTCATTCATCCGAAATTCGCCTCGGAAACACTGATACATCCCTCATACCCTCTAATCCCCCATGGAACCTCTTTAAACCTGAATAGAATGAGCCAAAAACGAAACATGTGCTGGGACCCTTTTCTGCGCTTGCTGTTGTCGCGTCTAGATGGCAAGGAAGGCAAATTCTAAAAGTTCGCTGCATCTCAGATAGCGCCTTTCCACACCTGCGGCCGACGCACCGATGCTCGGAGACCCCAGAATCCCTCACTTCAGGAATATAACTTAAAGTATTCATATCGTGAATCATAATAGGGTCACCCTTATGAGGTAAATTTCTTAACTGAGCTTTAATTAAGGGGCCTCAATATTGGGAGGTCACAGACATGTAATTCTTGTAGAAGGAGGTGGCGTGATTGGTCAGGGCTCTGTAGCAGGGGCATTGGTTAAACTCTAGTAGCCGACAGAGTTCGCGATCATGGCTTCAACATTAAGCATGTCGACAGGGCAATATGAAGCGTACCATCATAAGCAGACCAATACTGACAACACCTTGTAGAAGTAGGAGAAGGCGTAGGAGGGAGCAGGAGGAAGTGTAGGAGTAGGAGTAGGACGTGTAGTAGTAGTAGTAGTAGTAGTAGTAGTAGTAGTAGTAGTAGTAGTAGTAGTAGTAGTAGTAGTAGTCGTCGCCGTGGTAGTAGTATCGTAGTACTTGGCATGCCAGTCATGAGCACCAATGGCAGTGGAAGAAACAAGATACATCGATGATGTGGGCAGAAGTAGCCCTGTTCCCTGAGTCCTTAGTATGAAAAAGCTCGACACATACATCCTCTAAGCTCTGCGCCCCAGCGTCTGATTTTCCTATCAAACACTCTCAACCCCAAATCCCGAACAGGCAAATTTGGCAAACGAAACCTCCAACCAGGGGACCCAAAACCCTAAACCCGTAACTCAAGAGACAAAGGCCTCTCATCACTAGACCCCCCAACTCACGGCCCCGAGTTGCCTTCTGAATCCGCCGTTCCAGGCCCACTTGATTGACTTTGAAGTGGGTCACACCCGGAACGTCGGAGGTAGCAGCAGTTGCCTCCAGAAATAGAATAGCGCAGCAGGAGCTGAATACCGGGGCCTTACTAGTCAGAATCGGTTTTGCGGGTCTGCAATACTGATTGCCTGCTTTTGACAAGGTGTATATACTGCTTGCTACATACAATATGGGATCAAATAGGGTTTGACATAAACATATCCGTATACAAATCTGCGTGCGTACGTGCAGAAATTCACGGTACGCGGCAGATGTAATTACACATGGTACGTACACCTATGTACTTGTATGTACGCCCATGTACATAAACATTCAGCACAAGTATATGTAAATAAATAAATGAATAAATAGTTGCCTATCTATCTATATTCCGCATATGTATATATATATATATACACATGTGTATAGAGTTACATACATACATATGCCGTATACACGTATGTATGTATGTATGTATGTGTGTATGTATGTATACACTAGATGCATGTTGTTTTCAACATGTGCAGGCACCTGCTTGCACTTATGTATGTAGTGCATATGGCTGCTCCTCAGTACCTATCTAACATCCGATTCATCCTTGCCTGCACAATGGGGCGCACGGCTTTTAAGGCTGCGGACCTCCCTTTTGTTGCAGAGACCCCTCGCCTTAAGGCTTTCCTTCCGGGGAAGCTTCTAGCTAACTCTCCCTAAACCCTAAACCCTAAACCGTTGTAGGCTCTGGAGGAGGATGCAGGCTTTAGCCTCTGGGGAGGCTTCTGAGACTTGTCATTTGAAGTATGTCAGGGCTTCGGAACCCATCTTCGGCAGGTTAAGCCCCGAACCCTGAAGTCTCAAAGCATCCAGGACCATTTAACCCCAAACCCTGAATACCTGAACCATGAAACCCAGAGCAAGGAATCACTAGCACCCGAGCCTCTGCAGAGTCCCGTTGAGGGACTGGACTAAGACTGAGCCGCACTGATTCCAGGCCTGCACCACTGTCGAGATTGGGGCTTAGGATTTGGGTAGGGGTAGTGGTGGTGGTGGTGGTGGTGGTGGTAGCAACAGTAGCAGTAGCAGCAGAAGGAGGAGCAGGAGAAGGAGCAGGAACAGTAGAAGCAGCAGCGCAGTCGTGGTCGTAGTCGCAGTCGTCGTCGTAGTGGTGGTAGTTGTAGTTGCAGTTGCAGTTGCAGTTGCAGTTGTAGTTGTAGTTGTTGTAGTAGTAGTAGTAGTAGTAGTAGTAGTAGTAGTAGTAGTAGTAGTAGTAGTAGTAGTATTAGTATTAGCATTAGTATTAGTATTAGTAGTAGTAGTAGTAGTAGTAGTAGTAGTAGTAGTAGTAGTAGTAGTAGTAATAGTAGTAGTAGTAGTAGTAGTAGTAGTAGTAGTAGTAGTAGTAGTAGTAGTAGTAGTAGTAGTAGTAGTTTGTAGCAGGTAGCAGATAGAAGGTAGCAGTAGGCGGTAGATAGTTGGTAGTAGGAAGTAGGTGGTAGGTAGTGGTAGTGGTAGTGGTAGCGCTAGCGGTAGCGGTAGTAGTAGTGGTTGTCATATACTGGTAGTGGTAGTCGTAGCAGTAGTATTTAGTAGCGGTGGTGGTGGTGGTGGTGGTGGTGGTGGTGGTAATTGCAGCTGTACTGGTAGCCGCAGCAGCAGCAGTAGGCGTCGTAGTGGTAGTAGTAGTAGTAGTAGTAGTAGTAGTAGTAGTAGTAGTAGTAGTAGTAGTAGTATGCTTCGTCGTGGTGATGGCAGTGGTGCTGGTTGTGGTGACGGCAGTGGTAGTGGTAGTGGCTCAACGCAGATCGTGGACGATCCTAGCGGCCTTAACTCAAAAAGGGGCAGGTTTGCAACATGTTGGAGTGTGTGCATTTGTCAATTAAGGTGCTCAAGGCACGCAGTGCAAAGAATTTTGCGTGTACAAGTAGTTTCGGGTTCAGAGTTCTGCCACATCATGACAGTTTGACTGGCCTTGCAATTTGTGTAAAAGCTGTGTGTTTTGAAAAATCATTGTAAGAGCTGCCCCGCAGATGAACTTCAACCGCTCAGGTTTCTGTTGAAAAGTGAGCACCACAACCCCCATGTATTGCATTCGCATTACGTACGCATGAAAAAGAGATTACACGGCTCATACTCGCTTATCACTTCCTCTGGAATCTCAACCCTAAGCTCTGCAAACTATGCAATGCCTACAGAACACTGACACAGCAGATTACAGCAGTTATACGCTGATGTCCTATTCAACCGAAGTAACCAAACTAGCTTCTCAGATGCACAGGTCGCTCATTTGCCACAGTCTTCGATCAGATAATCCAGGACCCTGCTATGAAACCTCAACAACTAGTATGGCCAGCATTGTGATCACCATTAAAATGGGACACCAGGAAGTAAACAAACACCTGCCCTAAAACCCGGCCCCAAGCGCATGATACCCTGCACAGGATCGCGAGAAGAACCCTCATGTGACAGACGCCTGCGCATTGTGGCGTTGCAGCTCCAGACTCCATCCCTCGACCTACCACGGGCGGTTGCGGGCTCTTTTGTGGTGGACGGAGTTCCTCAAACGTTCCGCTCTATGACCCTAATGCTCCTGAAGTACATCCCAAAACTGTAGATGACGAGGATCTTGCCTACGCTCTGAATTGCGGCATGACCTGCACCGTATGCTGAGCAAAACAAGCTACTACAATCCAAGGTCAAGCAAACTCCACCACCAAACCCCTGCAGGAAGACCTAAGCCCCTGAGTTGAAATGCATTGAAGAAACACCTACTTGTCGGGTAGCAGGGGGAACTAAAGGGTAACCTTTATGGTTATATACGGATTATATAGAGACTATACTACCCCAACAGGGTAAAGGTTACCTACTCTACTACTAGGAACACTAACCATAGCATTCCCGTGCTAAACAGGTGCCTCTCGCATCAACGCCTCCACCTGATCTCGGACACTGGGGGGAAGGTGCCGCAGGCCATCGTCCTGAAAAAGCTTTTGTCAGCGAGTCTTTGTTATACAAAGTTTCTTTTCGGACTCCTTCACGGCTTCCGCTTAGAACTTCTAGGTTCATTCCTTCATTGAGGAGTATTGGACTGGCTGGGTTTTGACTTCTTCCAGTGGCAAGCCTGAGCCGGAGCTTGGGCAGAAAGGCCTCTAGACGAAATCCTGAAACCTAAGCAAACCCTCAACGAAAAGCTTCTAAACCAAGCTCCCAAAACTACCAAATCTGCAACGATGCCCCAATCGTGAACCCCAGAATGGAACCATGAGCACTATGTTAGAGTACAGTGCTGTTGCATCCAAGCACTGAAACGCCAAAACCCTGCCGTGACTCCTGCAAAGGTACGTGGCATCTGAAATAGCGCCGATGATATCTCTACGATGAGTGGCTCCATGTTAGTTTCGAGGCGCGGCCAAAGCCACTGCATCCCCAAAGGCCAGAGCTCAGACATCCAGTCCCAAAGGCACATACATCCTTGTATCTCGAACCCTGAGCCTCCAACCACTAAAACCACAAACCCTGAGCCCCAACAACAACAACAACAGCAGCAACAGCAACAGCAACAGCAACAGCAACAGCAACAGCAACAGCAACAGCAACAGCAACAGCAACAACAACAACAACAACAACAACAACAACAACAACAACAACATCAGCAGCAGCAGCAGCAGCAGCAGCAGCAGCAGCAGCAGCAACAACAACAACAACAACAAAACGCAACTATCTTATCTCCTCCTAACTATTGCTCATGGACAAAACTCTGCATTATCAGCCAAAGGGCATTGTCTGCACTACAGTCTGTATCCATGATTCCTCTAGTTTGAGGTGCGTTACGTACTGCAGGAGTGTGTTCATCCACAGCAGTTCCGAGCTCCGTTGCGGCTTAACCCTACTCTAAGGCCTGAACCCAAAACCCTAAACCCCTAAACCCCTAAACCCTTGACCCTCAAACTCCTGAACCCCTGAACCCCTAAACCCCCAAACCGAAAAAACCCTGAACCCTGAACCCTGAATCTGGGACCTTTTCCCGATAAACTCTAAACTGAAAAAGTACTGAACAAGTGTCAGCACCCTTAACCCTGGAACCTTCAGCCGTAAATCTTGAGCCCTAAACACCAAGTCTGAAACACTAAATCTTGAACCCTACATCCTTAGCCCGAGGTCTGGAACCCGAAACCCCACACCTTGATGGAACCTCTACTGTAGCTACAAGAACGGTCCTCCTGGGGACACTCCGCACCGGCTGCGCCGATGAAGCCACCGACTGCTTTCCGAAGAAACGTGACCTATATAGCCCAGAAGGAAAGGACTTCAACGGAAATTTTGAAGGGTTCGGTAAAAATTTAACTTGGGGGCTTCAGGGTTGTGGGGTTTAAGCTTTCGGACTTTCGGGGTTCAGGGCGTCAGCGCATAAAATGACGGGCACCAAAACTAGGATACCCAGTAACCTAAGAAGAAAAAGGACTCTCTTTTTGGTATTGGGTAACTTTATAAGGAACCTAGGACTACAAAAAGGGAATAAGGGTACTACTGGGCATCCTAGGAAAGGCCACAAGCTTCCAGGACCTTGGAGGGTTAAGGACAAGCTTGGAGAGTCGGATGCTGGCAGCTTCAAAAAATCGGATGAGCCACTTTTTAGGGTTTAAGGTTTAGGGTTGCCAGGGCTCCAAGATTTGCTGCGATTGCTGGGACCGAATGAACCTTGAAAGGGTTCAGGGTTCACATCTTATGGATTCATAGTGCGAGATGCGGAGCCACATCTTTTTCAAAGGTCATGTGTTCAGTGAGGAAGGATTGAGGAACGCCCCCTTGAATTTTCTTAGTATTTTGAGGATTGCGACGTGACGTCCTTCTGGAAGCACATTGTGTACATATGCTCCCACACGACTCTTGGCGGCACAGAAACTCCTGAAACCGTAAATCCTACGTCCAGAATCACAGGTTCCTCGGGACCTTGACAATGAATTGGGTTTTGCGGTACATTGAACCGTACGTATGGAAGGACTACAAAGGGATACAGTTTTTTGAAATTTTGACCAACGCATTACGGCCAGTTTGTGAAATCAGGGCATGACCAGCGCCTGGACTCAGGGATAGCCCAGAAAGCATACAGTAAGAGCCCTCATGATAATGAGCACTTTAAAGCCCACACGCATGGGGAGAAGACCTGACCTGCGGCGCGGCGTCGCCGGAGACAATCAGCTGATTGCGCACCTCACGGTCTGAACTTGAAGGTTCTTGAGAATGGTTACTGTTATAGTAGGGTTTGTTTTGCTGGGGATTTGCGGAACCTGCAATCCCCGAACCATCCTGCACCTTGAAAAGGGAACCCCACTATGGAGCCTCGAATACCCTGAAAGGGAACCCTACTATGGAACCCATAATATCCTTTTCTTCGAAACCCTTGAAGCCCAGGAACCTCCTGGTACTGCGTGAGCAGCTTCTTGAGTCCAGGTCCCGGCTGCCAGTGCCTTACGCTTTTCCTTGGCAAGACCCAGAGAGCCCAATACCTCTTAATTAAGGAATATATGGCCTAAATTATATAGGGCCTCATGATTTAAGCTATGCTCCTTATTTCGGGGGTATTGGGCTCTCTGGGGAGGCTTCCCTGATTTCTTGTTCAGGGTTTTAGAGCTTGGGGTCGAAAGGTTTGCAACTGGGGTCTCTCAGGGTTTTGGCTAGGTTTCGGCTTTCAGGGTTTTGGTTGGCTTGCAAGGGTTTGTAAGTGTCTGCATGGCGTTCTCTTTACTACAAAAAAACGGAAAAAAAGCTCTGCATGAGTGTTGGGTTTAGGCTTACAGCTCCATGCCGGCCAGGTATCGCTTAAGCCTTGAGCTGTGGTGAGTTCGGCTGGGGCCTCTGTTTGATATTCTGCTTCTGCCTGCTTATACCCAGAAGCCAACAGCCACTGGCAGTTTACCGTAACTCAGAATGAGAAGCACAACACAGCTCAAGCTATCCTATGGGCCCCATAAATGCTACAAAGCAATTCAAAAGACAACAATACTTGGGAGGTTTGCTATTCAGGACGAGGATTTACACAGTTCATGTAGGGTTGAAGAGGTCAGCGTACTAGGTGTGAAACACCTCTTTGAATAAATACGTACAGCCCGACCCCGAACGTGAATCTACACCCTAACATGCTGAACTCGAACCCCCAAGCTTTAAACCTTAAAGATTGAAGGCTTAAGGCAAGGATCCTGCTGGCATTCTTATTACAGCACTTTAGGGTGGCTCAGGGCTCGGCGGTAGTGTAGGTTTGCCGATAAAACTCGATGCAAGGCGCTTCTTTCCGTAGCTGTCAAAATGGTGTGGCAGCAGATCTTTCAGCAGACCCACTCGTGGGTCGTCGGGCTTCTCCAGGCAGCAGAGGAGAACGATCCTCTGCGCGAGCTTGAAGGACTTGAGGTTGAGGCTTAGGGCCTAATTAGAGCATTCAGGTTCAGACTTGGGACAAGAAAACAACTCCTAGCCCTTATCGCAGCCGTCTGGTAACATCTTAGTTCATTGGGGATTCATACCTGTGTCAGGCATAAACCGCAGCAACTCCAATCCTGCAGCGAGCACCTCATCGAAATAGGTGCCCGTATCCTTATTATAGTACAAAAGAACCCTTCAAAAGTGATCTTATTCAGACTACAGAGGTCCCTGATTGCTGGGACAAGTAGGAATGTAGGAACGGTTTTGAACTGCCAGTCCTCGGAAGCACAAAAAAGAGCTCCACGTCGTAGCCGGCGCACATGCTGCGGAGAGCCGGGGTTAGCCTGCCAATCTGAGAGCTTTCGGCGGATCTACTGTCGGGTTCCAGGGTTTACGGTCGGGAGCCGGGGTTACCCTGTAAGCCCGAAGGCTTTTCAGGAGGCTTTCTCCTTTGCTTTTGGGCTTAGGGTTCAGGGTCTATGGGTTCTGCTAGCAGGGTTGCTGCAAGGGCCACTGTAATTCAAAGATGTACTGACTGTGAGGATGGCTATTGTTCGCAGAAACTGGCTTCTATATCACCACAAGGGTCGCAGGGGTTTGGGGTTTAGGACGACCAGGTTGTAATCTACGCCCTTGAAAATTGGAATAGGGTGAGGGTGTATTGTTATAGTGTGATTCCAAGTGCAGCGTTCTCCCCGTCTTCTCATAATTCCACCTCCGCAACATCTCGCGCAAACAGTGCATGATCCGTTTGGGGGGTTGGGGGTTGGGGGTTTCGGCTGCCAGGGGATGGGGATTGGACGTTAAACAACAGTTCATCGTTTGGAGTCTAAAAGGGTGCTCGGATTCCGTCTCTGTCTACTTACAGTGAAGGTCTTAGGACTCATGTTCTTCGCAAACAGTGCATGATCCGTTTGGGGGGTTGGGGGTTTCGGCTGCCAGGGGATGGGGATTGGACGTTAAACAACAGTTCATCGTTTGGAGTCTAAAAGGGTGCTCGGATTCCGTCTCTGTCTACTTACAGTGAAGGTCTTAGGACTCATGGTCTTCGTAGAGAGAACCTTCTCTCTCAAGCTGGTGTACTTTGGTACTGCCTCCCACCCTGGTGCAGCCTATATTAGGGGTCATGGTAAGGGCTTTGTCTTGTAGAATCACACTATCGTAGATTTTGTCTAGCAGTTACAGAGTGGGGGCAGTACCCAAGGCGTCCTCTGTTGCTGCGGTTTAGACGATCAAGGCTTGGCATCGAAGGAGGGGCAATTTCGAATGTAGGGGTCTCGATACTTACATGAAGGGTCTTTGGGATAGATTATGGCATGATTATGAGGGGACCAGGCAGGGAATATCAGAATATCAGTGGTATGTATTCCGAGCCCCACTTTCTGGCTGCCTTCTTGGTTTATAAGGATTCAGCTACAAGCTTCAGGTGCATTCCCGAATCTAGGCTTGACTGCAAGGTTACCCGCTGTAGCGCAACGCTAGATCACCATCTTGTGGGCCTCAGGCAATAGCGGAATGAGCCAGCCAAGGGCTCCCAACGAAACCAAAATCGCAGCCTGCATATTGTTAAGGGTTTGAGGTTTAGGGTTTATAAAATTGAGGCGTAAATTCAACTGTGTGAAACTCTGCATTACCAGACCCTCCCGACTGTAAATTCTGGGATCCAGAAACCCGACGCCCCAAACCACCAAACCCTGATATGGGGGCCTTACGAACCAGAACAGGGTACTGGGTTACCTTATGTTAAAGTATACTTATGACTTATGATCAAGAGCCCGAAGGAATACTTTCAGTTCCGTTCAAGCCGTGACAATAGGCCACTCAGCCCTGCATCGCTAGCCCTTGCCTCTGGACAATTTTGCACTCGGCAACGAGGTCGTTGTTGGCATCCAACCTGGCTTGAAGTTGAGGGGCAGGAGAGGGCTAAGGGGTTTAGGGCTGAGGGTATTTAGGGTTTTGGAGCTCGGGGGATCAGGGTCTGCACACGGTGACAAGCAGGAAAGCATACAGCCATAGTAGTCCTAAAATGCCACACAAAACATGTCGGAACCCGACCCTCAACCTTAAACCAAATAAGCAGGCCAGGGCAACATCATGGTCTGCAGAAGATATCGGGCCCCATTCTGCCAAGACTCCTGCAGGCGTTTTTTGCTCGCAGGAAGCATCGGACTCCTAAACAACTAGACCTAAGAGTAACCTAGGAATAAAAAGGGTGCCCTTTTTGGGCTAAAGGGGGTTATAGGGGAACCTAAACCCTAAAAAAGGGGAATAAGGGCCTACTCTGGATCCTAGTAAACGAAGGCCCCATGAGCTCTCGAACCCCAAAGCTCCAAACCCAAGAACCCTAAAGCTCCACGTAAATTTCCAACCTCCGGCACGAAAAATGGGCGTTTCCGAATACAATGAGTACCTTATTTTGGGGGGTCCTTATAATAAGGATCCTACCAGTTACCATTTAAGATATTTTTTTAGGGTCCCCTATTTGCATAAATTCAGCGGTAAACCAGGAAGCCTCGGAGCATGGGTAGGTAGTAGTATTAGGGAGACCCCCCGAAAGGGGTACCCCTTCTGAACCCTACCTTCTGGCTCTCTTAAAAGGGGCCTTTTTTTGAGAGGGTCTATATTCCCAAGGGTCCCCGAATCCTAACTCTCAATGGGGACCCCGAGGGAACGGCCTCTCACGCAGAGTCCAGGGCTCGACTCTCCGCCAAATCCTTCACCAGACCTTAAGACTTACCTTTGGGAATGAAAGGGGCCTTATAAAGGGGTCTATAAGGGTTACTATAAGGGATCTATAAGGGTACGATAATATAGGGGCCTTAATAATCCTATAATTTACCTTTGGTTAGTAGGGAATGGAGGAATGGGGTACAATTCTAACTACTATTACTACCATTCTTCCATTCCCTACTAACCAGAGGTAAGTTAAGACTTACTGGCTGAGTACCCTAGCCCAAAAGAGGGTAACATCTTTTCAAGTATGGTAGGATTCTAAAAAGTTAAAGGTTACCTACTCAGCTACCAAGAAGACGAAGTGGCACGTCAACATGTGGGACCTTTGGCCCCTTCGGGTCTGAGTTCCAGGTTCGGTAACAACTCAAAACCCTACGCTCGATCTTGTGGCCTTCAGGGACCAAGTACAGGAGATACATACTCCAGCCATTCAAGCCCCAAAGGTGCCACACAGGAAGCCCTTGGGCTGCAAACATATGCTGCTTGAGTACTTTGGCCCCTTAGGGTACACCGTTCTTCCATAGGAATATAGACCCTGCACCCTGAGCCGAAGATGCTCAAAATCATAAGCTCCCACCTCCGAACGTCTAGACCACCCCGAAACATCCCCAAACCCCACAAAGCGCGTATCCAACACCCAGGAACCCTGTAAAGACACCGCAGGAATTCGATGACCCATAGACATCAACAATAATATAACCCATCAAATCCCTAACACAAAAACCACAAAAGGCCTAGGAGTCCTAAACAACCCTAAAAGCCCAAAGTGCCTTGAAGTGGGGTTCAGCTGGGGGTTTCCGAAAATAGGGGACCTTAATATAGTACCCTAAATAGTAGGATCCTTATTATAAGGACCCCCGAATAAGGTACCCCTAATTTTCGGAAACTCCCAGTTGTACTTACTGGGATGGGCCTCGTAGTCGGCGAGCCTGGTGACGAGGCCTCTCTTAGGGTTTTAGGGTTTAGGGTTTTAGGGTTTAGGGTTTTAGGGTTTAGGGGTTTAGGGTTTAGGGTCTCTGCGAATCAAAACATCAGGGTTTCGGGTTGAGGCATTAGAGTTTGGTTATTTGGTCCTACTCCTACTACCATGAGTATTATTACTACTACTACTACTACTACTACTACTACTACTACTGCTGCTGCTGCTGCTACTACTACTACTACTACTACTACGACTACTACTACGACTACTGTGTGAAGCAGGGAGAATGGACGAACTTTAGGCGCTTTCAGCTTTACTGTGCCTTGCGTGGTGGAGCGCTTTAAGCTTGCCGGTAGGAGGGGCGCGAAACGGAGGTTAGGGCTGCGATTTGTTGGGACGTAGTTGCAGTGCCCAGGCGATATATGGTGACAGTATAGCTCTACAGAAGGTTCAGATATGATTCCCAACTAGCTGCAATGCGCTCTCAAAGTTTGGAGGTACTCGGTCTAGCATCCTAAATCTTAAAATATAAAACCCTAAAGTAGGAGCCTTAATAAATACAAACTGGTTTTTATTCCTGTTACTGTTAATAGTTATCGTATAATATGCACCCAAACCGTGTTCGAATTATGAGGGCCCCTATATTACAGTACCCTTATAGATCCCTTATATAGGCCCCCATTTAAAGGAGGGCTTTAAAGGAACCCTATTCTAAGTAGTACCCATAGGCCCCATAGTAGTTCCTTTTGGGGATTACCTTCTAGGATTCTACATATGAACCCCAAAAGGAACTACTATGGGGCCTATGGGTAAGGCCCCTACACTAACCCCTGAACTCCTAAAAACCCGATGCAGACTTGCAGGCTGGAGCTAAGAGGAAACCGGGCTGTCAGAGTTTTCGGGCTTAGGGTTTAGGGCCTGGGGGTTTAGGGTTTAGGGGGTCAGGGTTTAGGGGCTAATCAGGGTTTGGGGGTTTAGGGTATAGGGTTTAAGGGTTTAGGGGTTTAGGGTTTAGGGGTTAGGGTTTAGGGGTTTAGGGTTTAAGGGTTTAGGGGTCTAGGGTTTTGGGTCTGGGGCTTAAGGTTTAGAACCGTTTTGAAACTTAAACCCGAAATTCTTATAACAAAAAGCGAAACGAACGCTTCCGGATGGTGGAGGGCGTCTGCGAAAAATTCACCGCAAGAAAAAGCCTGGGTGCCAGGAAATCCTAAGCCCTGAGTCTTGACATCTCGGATGCTAGTTAGGTCATCACCTTCTGATTCCCCAGCCGCACCACACTTCAAAGCTCTGCCGAAAGGCTGACCGTGGTACTGCTCGCGAGCCATGTCTGATCTCTCAGCTGTTCGTTAGCCTTGTTTGGCTCAATGGGGTGCCAAAGCTCACGATCCTGGCTGCGAGCCCATCGATGAAGGCAGACGCAACTCCAGAGTTCCAGCAGAGACACGAGTTCGCAAATGGAGTTGATGAGCTGCCCATTTTACCAAGTTCCTTTCCTCCAGGCGGCTTTCTGCAACTGCACAGATACAGATCCGATGCCACTGAGACCATAACCCCCCCACAGAAGTTCTCTCCAAGCGCCCTGTCAACCTATCCAAAGGCTCACAAACCCGAAGCCCTCAGCCCTGAACGCTGAACCCTAAGCCTAAATCCTGTATAGGGGCCTGAATTAAAAGGGTTGTGGCTTATGGGGATATTAGGGCGTACTGGATACCATTGCTAACTTTTCATCTAGACCCCCACCGTACACCCTTTAGAAACAGCTTGTAAACCACTGGTAAATCATTCTTATCAGGAAAAAATACTATTACAGCACTTGCAACAAAAATCGCCGCCTGCGTTGTCGCGGAGTCTCGGGTGGATCCGGTCGATTCGCTTCTTGGCCTCGCGCAGGTACCAACGAATTGCTTCGAAGGACCCGACGACCTGAAACGAGGTTCCTTTAAAGGGTACCATAAGGATTCCTTGAAGGGATCTATGGGGGTTTAGGGTTCGAGGTTTGGGGTTTAGGGTTTCGGGCTTTAGGGCAGCGGGGTTTAGGGTTTAGGATATCGGGGGGTAGTAGGGGTATCGGTGGAAACAAGGTATCTGGGGTATAAACAGGAAATTAGGATATCGGGGTTATTCAAGGTATCTGGAATTAGGACGAAGTATTGAGGGTGTCAGGTTTGGGGATTAGGGCTTCGGATCTCCTTGGAGGCTTAGAGTCTTTAGTAGTAAGTGGGTCACAGGTAGTCAGGCGACGATTATCCCGGTTAGGGTACCTGCAGACTCAGGTGTAGCCGACATGCTATGTCGCTCGATCTGTTCATCTTGCAAGCAGAGGTGTTATGAATGGTACTATAAACTCCCATGGCGATCCTCATTATTGCTTTCCAATCATCCTTATCACGACCCCGGTTGTTATGCTTGCAGGTGTCGCCATGACGGTTCGCTGTAACAAACGCAACAGTGTTCCCTTGTCATTTTCGAGTGCTGCTAAACGAGTCTTCTGATCATGCTAAACCTTGATAGTTGTGGTTTTGAGCTCATCCTTTTATGGGGCTGAGAGCTTTTCTGACAGGCACTAAACCCTGAATCCCAAAGTCAGTACTCCAAGTCCCTAGAACCTAAAACCCCAAACCCTCAAGCCCTCGACACTAAAACCCTAAAACCCTAACCCTAAAACCCTAAACTACAAAAACCCTAAACCCTAAAACCCTAAAGTCCATGAGCGGAATTGCTTCAAGATCGAACTGCCTCTCAAAGAAGTCACTAGGTCTCACGGTTCTTCGGAGCACTTTGGGGTTAGAAATACCGGTGCCTCCGTAGTGGCCACCTCCTCTAAGCATGCATATAGGAGCCCGCAGACCTCACAATCTAAAGACGTAAAATAATCAAGCAAATGTGTGTATATATATATATATATATATATAAATAAACATATACATATAAATATACATTTACATTCATATATATATATATATATATATATATATATATGTATATGTATATATATATATATATATTAAATAAGGGGTCCCCGTATGAAGCTCTAAGTCCTCAAGCCCCGAAGCATAACCTTGAAGACTGCCAAGGCACGTTCACAGCGATGGCTACGCCTGCACTTCCGTTTCAGAGCTGTTGAGTTTTATGACCCCAAACCCCGAAACACAAACCCTAAACCCTAAACCCTAAACCCCGAAACACAAACCCTAGTGAACCCAGAAGCCTGGTACTTTTTGGGTGCTCCTGCTTCAACGGGCTTGGGCTTAGGGCCTCAGGATCGTTTTGAGGGCTTTCGGGCTCCAGGGATTTCCCAAAAAGTAGCCAGGATATCCGAGAGCTTGCATAAGAAAATTTCCAACATGGCAAAATACCCAATAGTTTATCTGAATTTAGCCGTACCCTTAGTTTATATTCAATACCGCACCGAATACCCAAGGTCGTTTCTGTATGAGAAGAAATCGTTCACTATTAGGACGAGGTCTTGATCCTGGCATGCTTCTCTCGCATCCGTCTTGTTTTGTATGTAGTTTGCCGATCGCAGCCGAAACACTGAACCAGAACGCTGAGCCCCAACACGGGAATACCAGACCTGAAATTGGAAATCCCAAATCCTGGCACCTGCGCTCTGCGATGTTGCATCACGGATGGCATGCACGGCAAAGTGACGGCCCTCGCTTGCTGCGGTGATGTCTTTCCTGAGCTGTAGATGGCAACCTTCATGAACATTCTCGAGGCCACAAAACGCAACTAATGTAGGGCCCTTAATAATTAGAATAATTAGAATAGGGTTTTGGGGCCCATTATACTAAAACTAATAAGGAACCCCAAAATAGTATTGGTAATTGTTTAGGCCCCTATATTGATCAAACCCGTCTGGGGAATGCATTACAATGGAACCGAAGAAGATGCTCAAGAGCCGCCAAGTTTCCGGCTGAGCCGGAAGGTAGTCAGGACCGTCCTGGGACTTGAAAGTTTGCGGCTGTAGAGTTAGCACGGATGCTGTCGAGTTCAGAGTTTAGGTCTTAAGGTTTAAGACTCAGGGCTGGAAGCTTGGGGTTTTAGAGTTGATGTTCAGGCTTCAGACAGAAGTCCAAACCCTAAACAAGGTCCATGTGGCATAGATTAGGGCGCAGGCTTCTCATAACACTGGTCTTTTGTGATTTCGTACCGAGGGCCACGACCCCAGGCTGAAGCCCTGGAGTGCACTGCTAGGCTTTAGCGTTGGGGTTTGGGTTTACGGTTAGGGATTAGGGTTTGGGGTTTAGGGTTATGGTAGGGTTTAAGGGTTAGAGCCCCTTGTGGAGCCCTTTCGCCCTAAGCTCCCAAGCCCCGACAAAGCAATGGTCCTGGCCGAGTCCAGAATTTCGCTACCCAGGTCGTCTCTTCCAACCTGATTGAGTTGAAGGTTCCAGGACAGAGTATTGCAGGGTCGTACTTCCTTACTCATCTACTTACTTACTTACTTACATACATTCATAAGTGTGTGTATATATGTATATATACATATATATATATATATATATATATATACATGAATGTTTGTATGTACTAGCAAGTATATGTATGTTACACACATATATCCATAGATAGATAGCTAGATAGCTAGATAGATGGCTGGGCAAATCGACAGATAGGGAGGTAGATAAACAAAACATAGGAAGACGTGTAGTTAATTAGACAGGTAGATAGACAGACGGACAGTCCGATCGATCGATGGATGGATGGAGCTTTTTGACGGTGACTGTTGGTTGTTTCTGAGGGTGGTTTTGGTGAGGCAGTGAAGCTGTTAACTGTTACATTGCACCAGCAATTACAGTGATTACCAGCTCTCTGAGCGGTTTTCATAGATGTCTGCATCGTTCTACAGGGTTCTGAAGTGTGACTTGAGACTCCGGGGCTTAGTGCAACTTGGGTTTGGGGTTCAGGGCAGGCTTTCGTCATGCCTCTCGCGGCGAGTAGCCCCAAAGGCCTTGCTTAGAGGCCAAGGGGACTGAGTCAGTAGGTTATAATAAGCTAGTAAGTAGGGTTGGAAGTTCCCTAACTGGATTTACCCCAGTTATAACCTATTTACTAAGTCCCCTGGGCCTCCGAGTACTGGGTTGTCAGACTGGAGGGACCTGAAGTCCAAAGTGCCAAACCTGAAGCCCCAAAGCCCCATCGCTATGAATAGAGAACGCCTTCATGCAAAACTTCCCGAAACCTGAAACGCTACGAACCCTTAGCCCTAACCTCCAAAAACCCTGAACCCGCAACCCTATATTCCCGAACCCAAAAACCCCAAAACCCCTGAACCCTAAAACCACCACAAATACTGAACCATACAACCCTCAAACCCACTTAAAGTCTGAACCCTAGTTGCCCGAAACAGTCAGCCCCTATACTAATCAAACACCCCCGAAGGGGTATCCGTATAGAAACCCTTGCAGTAGAAGCCCAAAAGTTGGAAACCCAATAGCCTCAATCCTTAAGAGTAATGTATAGGGAATCCTAGCACTATTTGGCCTTTATCCGGTTTCCAACTTTATGGGGTTCACTGTAAAGCCTTGAAAGGAACCCTTGAAAGCTTGACCTCTGGGCGGCCGGGCCCCTCGGAAATTGGCCACCGAATTCAGCCGCGCAATCTGTTGCACGAGTTTCCTTCGTACCGAGGTTTAGAGCGGTCCAGATATAGGAGGTTTATAGGGGTTTATATCGGGGTTTCTAGTGGTTTGTATACGGGTTTATGAGGATTGGTATCTACTGCCTATCCCAGGCGAAGGCTGGTTGTGGTAGTCTTGTTACTTACCTTTGGTTAGTACGGAATAGAAGAATGGTAGTAATAGTAGTTAGAATTGTACCCCATTCCTCCCTTCCCTACTAACCAACGGTAAGGATAGCGGTCCAGATAGGGGTTGATAGGGGTTTATATTGGGGTTTCTAGTGGCTTATATACGGGTTTATGGGGGTTTACAAGGGGTATTTAAGGTTTATAGCTAAAGATCGGATAGACGGTCTAGGCCTTCTGGGGGGTGAACTAATACTCCACTGTAATCCACAGTGCGAGTAGTTATCGGCAATATACCCATTAAAGCCCCCCCCTCACATTCACAAAGAACCCAATAGCCCTCAATGAAGCACTACACCTTCAACCCTAGAATTCAGCACCCTTTCTTTCAAGCCCATATATTCCCTAAGTAAACCTTTCATTCAAGCCCATACACATATTTCTTAAGTAAACCTTTCATTCAAGCCCATATATTCCTTAAGTAAACCTTTCATTCAAGCCCATATATTCCTTAAGTCAACGCTTTGGGGCTCTCTGGGTCAGGGGGGTTCGTGGTTCGGGGCTCCACGGTCTGGTCAAAGGCTTCGTGGTCTTGTGGTAGCATGCCCTCAGCAGATTTTTTCTCTTAGGGTTGAGTTCTTCTAACTAAGGACCTTAGCCTTAAGAGCCCGGAAGTACCCTCCGAGTACACTTTTCGGGTTCAGGGTTCTCGGGTGTAAGGATCAGGGTTTTGGGTTAAGGGTGTAGTATCGGAACCGTTGTGCCCTTATAGCAAGCCCCAGAGCACCCGTATGGGAACCTTCCTAGAAATTCCGTAGGACTCTCGTAGGAACCCTTGCAGGGGCCTAGAGGAACCTTGTAGGAACCCCTACATTACAGGAACCCCTATCTAGGGCCCCGAAAAAGAAAGGCCAGGCGTCTTTTGTACAAAGCGGGTTTCCGAAGCATCCATCGGGCGATCTTCCAGGTAAGAAAGTCTCGCCTCAAGCTCGGCCTTGGCTGCTTCTGGTCTTATTTTTTAAATTTCGGTCAAACTAATTCGGGTCAAGGGTTTAGGGTGTTTTTCAAGCATTTTGGGTTAATGGTTTAGGGCTTAGGTTGAAGGGACCCGGGGCTCTAGGGTTTTAGGTTCTGGGTACCCATGGCTCTAAGGCTTAGGGCTTGGATTCTGGGGATGAATCTAGGGCTCTAAAACTCTCTGACTCAACGTTCATCTAGGGTTCCAGGGCTGTCTGGTCGTCTGCATTAGCTTACGTAAAGCTTCGGTAAGGGATTTCAGAAGGGCATAAACTTTAGAAACCTCATGAAACCCAGTTTGTTGTCTTCGTTCGTCTTTGCATGTATGCTTTCCCCATTCTGGGAGGGAGCTTTAAATGTTAGTGTTTGGTACCCAGGTTCCGGTGTAACACCTTCAGCGCAATTTCCGGTGCCAGTTTTCACGTTTTACTAGTTAAGTTAAGAAGACCGCAAGCAAGAAGGGGCAGAAGGGCATCATTGGAAAACCTACGAACCCTCAGAGTAGCCCTTGTATGGTAATCCACTTTCCTCCTGAGAAAGTAAGCGAGATATGTAAAGGAAACCATTAGGGCTTAGGGGCTCTTGCGCAGGGCCCCTTTTTGGCTGAAGAGAGAATTACATGGGCGTTTAGGGTTTGAACCGTTTCTGGATCTTGGATTTTTGGTTTCTGTCTCGAGCTCTTTGTTGCTTTGCAAAGCCTACTTTGGAAGCCCAGGGGACTTAGTAAGTCGGTCATAAGACGTCGTATTATAATTGGGGTAACTCCATTTAGGATACTTATAACCCTACTTATAACCTACTAACTAAGTCCCCTCGGCCGATAAGTATAAAAAAGTGTCGGATCCCAGGCTCAGGCTCGTTGAATCCAAGATGCAGGCTCTTTGATGAGGCGCCGAGCTCTTTCTTCGATCTCAATGAGTTCTGCGAAATACGTCTCCTGTTTGACGCAGTGGAGGGGAGAGTGCATTAAGAAGTCGAGATCCATCTGCGGGCTTGGGGTTTAGGGTTTTTAGGTACATCGTTGCATGCTAGGGTAGTGCATTCATACATACATACATACACACATACATACGTACGTACATACATACATACATATGTACATGCACACGCTCATGCAGACAACAGACAGAGTCAGACGGACCGACAGACATCTGTACGATAGCATTTAAATAGCATGGATGTGATGAAGATTTGGGAGGTCTCCTCGAAGCCCACCCAGGCTGCATCCAAGGCATCCATGGCCGGGGCGAGAACCTTCAAGCAAGGGGTCCAATATCCCCAACACAAAACCCTTAAACTGCAAACCCCAACCCCGCAACCGTTAGAGCCGCTAGCCCAAATATTTGAGAACCCTAAACCCTCCGGCTTAAGGCTTAGAGTGGGGAGGTTTAAGGTTCCATCCAAACGGGGTGAAATAGCCGCCTCCTCGTGTAAGCAAGAACATCGTTACAACCTACGTGCTACAGCCCATGCTCCTTCTCAGGCAAACCCCAGTAGTAACCGCAGCCCTTGTAAAACGTGCGAGGGGGGCGTTATGGGGATGGTCTCGGCACTGAGACATAAAACGGGTCTCGACATCCTTATAGCCCCAGTGTAGTTCTCATCGGAGCATTAGGCGCTGGGTGCATGTTGGGAATCATCGGCCAGGCTTGAAAGCGCTGGATTCTGTTGGTTTAGGGTTTGCGCAGGCTCACTCTGTTTCACCACTACAACACCTCAAATGTAAGGACTAGGGTAACTCGGGGACCGGGTGAGCTGGTTATGGCTGGACAATAAGGTACCCTGACTCGGGGTTGTCCTAATTGTAGCCTCACGTCTGCCGTACTTACCAAATTCCCTGCCCCCCGAAAAAACAAACATGGAACCCCACACGTCTTGACTCGAGACCCCGCACCCCAAAAACAAGAAAACAACAACCAACGCACACACACACACACACACACACGCACACAAACAAAAAACAAAGAAGAAACAGAACTGCCTCAGCAAACTGCGCGAAACATCCTCAACCCTTAAACCCTAAACCCTTAAACCCTAAACCCTAAACCCCTAAACCCTAAACCCCTAAACCCTCACACCCCCCCTGTCCCAAAAGCGACCGAAAGAAGCAAAGGCCAAAGCCTGCTTGCTCGCCTCCTTCTTGGCCTGGAGGACCTGGTCGCTGGATCTTGGGTTTAGGGGCTTAGGGGTTTAGGGGCTTAGGGATTTAGGGCCGTAAGGGTTAGGGTGTCTTTGGGTTTAGGGTTTGGTTTTAGGGGCTTAGGGATTTAGGTGGAGTTTAGGGTTCAGGGGTTAGGGGTTTAAGGTTTAGGGTTTAGCGGTTAGGGGCTTTGGGATTTAGGTGGGGTTTAGGGTTTAGGGGTTAGGGGTCAGGGTTTAAGATTTAGGGTTTAGGGGTTAGGGGCTTTGGGATTTAAGTGGGGTTTAGGGTTCAGGGGTTAGGGGTTTAAGGTTTAGGTAGGGGTTAGGGGCTTAGGGATTTAGGTGGGGTTTAGGGTTTTGGGGGTTGGGGTTTAAGGTTTAGGATTTGGTTTTAGGGGCTTAGGGATTTCGGTGGGGTTTCGGGATTAGGGTTTTACGGGTTCAAGGGTTCAGGGGTTTATAGGGTTTAGGGCTCAATCGGGGCTTAGCACCAAAGCAGGAAGGAAAGCATCCCATTTCGAACCGGTGAAGACTTGCGGGCTCTGTGGCTCTATGTGTTTTTTGGAGGGTTTTGCAAGGTTTAAGGATCCATGGTAACTTAGAGGCCCAGGGACTTCATAAGCCGGAGTTACCCCAATTATAACCCTACTTATGACCTGCTGACTAAGTCCCCTGCCGTGGAGAACCCCCTTCTCCCTTTGTCCTGGCCTGCCCCCTAAACCCAAAACCCAAAACTCAAAACCCTAAACCCTAAACCCAAAACCCAAAACCCTAAACCCAAAACCCTAAACCCAAAACCCTAAACCCAAAACCCCAAACCCTAAGCCTCCTGGGTGTCCAGCCGGCTTTTCGCTTGCTATCACTTGGAAGTGGCAGTGCCGACCGAAAGGAGACGGAGAGGGAGATCATGCAATGCTCTTATTCTTAGGATTATTATGATGTTAGTATTAGTTTGACAATGCATAGGTTTATTTAAAAACATAATGCAATGCTATTATTATTCTCATGAATATTATCATGGTTAGTGTTTGTGTTACAAGGCAGGCAGGTTCCCGACCACCAGAACAAAACGAACTCCTGAGTTCTCACTCAGGCCCCAAACGTAGACGCTGAACTCTGAAACCTGAACCCCACAAGACCATCCTCGACCATGAAATCTAAATCCAGCATAAACACAGAAGGCTTTAAAGCCAAACTCACAACCCAAGAACCCCGGGCCCTAAAACCACAGGCTCGTCAAGCCGTGAAGGCTCATGAATCCCAAAACTCTGAAACCCGAAGAAACAGAAGAAACAGGGCCCTGATATTTCGAGGAGTGTGTTGGGGTATGTTGTACAGTAATCAGTTATAACTTATCATCAGTTATAGTAAGGAACCCGCGAAAATAGTTTTACGAGTATTCATTCCAAGCCCCTTTATTGAGCCGCTAAAGCTTAAGCCTCAACCGCAAATAACGTAACTTCTGAGGAACTCTGTAAGGGAGTCATCATAGGGAATAAACATGCACAATGTACACTTTTTGGGGCCCACCTGTAAAAAAAACCGACAGAAGAACCCTCAGCCCGAAACCCATGAACCCTAAATTCTATCCTAAACTCCCAATCCTAAACCCTAAACTTTACTAAATCCTAAACCTTACATATCTAAATCCTAAACTCTAAACCCTAAACTCTAAGCCCTAAACCCTCAAAAACCACCGCCAAAAAAAACCAGCCTAAACTCTCTTAGACCGGGTTGGGCCTAGATCCCCGATAGAACCCTTTAAGGGGCCTTTAAGAAACCCTTTAAGGGGTCCTTGTAAGGAACCCTAAAGTAAAAGCCAGAAAGTTGGAATATGATTATCCTAAGCCCTTTATGGTAAATTATCAGGTATCCTACCCTGAGACCATATTCCAACTTTCTGGAGTTCCCTTTAAGCCTTGAACCCTAAACCCCCAAAGCCTAGCCTCATCCAGGAGTTGCAGCAGACCGGACCATGCCTTTCTTAGGGAAAAACTGCTGGGGATTGCCTTATTTTGGGGGTTATATTAAGGATCCTACTATTTAGGGCACTATAGTGGGGGTTTAGGGTTTAGCGGTTTCGGGTTTGTAAGGGTTGTAAGGTGTAGGTTTTGCAGGGTTTAAGGGTTTCGTGGCTTTTGGTTTCGGGTTTAGGGATTCAGGTTGAGGTTTCCTACGTGGTTGAAGGGCTACAGAGAGGTTTAAGGATTTGGTCTGTTAAACATGGATAATTTTGGCGTTTATGACTTCGAACTTTGGTTCGTTGGCGGCTCTCACTTGTTTTCAGAAGTCGTTCATATATCGATGTGTGCTCTGGGCTAGTTGTAGTTTTTGTGGGCTCGGGTTCAGATGCCGCGAATACTTTGAGCGCGAGGCCCTTCGTTTCTGTCGTCTGCGTAACCTCCAAGCATACCCTAGTCATACTATACTATACTATGCTGTACTGCTACACTATACTATTCAAGACCTAGGCTTTTGAAGGACATGGCTAGGCTCTCCCGAAACTCTAGACCCCAAGCCCTCAATCCCCTTTGTGAAACCCTAGACCCCCGTAGTAACCTGCACATGTGGGCAGGCAACGCTGCTCTTCTTCGGCAGCTTTCTAAGTAACAGGCCCAACCAGCGACTAGCAGCAGCAGTAGCAGCAGCAGCGCTTAAGTCCGTACCCATGAGTCCGATTAGGGTTTCTATGGTCCTATGAGCCCTAAAGAGGAAGCCAGCCTCCTGAAGCGCTGCCGCCCGGCGACCCACCTCGCAGCATTCTGAAGCTTAGGGCTTATAGGTCTTCGGATGTAGAGATTGGTTCTCAAGGTGTCGGCCTACCCCTAAACTCTGAACCCTACACCCCGAAACCCTAAACCCCAACCCCTAAACCCCAAAACCCCTAAACTCAGCAGATTGCTTGGAGGATGGGGGGGCGAAGCCACTAGATTATAGGCATTCCTGCTGAGGGTTCAAACACCCTCCATATTAACTTGCCAAGTCACCTCGTCCTTCCAGTAAGCCTAAACCCTGAATCCTAAACCTAGGATGCAACATCCAAGATGTTGGATCGAGGCTGTATGCTCCACTCTCTAGGGGGCAAACGACATCGACGCCGATGCTGAACAGTTTTCGGCTATCCTTGTACTCCGAAGTACTGCCGGAAACCTCAAGGACAACGAAAGGCCAGGCAAAGCAACAACAAGCTTGCGTGTTGAATCACTCAGTGATACCGCCGGCATAGAATGTGGCAAGAAGGTGCAGCTCACTCAGCAAATGACACCGCAAACAGTCTTCCCAAACGCCCTGAAGTACCCGGCAATGGCAATTGTAAATGAACAGCAGGGCCTTACCTCATGCGAAACCAGGCCGCTGGTAAAAGCAAGGACCGTTCCCACGCAGGCACAGAAACAAAGTTCAGGGCTTAGTTCTTCAGGTCATCCTAAACACGAAGCCTATAGGCCTCAAGCCATACAAGCCCCAAGCCCTAAACCCTAAATCCTACGCCCTATAAACCCTACAGTATAAGTCCTAACCTCTGAAAAGCCGAAACCATAAAACTCTTATGGAATTCTAAAAGGGGTCCACATAGAGGAACCCTATAAACCGCATAAGTTCTATAACCTCTGAAAAGCCGAAACCGTAAAACCCTTATGGAAACAGAAATGGCATCCTTACACAAAGCCGTACAGGAAACCTCCAAAAAGGCAACCTGGCCTCTGAGCTAAGCTCAAACTTCTCACCGTTCAGCCAAATCGGCGCCGGGACCTCTAAGCTGGCCTCACACGGGGTTGTTAGGCTTTAGGGCTTGGGGGGGGTTTTAAAGTTTTAGGCGTAGGGTTTAGGGGGCTTTTAAGGCTTGTGGTGGGGTTGAGAGTCGATAAGTTTTGGGGCTTACAGGGCTTTTTGTAGGGCTTAGGGTTTAAGGCTTCTAGGAGCTGGCCTCACAAGGCTTACATTAGGGTTCTTTCTATTGCATTATTACTATAAGGTATGCTTCAAGAGTCCTACGACGGTGTCCTGTTTAGGGTTTAAGATTTTGAGTTTGGCCTTTACGGTCGTCTAGGGTCTATTTGAGGGTTCTGTGCGAGGGTACAGTTTGCAGGTTCCTTTAGGGATTGCGGGTTTGGGGGTTGTCAGGTTGAGCACTCAGGGGGGTTTTAGGGAACTAGGTTTCAAGCAATGACGGTTTAAGGTGAATCAGGGTCGATACCATAGGGACCTCAAGAATTACCTATACTATTTTGGGGGTTCCTTCTTCTAAACATAGTATGATGGGTGCCCAAGCCCTATTCTAATTATTAACCCAGAGAGCCCAATACCCCTTAATTAGGGAATATAGCTTAAATCATAATATGAAGCCCTATATGATTTAAGCTATATTCCTTAACTAAGGGGTATTGGGCTCTCTGGGAAGGCCCCTTGACCTGGCCTGTGTTCGCAAGCAAGGCTTCCCTTCGGGGGTTCGCCAGGTCGCCCTGCTTGTAACCCTAAGGCTCCAAGTACCCAAATAGTAGGGTTTCAAGGTCCAAAACCATTCAGAGTATGGATTTTGGTCCCTAAAACCCTACTATTTGGGTACTTGGACCCTCTGGGTAAGGTAGACTTCGAAAGCCCTGAATTTTCGGATCCCCAGCAGAAGTTTGATGGAGGGAGACTGAAGGCTTATAGGTTTTTGTTTTTGAGCTCCTTTTTCCAGTCGCCTGAAAGGGTCCTGAGAGTTTAGGGTTTAGGATGTTTAATGGGTTTAGCGTTTAAGGGTTTAGTTCCCTTGTAAGCCTTTTCAGGGTTGCTTATTATGGTTTCCTGATATGAGTCCTTAAAAAGGTAGGATATTCAGGGTTAAGGTAGGGCCTACAAGCATGCAAAGCTTGATCCTCAGCTGGGATCTCAGAGCCCTTCACTAAACCCTAAACGTTATGACCTCGCCCTAAGCCCGACAGCTAGCAATGGGGAATAGCCGGCCTCCAGTACGTCCGCCCGGTAGTGGCGAGCGGCATCTGGGAAGAGGCATCGGTAGTTAGCCTCGGCGGGTTGACGGCTTCTCATTGGGTGTCTCTGGTGTTGACCGTCTAAGGGTCTAGGATGTGGTGCTTTGCGTCTTGGGGTTTAGAATTTAAGGTTCCAGGGTTCAGGGGTTTAGGGTTTTGGGGTTAAGGGTTGAGGAAGTATGGGTCAAAGGCGTTTGGGCTTGGGACTGGGTAGGTGTTTAGAGTCTGGGGGTTTTGAGGGTGTACCACGCTTACAGGCTAACCGATCGACCTGCTCAACCGACAAAAACCGGCAGCCCCGCTAAGAATTGCTTAGGGCTCGCCTATCTTGAAAGTTGCTACCTATGGGTGGTTGTCAAAACTGTGGTCCCTTTATTTTGGCTCCAGAATATATAATACGGCACCTAATATTTAGGGTACCCAAAAGGGACCCTAATTTTGACGACTACCCCTATGGGGCTTGGGGGTTCAGCAGGCCGTTCTTCACAAAGCCCAAGTGCGCCAACCAAAACTCGAACCACGCCTACGCGCCACGGTGCTTAGCGCCAATGTCAATGGCCGGAGCTCGGGCCCGTCGAAACCCAAGCATGCCTACTGTAGGGGCCTCTAAACTTAGAATGTTGTTTTGCGGCCCATTAATTATCCGTTAAATAGAATAAAGAACCGACCAAAATAGTATCATGTAGGAACCTGATTAAGGAACCCTGGGCCTAAAACCCCAAAATAGTAGGGTTCATATAAGGAACGCAAATAAAGACCCAAGGCTTACCCTTTAAAGGAAACCTTACAGAACCCTAAGAAAGGCCCAAGGCTTCTTAATCAGGTTCCTACATTAGGTAACTACCAAGGCCCCTGTATAGGGAACTCCAGAAAGTTGGAATATGGTTTCTTGCTAGGATACCCTATAATTTACCATAGAAGGGTTAGGATAATAATATTCCAACTTTCTGGCTTTTACCTTATTACAGCGCATCGGCAACGAGCCGGGCCCGGGATTCGTCGCAAGTCCAGGCGCTAAGCTCTCCTCCGATTTTAGGGGATCTATTCAAACACCAGGGGTTCATAGGGTTCCGTTAAAGGGTCCCTTTACAAAGGGCTCTAGGCCAGGTGCAAGAAGGAACCTCGACAGTCAGAGTGCTATCCCTTCGCTGGAGATTCAAAGAATACACCAAAACCCTAGTCCCCAAATTCCTCTGTGTGTGCATCCGTGCACTATTCGTCCAGCCTTGATAAGGCAGAAATACCTGAAATGCTAAACCCTATGTGACATGGGGCCTTAATACTTCGAACAGGGCGGGGGGGAGGGTTATTCTGTAATTCTGTAAACTAAGAAGGAAGCCCAGAATACTCGACGTCTGTAGCTGTTTGGTTTGCAGTGTTGGCTGTACCTTGAGCTGCCAGGTCTTGATGCAAGCGCCAGTATCGAAGCTACAAGGACTCCACCTATCTTGTAGCTTGAAGTGGCCCGAACACGCCAAGCAATGCAGACTCCACCTGATTCGGGTGGTCAAGTCTACAGCTAGTACCTATTGCGGGCCATCGGACAATTAGGGTTCTCCTAGGCATAACTTAACCCGGGGATAAACTAAACTGTTAGAGCTCCAAGGCCTTGATCTTACATTGGGGTACACTTATAACTGCTATTACTACCATTCTTCCCTTCCCTACTAACCAAAGGTAAGTGGTTAAGCCCCAAACCCCGAGTCCTCAATCCCAATTGAAAAAGGACTCCGGTGTTTTCTCCCAAGCACTTACAAGCCCTAAGCCCGCAAAGCAAAACCCACGCTCGAACGATTGAATCTTGAACCCGAAGCCCTCGTCCTTTCAACCCAATATATAAGTGTTTGTTGCAGAGCTTTTCCCCTCCTAAGTACGAAACACTGTAAACCTTCCACCCCAAAGGCCCTCTGGGCCTTAAGCCCCAAACCTAAACCCCTAAACCCTTAAACCTCCAAACCCTACTAAGGCTTAAACCACAAACCCCTAAACCTTCGAACCCCTAAACGCTAAACCCAAAGCCTTGAACCACAAACCCCTAAACCTTCGAAGCCCAAAACCCTAAACCCTAAGCCTTAAACCCCTAAACCGCTAAACCCCAAACCCCTATACCTTTAGACCCCTAAACCCTAAACCCTAAGCCTTAAAACAAAACCAAACCCCTCCCGCCAAGTGGCCGTTAGCCGGTGGCGGTACGGTCGCCTCACAGCCTCCAAGCGGAGCGCTGTGGCAGCCATCTCCTGGGTTCGTTTTTTTTAAAGGTCTTAGGGTTTTTGATGGCTTAGGGTTCGTTTTGATAAAGATCTTAGGGCTTTAAGCTTAGGGCTCGTTTTGATAAAGGTCTTAGGGTTTTTAATGGCTTAGGTTTCGTTTTGATAACGGTCTTAGGGTTTTTAAGGGCTTAGGGTTCGTTTTGATAAAGGTCTTAGGGGTTTTAAGGGCTTAGAGCTCGTTTTGATAAGGGTCTTAGGGGTTTTCAGGGGTTAGGGTTCGTTTTGATAAAGGTCTTAGGGGTTCGTTTTGATAAGGGTCTCAGGGTTTTTAAGGGTTAGGGTTCGTTTTGATAGAGGTCTTAGGGGTTTTAACGGTTTAGGGTTCTTTTTGATAAAAGTCTTAGGGGTTTTTAAGGGCTTAGGGCTCGTTTTGATAAGGGTCTTAGGGGTTTTCAGGGGTTAGGGTTCGTTTTGATAAAGGTCTTGGGGGTTTTAAGCTTAGGGTTCGTTTTGATAAGGGTCTTCGGGTTTTTAATGGCTTAGGGTTCGTTTTGATAAGGGTCTCAGGGTTTTTAAGGGTTTAGGGTTCGTTTTGATAGAGGTCTTAGGGGTTTTAACGGTTTAGGGTTCTTTTTGATAAAGGTCTTAGGGGTTTTAAGCTTAGGGTTCGTTTTGATAAGGGTCTTAAGGGTTTTTAAGGGTTAGGGCTCGTTTTGATAAAGGTCTTAGGGGTTTTCAGAGTTTAGGGTTCGTTTTGATAAAGGTCTTAGGGTTTTTAAGGGTTAGGGCTCGTTTTGATAAAGGTCTTAGGGGTTTTCAGGGTTGAGGGTTCGTGTTTGTGTAGGGGTTATGGGGTTTTAAGGGTTTAGGGTCTTGGGGTCCGGTTTTGATTGAAGTCTTGCAGGTAATGGGGTTTTAAGGGTTTAGAGTTTAGCATTCGCTTCTGATTAAAGTCTTACAGGTTATAGGGGTTTAAGGGTTAAGGGTTTCAAGTTCGTTTTCATGAAAGTCTTAGGGGGTTAAGGGGCTTGCAGGGATTAATAGCGGCTCCAGGGACTATAGGGGTTTTAAGGTTTTAGGGGTTCTACGGCTGATAGTGGCTATCGGTCTACAGGGTTGTATAGGGTCTACAGGGGGTTCTATGGTGTGAACAAGTGTCTCATGCTGTGCTCAACGAAGCTTTGTAGGGTTTCTGTAGAAATTTCCAAGCTCGTTAATATAATACACTATTACGCATTCCGGTCGCAGCAGACCATAACCAACATGACTTGTGAACGTAGTCTATATGGACCCGCCTGGAGATTGTTTCCAGGTCAGAAGATACTTGACACAGGGCGCTTGTCCCAAACCACCAGTTTAGATTTACTGTTTTACTGTATTACTTAGAAGCCGTCCCCACTGTAATAGTGACTATAAGGATTATATTAGGCTCCTAATATATTCCAATTATACCACTATTACAGGGTGGGGACAGCTTCCAATGTATTACTGTTACCCTTTGGAAACCTCGAGGCTCAAAGGAGATGTTGCCAGTTCTATTCGCAAACATCAAAAATCCCAGTCGTGGGCGCTGGGTTGCATACAATAGGCAGTTTGAAGACCATATGGGAGTTTCCGAAAATAGGGGACCCTAATATATTACCCTAAATAGTAGGATCCTTATTATAGGGACCCCCAAATAAGGTACCCCTAAATTCCGAAACCCCCCATATATAGTATACGACTAGCAGCCTGCGATTCGGATAGATGCAACTTCATTGACACAGCTGTGAAGCCCCTGAGAACCCACATCCTTAAACCCTGCAGCTCCCGAAACCCCAAACCCCTAAAACACCTACACACCTAGATCCTGAGCCCCAAAATCGGAGTTGCTAGAAGCCCTGCGACCCCACTCCGCAAAACACCAGACGTATACATAAATCCTTTACGACCTTTCTGGATCCCTGGGAAGCCTTCACCCTTTCAAAGCACCCCTGAAAACCCTTTCACAACCCTGAACCCGGGATCCTTCAACCCCTAAAACCCCCATAAACCCGTAAACCCTAAAACCCCTGAGCCCTAGCGGACCCTCAGGCCCCATAAGAAAACCCTAAACCCTAGCAGACCCCTAAGCCCTTAAACCCTGAAGCAAAATAGAAAAATCAAGGACCCCTAAACCCTTCAACCCTGAGCCCTTGTAGACCCCTAAACCCTAAACCCTAAACCTAAACACTAAACCCTACCCTAAACCCTAAACCCTACACCATAGGAATTTGAAAGCTTAGGCTCGATGGCGTGGAGCATCTGCGAGGTCGCCTGTTGGCCTCGGCTCAATAATGGGCTTTCGGAATCTTTTGGAGGGGTTATACTTTGGAGGGGTTATAGGGATCCTTTAAAGGACGATCATTATAGGGTTTAGGGTTTAGGAGCTAATGGGCTTTCGGATCTTTGGAAAGGAGTCTCAGCAGGGATCTTTTCAAGGAGCTATATGGATCCTTTAAAGGACTTATAGGGTCTAGGGTTTAGGAGTTATAGGGTGTAGGGTTTAGGGTTGCGGGGTTACAGGGTATAGGGGCTCAAAGGAAATTTAGGGCCTCCGGCCCCTCCGCTTGGAACTTCGGGGTTTTTAGGGCTTCTGGGGCTCCATGGGGCATGGGGCCTATACCTTAAGCCGGAATAACCGACCTTTTTAAGGACTTATATAAGGAAATCAGAATAAGGAACCCTAAAAAGGTAGGTTATTCCGGCTTAAGGTAGGGTTTAGGGTTTAGGTGTAGTTTTTTGGGGCTTCGGCTTGCCTCGAGGCTCGAACGGCTCACCGGCTACCTGGAGGGTCCCTGCGAATAGCTCCATTTGTCGAGGACCTGTCTTCCCGTCTCCATAAAGCAGGTCCCCAGAGAGCCCAATACCCCTTAATTAAGGAATATGGCTTAAATTATATAGGGCCTCATATTATGATTTAAGCCATATTCCTTAATTAAGGGGTATTGGGCTCTCTGGGTCTACCACGAAGTACTACAGTTTGCGTTGGAGTTAGGGTTCCTTGTTGTAAAGGCTCGCTGTTCAGGTGTCGAGGTGTGGAATTCACACTGACTGTAGAGACCCTGATGCCCAAACCCCTAGCTTACCAGGACCCTCCTTGTACCCTCAAATAGGGGTATATGGTCCCAAATAAGGGGCATTTAGGGCCTAATAGAGGGTAGATGGAGGGTCTAGGTAGACTTTGGAGTAGTAAGTTCTCCCAGTATTAGGTGTGAAGTTCGAAGATGCGGAGTTTTGTCCCTCAGCCAGCTGCAGCGGCCGTAATTAACAGTTTCAGTAGGGTTCTCAAAACAGGGTCTGGTTCCAGTACCAGGGCTTTAGGGTGTATATAGGGGTCTCCAGAGATTCAAACAAGACTTAGGAACCCTAAGGGATAGTGCTGGTAAGCCAGTAGGTCCCTATGCTACTGATGTTATTCGGATTGGGGCTTGCGGGATCTTTGGTGTTCAGGAAGGATCTGTTGAAGGTTCAACCGGGATCGTGACGTGTCGTCCCCAAGAACCCAATCACCCCCCCACGAAACCCTCTGAGGAATGCTATAGAAACCTCAACACAAACCTCCCAGCCTTGACCCCTACCCTACCTACCTCCCAGCCTTGACCCCTACCCTACCTACCCTACCCCACAAAGGAGAGGCCAGTGGCTGCTGTCCATGCGTTGGGCTCGCCAGCAGCTGTATGTGCGCAAAAGTTGCTCAAGGGTCACCTTCTCCACGGGAGCATCGGTGCCGATGCCAACCTTAAGCCAAGAGGCTTTTTCCTGTGTACACACACATATAGATACACACACACACACACCAACGTACATTCTTACGAACAGGAAAGTACACACATAACTGACTAACTAACGAACGAACTAACAAACTAAACAAACAAACAGATATTTAAATACGCACATAGAAAATGGATGGATCAACTACCTCAATCAAGAAGTAAATAATGAAGAAGTAACTTTATGCATCTAGATAGGGGAAGCATTCTATCAGGCCTGTATAGAAGGATGTAGGACGGTTTCAGAGGGGATCTGCCATTTTTCCAGGGTTTAAAGGCTTTTGAGATATTCGGTCATGGGTCTCTGGAATATGATCCGGGCTTCACACTTAAGCCTCAGCAGTCTAGAGTCTAGAATACAGGCTGTGCGGGTTTGGGGTTTGGGAGATTTAGGCTGAAGGACGCAAGCGATTCATACAGGGCTCGACTTGTGGATTGCAATGCTCAAAAAACAAAAAACACTTCTTCCTGCACGAGGAAGCAGCGGGAGGCCGTGTTCGCACAAGCCTTGACATACTTTGATGTCGGTTGCCGCAATGTCCCCTGCACTAGCGGCCTAGTGGTTTAACGCCTTAGAAACGAAAACCTTGAACTCTACATCCTGCAGCCTATATAATGTCCTTACAGTAGAAGCCAGAAAGTTGGAATATGATTATCCTAAACCCTTCTATGGTAAATTATAGTGTATCCTACCATGAAACCATATTCCAACTTTCTGGCTTTTACTGTAACCCCAAGCACGAAATCCGAAAGGTTGGCTCAGATCCAACGGGGGCTCATGGCAGGTGTGGGCCCCCCCGGTGGGCTTTAGCTCATACACTTGGAGGCTTAGTAACTTGGGGTGGGCTTGAGATATCTAATGGGGTTTAGGGGTTTAGGGTTTAGGGCTAAATGCTAGGCTTGCGAGTTTAGGGTCTGGGATTTAGAGGTAACTGGCCCTAAAGCGGCAAACCACCTGGCTGCAGCCTACTGCATGGAGGGAGCTCTTTTCTGCTCCCTTGAGCCAAAAGGGCCTGCCAGTGAAGTCCTGCACTTTCGGGTAAGCGTAAGGGTTTTGGGGTTTGGATACATAAGAGCCATCACCCCCAAGAGGCAATAGTATAACTACTAAGAACTCCTTTTGGCATGCTGCGCTGATAAACAGGAAAACAACACTTCCTGAGGAGAGCTCAGAGACTTTTGATGACCCAACACTATCAAGCTCTTGCTTTCCCTGAACGTCGGGTATAGGGTTTAGGGCCCATTAGGGTTTGGGGCCAATGGGTTGACGGCACTGATGGTTGTGGGGCCATAGGGTTGAATGCATAGAAGGGGAACATTGGACGCCATGTGTCGTCTCCTGCTGTGCTTGAACTCTGCACCTAAACCTCGCTGGAGTGCCGGAGCAGCAACAGCAATAGTAATAGTAACTAGTAACTACTAGTAATAGCTACGATAATTACTAGTAATAAATAGGAATAGGAATAGTGATAGGAACAGTAAGAGGAATAGCAGAATCTAAACAACCTCAAAGACAATGTAAAGCCCGTGAGGATCCTGTCGGAGCCCTTTAAAGGGCAAGTAAGGCACAAAATCCTGCCGCAAGCTCGCAACAATCCCCATAGCCAGAAGAAATGATCACCCAGACCCTCGACAATTCTCGACAATCGCAAACTTCGCGAATGAACTATGGGCCTTTTCATGCATGAACTCCAAACCTTTTCAGAACAGGAGGTCTCGTAGGGAACACTGTTTCGAAACAAAAAACCGAATGAAACTTCACATGAGTCAGCCTCATGCGTAAAAGCTTAAAGCAAGCCGGGGCGGCCCATACCCATTTGAAGCCTGCAAAGCAGACGAATAGGTTCGAGGTTGCTGCTAGCAGCTTCCGACGCGGGAAACCCAAGGCCCCGGACCTTAAACCCTAAACCCAAACCTCTGATCCCAACCCTGAACCTTAAGGCCTAAACCCAAAAACCCCCTTCACAGTCTTGGGGCGAGCTTTAGCACTGCTCCGTCCTATCAGGCCATCAGGCCTGGGAGTTTTAGGTTTAGAAGTTTTCTTTAGCTCAGGGGTTTAGGGTTTTGGGGATTTCGGGGATCAGTGGTTCCTTCATAGAGGGATCCTTAAGGGTTCCTTTAAAGGATCTATAGGGTTTCGGGTTTCAGGGAGTTTAGCGTTTGGGCTTTGGGGGATTAGGGGCTCTATGTAGTCGCTAGGACGGCCCAGCGGCTCACCACCCGGGTTTAGGGTTTAGGGCTTAGGGTTTAGGGTTTAGGGTTTAGGGATTTCACCATGTTGCCTCTAATCGCTCTAGCCTCCACTTTAGGGTTCAGGGTTTAGGGCTATGGGCATTGTAACATGCTATCATATATTTGTATATATGTATATTATATGGGTTGCGCAACATGACATTCGCGTGGTCTTAGGGGTTGTGCCCACTGTAGCCTGAATCCACCGGACCTATTTACTGCCCAACCTTCCGACCATGCTCGGAGAATTCCATTGTTTTGGGCGTCTAGACTGGGATGGCCTGTCAACTGAATCCCCGGTGTGCCCCTCAAATGATCATGCGAACCCAACGATCGGCCGCAATGTCGTCTATCAGTTCTGAGAGGTCATCTCCTTGAAACTAGCTGCTGCTGTGTTTGGTGATCAAGACCGTCTAAGTCGCTGCGATAAAACGGTCTTGCACACCAAACTTCCAAATTGACAGATTTACAGTATAAGGAACAAATACCCTGCCACTGAAACCTTAACCCTGTTCTAGTCTGTAGTGTGGGCTGTTGCTCTCTTCTTCATCTACCCGCAGAACTTTTCCATTTACGGCCTCCCCATGTAATCCAACGCAAAAGCCTCGAAACAACTTTCTGGGGGTAGTGCAGAGGTCGGAACATTTAGCGTTAATACCTCCTTGCAATCCCTTGTAGGGCTTGGGGTTTAGGTTTTATAGGGTAATTGTAAGCTTTTTTCTGTACTTTAGGGGTTTAGGGTTTCGAGGTTCGACTTTGAGGTCAAGGATGGTCGTACGGTTGATGATAGAAATCCTGCATTACCCATAAGAGGGAATATACCATAATTCCCATAGTTTAGGGTCCTTGGGGTCATGCAGGATTTATACCATCAACCGTAGTACAATATGCCCAAAGCAGTACTGTATTTTACGAGCGTCCCTATATATAACAGGACCCGCCTTCCAACGCAACCATCGCCCCCCGGGCCGCGGATAGAGGTCGTCAGGCAGGGTTTAGGCTAGGATGCCCAGTAACCTAGGAATAAAAGGGGCTCCCTTTTTGGTATTGGATACTTGATAAAGGAACCTGGGACTACAAAAAGGGAAAAAGGGCCCACTGGGAGGCCTGGGAGGGTTCAGGCAGGTCACGGTGAAAAGGGTCAGGATTTGGGGTTTGAGGCTTGAGGGTTTAGGGGTTTAGGGGTTTGGGGTTTAGGGAAGGGGTTTAGGGGTTTAGGGGTTTGAGGCTTGAGGGTTGACATCTCTGGTTGTAGGACCGCAAAAGTTTTAGGTTCTAGGGTATTGCGCTTTGCGGATGGGAGTGTAGTAGGGGGTGATGGAATTAAGAAGTGCGAGTCCTTTTCGGAGCCTTGAACGGTCTTTACAGGATTTGACAAGGGTTGCTGACTCCACCTTTGAGGGTGGCACAGGAAACAATAACTAGACGCTTGGGTTTAAACTTAGTATGTGCTTATTCAGTATATATGTGGACCTGTAAGGTTGCAAGACGTTGACACATCGTAGGATCAAGCAGTATGCCCTGCTGGCCATTCATAAAATGCCAGTATACATAATGTACCTCGACACAACGCCCATATTAAGAAGACGGTTCAGTGTTTTGCTGGGCTTTTTGATAGACAGGATCTGGGTATACGGCCCGTATACCCAGCAAAAAGTCAATAACAAGCCCTTTAAAAATCCTTTAAAAACCCTTTTCAAGAACATTTTAACAGGAACCCTATTAAATCAGGTGAGGCCTCTACATGCTTGCGCACCCAAACGGGTGCTTGTCTTTATTAGGGTCCCTTGTTGGGTACCCTAAATAATACGTGCAGTATTATTATATCAAGGACCCCCAAAAGGACCCTAATTTTCACAACCCCCGAAATGAAACTCTCTCTGTCGAGCCGATGCGGAGGAGATCTTTTGTTTGAGATTGAAGTGCCAGGGTTGCTTTACGGGTTCCTCGAGGTTTGAGATTCAGGGTCTAAGGTTCCTTTTATTAAGGGCTCCTGTAGGGATTACCTGGACCCCAAAAGTATGTAGAATAATGGCCGTTGATAGGTTTGGGGCCATTTTTTTGCCTACGTTTGAGGGTCTAGGTAGGGTTTAGGGGGCCGAAATTCAGGATCTAAGGTGACTTTAAGGGTTCCGGGTTTAGGAATATGAGATTCAAAGTCAGGGGCTCCTTTAAGGGGTCCTGCAGGGACAAGGATTCAGGGGCTTGAAATTCAGGGTCGTTGCTTCCTTTAAGGGTTCCTTTGCGACAAGGTTTAGAGGTTTACTTACGGGTTCCTGTAGGGACAAGTGTCTAGGTGTTTGAAACTCACGGTCTATGGTTCCTGCTATTACAAGGGTTTCAAACAGGGACAAGGGTTTTGGGTTTAAGCTTTCCGGTGGATGTTGCCGACTAGGGTTTGTGTTTAGGGCTGAGGGTTTGCGATTCGTTTCTGACAGTTCAGGTGCACGATTTTGCGAGGGTCGTACCTAGTTTACCTGATTATGGCCATGCAGGTAATGGATGTACATGTTCATATATACTCACCTGCAGGATGACGAACACTGCGTACACATAATGATATGTAAACATGTGTGTGTGTGTGTGTGCATGTTATATATTCGAAAGCTCCGCTTTGAGGGTTTGGGGGTATGAGGGTTCATGCCTTTACGGTTTAGGCTCAGGGTCCCAAGTGTCTAGGGCTTGGGTTTGGTATTCCCATTGGCTTAGGATTGAGATCTTGTCTTGTCGGCGGTTTAGGGCTTTACGCGGACAGCGGAGAGCAGGGTGACCTGGTTGAAATGTGGGGGCCCTAGTCTAGCCCGGAGGGCCTGCGAGCATTTTGGGTTTCATATCTAGCCCAACGCGCAAGAGAGCAGAGGCATTGTAGCGTATCAAGTAAGTCTCGCGTGACTTGCGGTGTGCTGTATGTTAGAGCGTACGTTGTTGTGTCAATCCCAAGGCTCTGCACGAGAAACTCCAAACCGACGTCGCCCTCAACCCTAAGAGAGCCATGAATGTACTTGAATCCTGTGACAAGAGACAGCCCTCGGCCTACTATAGGGGCCTTAATAATTAGAACAGGGTTTTGGGGCCCATTATACTATAACTAGAATAAGAGCCCCCCATAATAGCATTGGTAACCATTAAGGCCCCTATAGCAGACTTGACAAGCTGCCAGTGGAAAGCTGTCAAGACACCATTAAGACATCTGCTTCTCATAAACCCTAAACAATCAACAACATCTGCCACTATGGAGCAGTCTCCTTATTGCTAGTAGTATGATTATTGTTACTATTTATATGAGTAGTACTACTATGCTTAAAATTGTGAGTAATGCTAATTTTTTGCGCCAGCATCCCAGCAGGACGTGGTTGCTCGTGGGGGGTTTTCGGAACCAGGAAATCTGAGACTCCAGAATCCGATTGACTTCAGGCTTTGGGAAAAGGTGCCCGGTGTTGCAACGACATACGGTGTCAGTCTGCCGGCGGACAAGGGATATAGGAGTCTCCGATAAGTCCGGCCAAACCCAATTCATCTGCACGACGGCTGAGGAAGTCCCTTGGATGGATTTCTGACGCTCGGCCACGAATGTGAAGAGATGGTAGACAGTGATTGAAGGTGTAGGGTTTAGGGACATTGGCGACTGCTTCGAGCTTGTGCGCCAAAAATGCAACGACAAAGAATTAGGCTGTGGAACCATAAGAAACCCAAGTGAACAAAACTGGGAACGACTACCAAACCCTCCGTTTGCACAAGGCCAATCCACATGGAGGAGCTATAATAAAGCTCCTTTTCAAGGAGGGACGAATGCTAATCCGAGCTAGTCAGCAAATCCTAACCGTCCGAGCCACATATCAGACTTCGCAGCCCTATTATGATCCTACAACCCCCTTAAAAGCCCGATACCAGGGTCTTCATGATTTGAATAAGCTTTCGGGGTACAGGGTACAATGAGGATGACAGGGAGTCGTCGGGGTGAGTAGTACCGGTTGATGATATAAATCCTGCAGTATCCATAATCGGGAATATACCATAATTCCCATAGTTTAGGGTCCTTAAGGTAATGCAGGATTTATATCATCAACAGTACGAATTCTCCGGGCCCCTAGTGTACCCCATGGAGAACGCATAGAAACAGCCCAAGCCGGACTTCAAGACCCCAACCCTAAACCCTAAACCCCCCGAACCCCGTAACCCCTTAACCCCTAGACCCCTAAACCCCTACACCCCTAAACCCCTAACCCTAAACCCTAGACACCTTAACCCCTAGACCCCTTAACTTCCAGACACCTTAACCCCTAAATTTTAATTCCTAAAACCGGAGGGACTTCCTGATCGCATGCGACTCTGTGCTCTCATCCTCTGTGGCTTCCCGACTCTGGAGGTTTAGAACTTAAGGGTTCTAAGCCCTAAACCCTAAACCTAAGGGTTCAGGGTTGTCGAGTTGGCGTCCTTTAGAGTCCGTGAAGTAAGGGGCTCGGATATTTCGGATCTTCGTACATCTCAAACCTAACCCTAAGGGTCCAAAGGACCCAATAATTAGGTACTCGGGTTTGGGATAGCAGTTATGTAGGTTACTCTTTTTGAGAGTATATGATATTTGGGTACTTGGACCCTTAGGGTAATCTTCCTCGCCCCTGTAGCGGTGGGGGTTCATGGGGCGGGGCTTTCTTCATAGACTCCAATATCCCTTAACTTAGGAATATACCTTATGTAAAGTATAGAAGGATCCCTAATCTGATTTGGGTAGTTGTCAAAATTCAGGTGCCCTTTTTGGGTACCTTAAATATTAGGTGCCGTCCTATCTTAGGGACCCCAAAAGGGACCCTAATTTTGACAACCACCCATTCATGCAACATTCCTCAATTGAAGGATGTTGCAGTCTCTGGGTTCTTGGCCCTTAAAGCTCACGCCCTCCTGCAGGCTCTGAGTTCGGGATGTACGGATACCCAAAAAAGGCTGTGTATATATATATATATATATATATACACACTATAGGAAAGGGTTCTCCGAGGCTTCTGCAGGGTTAGGGTTGAGGGTTTTAGGTATCGGGCCTTTAGGATTTGGGGTTTAGGGTTGAGGGTATCGGGCCTTTAGGGTTTACGGCTTCGGGGGTTTGAGGATATAGTGCCTTTCGAGCTTAAGGGTTTTGGGTGCGGCATCGTGTGGCCAGAGCGCACTAACCCGCATCTTTAACGCCTTTCAACCTCTCAAGAAAAATAGAAACCCTGAGCCCCAGGCGGGATCCAATGAAGCAGAAGCCTCATGGTTTAGCGCTTTCAGTGGTGTACTATGAAAGGCTATGAAGGCCGCTGCGGTGTCCTTGGGCGCTTAGGCAATGCAAACGGTCCAGGAATCCACAAGGATCTTGATGATGCACGAAACATCCAGCCGAATTTTGAGCAAAAGAATGCCAAACTGGGCCCGCGAAAGCTGAAGATATAGTATATTCACACAAGAAGGAACTCTTAGGCTCTTAGACCCCGCAAAAGCCCTTAAGCGATATCCTGACAGGCCTTACAGCTAAACACGTAGTTCCAAGAAGATCACTCAATGTCACCAAACTAACTGGCACGGAATCCCTAGTTAACACCCCCCCCCCCCCCGCACACCTCTAAACCAGACACTTACATCTCTAAGCCCTTTAAATCCCTAAACCCCAAATCCCAAGAAATCCCCGGGGGTGCAGAAACGCCTTCAAATCACTCGACAGAGTTCACGGAAGCACCCGACGGTGTATTCAAGCTCGAAGATCGCAAACCCTTTAAGGGGACCCTAAGGCTTGCTTTACGGGTTCCTTTCAGGGATCCCTAAAAGGACCCCTTAAGGGTCCCTTTAAGGGCTTCTTTAAGGGTTCCCTTAAGGGATCCCTTAAGGGTTCCTGTAAGGGTTCCCTTAAGGGTTCCTTTTAGGGATCCCTTAAGGGTGCTCCAAGCGGATGAGGCTTAGGGCTTGGCATTTGGGGTGATAGCTAAGGGTGGCCTTCCAAAAAGGTCCAAAATACGGTCAAGCCGACTGGAGGGAGGTGCTTCATTTTCCCGGCAGGTTGGGTTGAAGGCTTAGTGGGGTTTAGGGTTCGCCGTTAAGGGGACTTGAGAGTGAGGACTTTTGTTTCAAGTCTCACCCACCACCTTGACTTCTCAAACCTTTGGGTCTTCGGGGCTTGCATCCGTGGCTAGTTTGCTCTTCGTGGGCAATTACTTTCAGCCCAAGCGTTCAGCAATTCTGTGCTTGCTTCAGCTGTGCTGGAGCTTATCTTCTGCTCCTGCCAAAGGGTCAACAGGACCTAAGAAATGCGACGGCTCTTTCAGATATTAAGAAGGGTTCCACAAGGGTTCTATGGGTTCTAGAAAGTCCGATTCGAGTTGTATAAGGATCTCACACGGTTCTATAAGGGCTTTAAGGGTTGAAAGTACCACAGGGATAAGGGAACAAGCGTCATGCAGGATTTTGAAGAACTAGAGAATTGTGTTTCGGGGTGTATTGATACCGGCAATAGTGACAGTAGGGTAGGGACAGAATACTACTGGTAATGTTAGCTATATCCTTATTCAGACCTGCATATTGGGGCTTTCGGGATTTAGGGCTAACGAACAAGAACATTGAGTCTTCAGGAACACCCAGAAACTGGAACCCCTAGACCAGGCAAGAATGCTGATAGAGCCCCTAAAGAACCCTTCAATGACACCTCTCCGGCTGCTTAAGACGAGCAAAGGCAGAGAAGATGGTTGTGGTATGGGGGCCTTAGTAATTACAATAGGGTTTTGGGATATATTATACTAGAATAATTACAATCAGGAATCCCCCAAAAGTAGTATTGGCAATTATTTAGGCCCCCAGTATAGAACCCTTAAAGTAGCAATATCTAATAACCCTTATAGACCCCTTTAAAAGGAACTCTTGTAGTATAGGCTAATTATATAGGCCCCTATAGTAGCCATTCTGCGCGGTCCTCACTTGGACAGTGTGGAAGTCAGGGCCTTTTGCACCTGAGACTGAAGCTCTTGGGCTCTGGGATTCAGGGGCGGCGGCCTTCAAAGTTTACTTTATATAAGGGTTCTATGAAGGTGCAGCAGAGGTTTAGGCTATATGCATATGTATATATATATATATATATATATGTATACACACATAAATATCACACGACCTAGACGACGCACTCTATGCATGTTTAGATATATATATATATATATATATATACACACACACACACTCCACATGCATGCAGTGATACTATGTATTATGTATAATGTATGTATGTATGTATGTATGTATGTATGTATGTATATATATATATATATATATATATATACGTATGCATACATACTGTATGTATATGCATCTAGAGTGGGTTTGCAGTGTTCGAATGAAACCGAAATCTGCACGTTGTAGTATGCGCAGTTTTCCAGACCAGAGTGCTTACTGTTTTGCAGTCTTTGCCAAGCGCCCTGGGATTCCGCAGTAGCCCATCTGAAAATCAAGCTGCCGGCGACCCCGTTTCAGCGGACAAGAAACAAGGCCAAAACAAAAGACCCTAAATGAAACCCAAACCCCAAACACCTAAACCCTAATAGAGCAAATCTCCACCCTCGTAAAGACCGGAGTGGGAAGCTTCTGACCCTAAAAGCCCAAGTGCCCAATGCTCATATGCTCTGCCAGATATTGACCTACACTACTACTATCCTAAACTCAAGTGCCTCACTGTCGTATCCTTTGAACTGTTGAGATCCTAAACCCTCGAACGCTGAACCCTCAACCATAAAAGCCCCTATACCTAGACTCCCCAACCCTCTAATATACCCCAAATACCCACTATTAAGGGCCATAAGGACTCTATTTCAAATTTTTTGGGGGGTTCCTGGTACAACCTCAAAGACACCAGCTCCCTAAACCATAAACCCCTAAACCCTAACCCCCCCCGGACAAACACCAGCTGAGCCCAGACCTGCTGTTCGGACTCGCCATTCATGCTGCGCTCGAAAAGAACGGCAAGGAGGCCCCGAAACGCCTCGCGCGAAGGTTTAGAGTTCAGGGCTTAGGGATTAGAGTTCAGGGTTTAGTGGCTTTTTTAGAGGGTTTTAGGTTTTTAGGGGTTTGGGGTTTGCAGTCCCGCAACATCTTGCTCAACCGCGAAACGCGTGTAGCGAACCATCGTGGATCACCAATACCAAACTCCCTCCCACACTCTACCTCCCCTCCACCCCCCTTCAAAACCCAAACAAAGCCCTAAGCCCTAATGACCCCTGAACAAGCATCGAAAGCACAGAGGCCTTAAGAGTCCTGAAGCAACAGACCCAAAGAACTCCTAAAGCCCTCACAGGAACCTGTCCACAAAAACGGTGCCAGTATCCCTAAGCTCAGGAGCTCGGTTACAGACTTGGACCTTCAACATCGTGTAGCAGACCAATCAAGGTGTCAAAGGTCCTTGGAAACAAACTATATGAAACTGTGAAACTCTGTAAACCGTGCAAAACGCCATAAAGCGTTACATGAAACCCTGCACCCTAAACCTCCTAAACCCTTACCCCAAAACCCTTAAACCCCTTCCCCAAAACCCCAACCGACTCTCCTCGGGGACAGCGCAAGGCTCTGTGGGAGAGGCCGGAGGCCACTTGCCGCCCTTGCCTGGCTTTAGCAAGGGGTTGAGGGTTTAGGGGTACGTAGTGGCTTTAAAGGGAGCGGTTTTAGGGGTATGTAGGGGCGTTTAGGCTTCAATTAGGGTTCAGGGAGTTAAAGGATTTATTGGTGTTTAGGGCTTAGGGCTTTAAAATGCTTTTGAAGAAGCTCTTTACATGGCTTTATGATGCTTTATGGTTAGGGTTCCTTGGCTTTAACGATTGGGAGTAAGGCGTTTGGTTGTCGGAGGGCTGTTGACAGATGTTACTGTCGAGGTGTGCAATGTTTTCTGTGGGATGCATAGAGTTTCTTTGGACGGGTTTTTGAAGGTATTTTAGGGTTGTAACGCCAAGAGCTGAGGGTTTGGGTTTGAAAAAATCAGACTGCTCTATAGGGTCTCATCGAGGTTCTTGCAAACGTGCTACAGGATTGCATTCTCGGCAACTGCGGGACTTACGCAGTACACAGCTTTACGGCTTCTGCGATGTTGCGTGAATGAAAGTAAGTATGTGTGCACGCATGCCTGCGCATGTCAGTATGTTTTTGTATGCATGCTATCAGACAGGGCACAGGGAGGACAACGAGAGCCCAGTACTCATTCATGAAGGCATGTACCGCGCACCGATCGGGTTTTGTGAGGTTGGATGAGGTGTTCTACGTCTACGTTTTTGGAAGAGTGCACTAAGTGATGAGGGCCGAAATATCATGATTAGAGGCAAATTCCTTCATCTAAGGGGGTATTCTCTAAACCCTAAACCCGGATGCAAAAGAGAGGGTGACGAAGAAGCCTCGCCTCGCCTTGACGAAGGTTTAGATTCGTGCTGAGCCGTCTGATGAACATAGGGCCCTGAATGGGTTTAGGGTTCAGGGTTTCGGGTTAGATACTTGGCGATGGTGCCTCAAGTTTTATGCAAGTACTCCCTATACTAAACCCTACACGTGAAAGCCTGCACGCCAAACCGGAACACACCTAATGGAGTTCTTTACAGGAATCCTTAAAGGAAGCCACCAGGGTTTTGATGGTTTGGCGTCAGAAACGGCGCCAGCAACTTTTAGACTTCGAAGGGGCGTAGGCTGTAGGGCTCAGAGTGTAAGGCTTTGGGAATGGATTGTGCAAGGGCTGCACTGTAATACATCCTTGAAAAAACTACAAAACCCCAAGGAATATGTGCTCTCATTCATCTATCTGGGTTTTCGACAAGCCTCCGGGTTCGAGGCTTTGCAAGCTGCGCAATCCAAAATCGAGCCAAACAAACCTACAACACAGCGAACGGCGGATGGCTTTGGGATCGGGGTCGCCTGTAATGTATATAATGTAGATGCCGCACTGATTAGAATAGGGTTTTGGGGCCCTTTCTGCTATAATAAGGACCCCCCGAAGAAGAAAAGGTAGTTATTAAGTCCCCTATATTATTAGTGTTTTGCACTTACATCACACCATCAATCCTGAGTATCTTCTCGAAACATGTATCCAACACGTAGTATCAGCAGCCGCCTGACTTCCCAGCCGATGCCCTTGCCAAGGCCTGATTCAACGAAGGTCTTTCTGAGCAGTGAGCTCTTTGTCTTTGCCGAATCTGAATCTTGCAGATGTTTTTCTCCGGAGGTTGCAAGGTTCAGGGCTTGCGGGTTGGCTTTGGCCTGGACCTGGTTTAGGACTAAAGTTTAGGACATGTCGGGTATAGAGTCAAGATCATAGAATAGCCCTTCTCTGCATGCTTAAACCAGGACCTGGGCATGTAATTAGTCTTATGGACACACTGTTCTGTGAACAGAGCTCTCATCGCAAACCAAAGGGCCCAAACGCAACAGCGATGTTATGAGCAAAAGAGTCGTCGTACCTAATAAGCAAGTGTCTACTTGCTGGGTCCTTCGGACCTTTGGGGTTTGTGGAACTGCTTCTAAGGATCTAGTTGTAGATATGAGGTCCACGCATGAACCATGTGATGCACCAGTGAGTTCACGATAGAGACTGGGTGTTACTAGGTCACCTCCTGAGCCTTTCTGGTTCACGAACTAACCATGGGTCGAAAGGACAAGAACGTGACTAGTTTTAGTTGCGAAGACTTGAAAGCAGGATGAGGGACCAAACGCCCCCTCACCATGCGATCGTGGTGAAGTGCGGCGAACGACACTAGATGGTGCCAGTCCTGCATGATCGCAGGCTCCCCACCTTGGTCCGTTCCTTCCGCTGTGCGGCACAACAATGACTTCTTGGCAGCACATGCTCAGCATGTGCCCTCTTCGCCTGGCAAAACTCTTGTCAGCTCCAAAACAAAACTCACCCAGGTCGCAAGGAAAAACTGGCTGAGGTTCCGTGACGTGTGAAGGCTTTGCAGTGGAGACAGGCCAGCGTTTGCACAAAGCACGGCCCTTGAAGCAGGACTTCCTCCTCGTCTGGCCACTGGCTGTATTTTTTTGATGCTGATGCCCTTCGCTTTTGTGAAGAAAGGCTTTGCAGAAAGCCATGGAGGTCTTGGTAAGCCTTGTCGGCCATCTCTCTAGGAACTGAGGTCCGCGCGACAAACTTAAATATCAATCCCCGAGCTGTCGCAAGCATTGCTCCATGTCGGCAAAGGCAGCCAGCCAACTCATTTGCGAAGTCAAGCCGGCACTTGGAGCGACATATCGCCAATTGACAGTTTGAAAGCACTCTGGCCGTCATCTGGGAACGGAAGCCCTTACCCCGAAATCCAAATCATAGACTGCGGACGCTGGCAGCACCCAGCCCCAAGACCAGTAGCCATCACCAAAACCTGGAGCCCTTTTGAAACGACGTGCTGCGAATCTTGGTTTTTTTACAACAACACTATACCCTCCTTAGAACCATAAATAAAAACATGTTTAATATTCTCCTAGGCTTTAGATGAACAAGAATACAAAATAAATCCTGAAGAACAAATACAGAATTAATTCCTCCGGGGACTACAGCTTAACCCCCAAAGGCGAAACCCAAGCCTTGCAAGCCTCAAGTCCTGATCTCAAAGACTAAACCCGGATGCTCTTAACTGGGTTCCTTTTACGCAATTTGATTGAAGGAACAATAATAAGGATACCCATATTATTAACTATAGATACCTATTTTGGTAACTTAAGTTATAAACTCCCTAGCAAGAACCCAGTTAACCCCAAAGCCTCCCCCCCAAACCCTCGCAACTTTCAGCACAAGTCCCACACTACAAGCCCAAACCTGGCAAAACCGAACATGCAAACATATTAAGGCCCTTGAAGATAGAGGCTTAGCCATCGGGGTCTAGCCACATAAGCATTAGCCCGGATCCAAAGCCTACACATGCAACCGTTAAGCCCTAATCCCTGAGCCCTATAAATCTAAGCCCCAAACCGTATGCCCCTTAAAGCTTACACTCTGAACCCAATCTCTGGATTCCCGCACCCAGAGCGCCAAAGACCAAAAGAGTGAAGGACAGCGGTGGCAGACCTTCCGGTGCTTCGACTACTGGGTTGTTGTGAAGGAAGTTAATTTAGGTTACCATAATAGGATCTATGGTAAATAATATGGTTTCCTTATTATGGTAACTTAAATTAGAATTTCTTAACAAGAACCCAGACTGGCGTTTGGGGGGGCGACTTGGGCGCGTGTAGGGCGTAGAGTTCTGAGGAGCTTCCTGGTTGATAACTACTTTTTGTCCTGCTTCTGACTATTATCATTGGCAGTATTGGCATTATACCCTATGCTTCCAGGGACCTTATTATTGAGTCCTCAAGGGGCCTAGGGCCCTAACTATAAGGTCCTTGGAAGCATAGGGTATAGGAGGGTTGTAAGGTCTTCAGGCTTTTAAGAACTTCTTGCTTATCACCGATAGTAAACGAGGTGTTGGATTCTGTTGACTGTCGAGCCTCCCCTGAAAAGGCTTTATGAGTGGGGTCGCAGTCTATTGCTCTGCCGGGTTTCTGAGAAAAGAAGGAACTGGGTTGGCCTTTAAACACCATGAAAAATATCTATATATAGGGCCCCTTATAAACCCAACTAAGGAAAATAAAAAATGTCCCAAAATCCAACCTAGGGAAGACTTCATGCCCTTAAGCACCGAAGTTGACATGGATTTAGCTGCCTAGGGCTTGGGGCTGGGGGCACAGGACACGGTTTAGGGTTTAGGGTTTAGGGTGTGAATATGAATGATGCCCTTCTCTGCAAGAGGTGGCCGAGGTGAGCTTCCTAAAGACCAACATGAGGGATGTGAGGTGTAATATAGGAAGCTGCTGAAGAAACCCTGGGCGTTTACTTGGGCTCCTTATCTGGACCCTACAACCCTAAACCCTCGGACGTGAGTCGGCAACTGAAGGCTCCTGTAGGTCAAAGGGGCCCCAGATTGCGTCACATGAACGCAAAATCAACATTTTGTAACTTGGAGTTTCAGGCCCAGAGTTGCTTCATCTGGTTCCCGGATCAGCTTCAGGCTTAGGGTTTAGGGTTTAGGGTTTAGGGTTGAGGGTTGAGGGTTGAGGGTTTAGGGTCTAGGGTTTAGGGTTTAGGGTTTAGGGTTTAGGGTTTAGGGTTTAGGATTCTTCTTCTCTTTGCTTTTTGGTTCATCCGGGTGGAAGCACGGCCCTTTCCGGCATGCATCTTTAGATGAAGTTCTCCACGGCTGCCGCAGCAAACCCTAACTGCAGCAAACTAAACCTTAAGCCCTACACTGCCCGACACCCTAAACCCTCTACCCTAAGTCCTACGAACTGCGCTTCTTGGGGCTTAGGGTCCTAAACCCTAAACCCTAAACCCGGGTATAGGGTTTAGGGTTTAGGACCCTAAACCCCAAGAAGCGCAGTTCGTAGGACTTAGTATGAGGGTGTGGCAGCAACATGCAGAACTGGCTAATCTTAACAAAGCCCGTCATTCCGCATCCCAATAGTCCCAAACCCATCCCGTGACGTACAACTCTACTGTTGTTGTATAGGCATTTTACGGTAAATATTCTGCTAACATATAATATACCCTAAGCCTAAACTACTAAATACTAGACCCTAAACCTATCTTAACCCTGAACATCCTACCTTTTTAAGGACTCATATAATGAAACCATATAATTAGGAACCCTAAAAAGGTAGGATATTTAGGCTTAAGGTAAACCCTGAACCCCTAAAGCTTCAGGCGAAGACCCTACGGTTTAGTCCCAGAACCCTTGAGGCCATGACCACTTCTGCAGAAGGGACGCTCGCAGGTCGGCGTCGCGTCCCGGATTTGCCTTAGGGCTTTGCGGGTTCAGGGTTTAGGGTTTGTATAGGGTTTAGGGTGTAGAGTTTATAAATTTAAAGGGCTTTGTAGGGTTTAGGGTGTAGAGTTTATAAATTCATAGCATAGTAGGGCTTAGGAGCATGCGGATTCGAGATTTGGTTTAACAAGTCAAAGGACTGCGCCACTACTTCGCCTTGGATCCAGGTCGAGGTTTTGGGTGTGTATAGTCTCTTTGCAAGGTCGGTTAAGTCTTGAGCTCACGCCTCATGTTATTGAGTTTTGGGGTTGAGGGTTTCCCTGCTGCACGCACTTGGGCTAAGGATTTAGGGTGTTAAGTTTGGCGCCTACGGTTGTGAATTTTTTCGCTGTGTGACATGCTATAGGGACCCTATAGATCCCGAACCCTCAGGAGAAAACCCTAAACCCACAACCCTCGAACGCACCACAGCCTTGTGGAAACCTTTGTAATTAAATTCTGAAAGACATCAAAACTGGAACGCCAACGGGGTTGCAATCCCTACAAAACCCGAAATCCTCATAGTAAACCCACTGAGCATCGGAGTTAGCTCACCGGCTTACTTGGAACATGGATTGCGGGAGTTTCGGTTTTTTGGTTCTAGGTAAAGGGTTAGGATAGAGGGTGTGCGTTTTGGGGGTTTAGGGACAAACAACTATAGACGTGGACCGCCATAACGACACCCTAAACCCTAAACTCTTAACCCTAAACCCCCTAAACCCTAAATTTAAAGGCAGCCGGAGGTGCCGAGAGCTTTGGCAAAGGCCCACATCCTGGGATATTCGGGGAATACGCTTGGATATCGGGTGGCGTTTTGGGCTTAGAGGGTTGAGGGTTTAGGGGTTTAGGGCTTTAGGGTTTAGAGGTTTCCTACTTTAGGTCTATGTCTATAGGGTTTATGCCCGAAAGGTGAGGTGAGTGTACAGGATTACTAGATTTGGGCGCGTTTAGTACGTTTGCCGCGCTTGTCCTTTGAGTCCGGTGACATGTGTGCCGTGTGTGCGGTTGTGAAGTAGATTCTTTGGTAGTGCATCCACATGCTACATTGCATTTCTACTGGCAGGGACAGCAGTTTTTCAGTGTGCAAACATGCATAATGGTTTCAGAACTGAAATCGTGTCAAGCATGTGTCTGTGCAATCGTTCTTAAAAAGAAGTCATGTTGCGTCTTGGAACTTCAGAGTTCGAGGACGCGCATAGCTACCCTCTCGGTGTTTCGTGGCCTTGTAAACTCTAACGTGAAGCATTGATGGAGCTTGACCTGGAGGAATATGTTCCTTCTTTCGAACTTCTGGAGGCATTGAAGGTCTAAGTACCGTGTGGTTGAACAGTCAGGATGCGCATTAGTACATCAGAAGCAAGCCCTAATGTAGAGGTTTCGCCCTTCAGGATAAGTCTCCAGTGTGTGGATGTTGAGGGGTGGTCTTCAAGGTACTAGTAGAAGCTTCGAACTTCAGAGTTTCAGGTGTTGTGTTTTGACGGTTGCTGTTGAAGGTTCAGGGTTGAGGCTGAGAGTTTCAGGTTACGACACTTGGAGGCACGCAAGTATGAGGTTTATCACTGTGCCCCACCCCCCCCCCCCCCCCCCCCCCCCCCCCGGGAAAAATAACCAGAAGAACTTCCACAACAAGATGTCGTGACAGCCCAGATTCGCGGCAAACGTACTAAACGCAACCTAGATTTAAGGTCACCCCATCAGGGTACATAACGCTGACCCCAAACCCTCTATCTCTGTGCCATAAACGCTTGCTAAGGCTCTTGCGCCTCAAACCAGAGAAGCTGTAGATAAACTCCCAAAAGCCTGGAAGGAAAACTCTTCGGCACACCAGAACCTGAAGGTCAGAACCCCAACCCACCGAAAAACCTTCAGAACCCCAAACCCTGAACTCCAAATCACACCCAGATCAGACCCTCCACTACCCTCACCCGTACCATGTCGGGTGTCTCCGGGAGGGACCACAACGGGAGGCGGTCGAGCATCTGCCGTGGGCCTTGATTCTTCTTGCAAACTGGGGTTTTGGGTTGCTGGGGGTCTCTTGCACGAAAAGCTTAAACCGCAACCACAAGCCTTAGACACACCCAACGTCTCATGAACAAACACCCGAGACAACCTTTTTGATGTTTGAAGCCCCCGAAACCCTTCCTGAACTGGAACATCCGCACAGTGCCCCTATAGCCGCTCAAGGAATCCTTGTAGCATCCCGCAGGGAAGACTTAATCGCAACTCCCATTTTCCGGTAAGCTTGCGTATTTCTTGGCACGGAAACCACGAAAAAGACCAAAAGTAACAACAACAAGTACCCAACTAGCCTTAATGTACAGGAAGTGTACCGAAAACATGCAATTCACTTGTCGCGGCTCTGGAACCTGATTTAGGCACCTTGATCATTAGAATGGCGTTTCAAAAGTTCCGTTGAAAGGTTCTATAGGGCTTAGTAATAGGGCCCTAGACAGCGACAACAGGGTTCGGGGGTATAGTATAGCAATCAGGCTAATATGAAGGAAGCCTCATTAATAACAAGTATTTGTTGGGGCCCCTGTGCTACTTAACTTGTGATGTATAAGGGGTCCTTGCAGGGCCTCCCTTCAGACGGGTTTAGGGTTAAAGGTTTAGGGAACCCTAAACCCTGAGGATGAGGGTTCGGGTGTGGGGCTTGGGGTCACAGGTTGCCGCATCTCAATGCTTGAAGTGCGATGTTGGGCTTGATTGCAGCTTCTTGATCAGAAGCCGAGAATGAGAAGCAAATCCTATGAGTCCACAACCACGGGAGGTTATAAAATTAGGAGCAAAGTTGGCTTTACGACCTTTATTTCTCTGAGAGCCCCGAATTGTGAGAAGGGGCCCTGCCTTTTGTGCTTTGGGAAAGGCTTGGGACGATTTCGCTCTCTCGGGGGCTAAGGGCGTAGTGTGTTTGAAGCTGCGAAACAGCCTTATCCTCAGGAGGAAGTATACGGAACCTCAGCAACGATCTGCATCACTGATGCATGTGGAAGCTCACAGTAATCCTGTTAAACCCAAAACTCCCAAAGAATTGAGGGCAGCGCCGTCCCCCCTGTAGGTGATCTCTAGCACTGACATCTTCGCTGACTTTTGGTCCACCGTCCACTTCCTAGGTCTAGGGTTTGGGTTCACCTGAACCCCACAATGTAGTAGCTCGTTTGGCTACCTTATCTTCTTACCACTTAGCCCGGACACTAAGCATAACATAGATTTTCCCAAGATGGGTCCTGCATTGCGAGGTCAGGTACGGTTTAGGGCGTGGCGTTCGTTTCAGGGGCCAGGGCTTACACGTAGCCCCATAGGGTCAAAGTAATTTCTGGTCCTTAATGATTAATGGTTAGAATAGGGTTTTGGCGCCCATTCTACTAACAAGGCGAGTTTGGTTATATTGGAAGCCCTACTACTCAGGCACTTGGACACTTCCGGGTAGAGATTTTGGCTTTGAGGTTGTATCGAAGCTAGGTTCCTTAGGTCCTTTCTAATAAGGGTACCCTTTTCCTAGTATTCAGTTTTGGTAAGGAGAACCCAAAAAGGGATCCTGATAACCGGAGCACATAGTCCAGCTCCACAGCGCAGAAAGAAGAGCTCGGTCAAGTCAGTCTCGCTTGTGCCCAACTTTTCCTGAAAGACATCCATGCCGAATGTCTTGATCCTGCTGCCGAAGTCCGTGTGGAAAAGGTCGTCCACCTGCCTTTGCTTCTGTGCTGCCGCTGCAAGTTGGCACTCGTTTTCCTCTGTCATCACTGCTTCTTTACGAATTAAAGCTTTAGGCTTCTGCTTCGAGATTGGATGTAGAGCTACCGTCGAAAATTGGGGAGTGTTGGGTTAGGTGTTGGTTGCTTGGAGTTTCGGGTGTAGTATTCTAGGATACCCAGTAACCTAAGAATAAAAAGGCCTCTCTTTTTGGTATTGGGTAACTTTATAAGGAACCTAGGACTACAAAAAGGGAATAAGGGTACTACTGGGCATCCTAGTATTGATGCTGTTAGGGTTTCTAGGACCCAGGTCCGATCTGCGGGCGGTTCGGGGGTTTAGGATTTCGGGGTTTCGGTGCTCTGGGTTTTTGGCAGTTTGAAGCTGAGGGTCTGGGCCTGGGTTTAGGGTTGGGGTCGTACCACTCTAATGTAGGGGCCTTAATAATTAGAATAGGGTTTTGGGCCCAATATACTATGGCTATACCAAGGAAACCCCACAATAACATAGGTAATTATTTAGGCCTCTACAGCACTCGACCGTCACATTGTATGAGCTCCATTCAGCTGCCTTGTGCTGGACTTGATCAGTTCGGCCAGACCTTCCAACATCCCTGAATTAAGCAGTATACCTCAAATCCAGGACCTTATTGTATCCTCAAATAGGGGTGTATGGATAAGGGGCATTTAGGGCTAAAGGTTTACCTTAACCCTAAAATATCCTACCTTTTTAGGGAAAGGTAGGATATTCAGGGGTGAGGTAGGGCTTTGTAACCGGCAGTTGGATCGGGGAAGGAAATTTCGGCAGATAGAACAGCAACGGGCCCCACAACCTAAGACACACACGCCCACAAAACCACACACAACAGAAAAGCAGCCCCAAACCGCCACCTTAGAGTCGCCAAGCTTCATGATCCATGGGCGCCCAGACCTTGCTTGAACCCCCAGAAGGGCCTCAAAATTTCGGTGTGTATTGCAGCATAATTACACGGGGACTCTCAGGGAGCACCATTGTTTCTTCTATGGTAAGCCCTAAACCCTAAACGCTAGCCCTAAAGGCCCTAAACCCTAAAGGCCCTAAACCCCAAAGGCCCTAAACCCTAAGCCCTAAACCCTAAAGGCCCTAAACCCTAAAGGCCCTAAACCCTAAACAGGGCTTTCGGATTTCCCGGCTGTAGAGCTCTCAGGCTTGACGGTGCTACGCTTCGTCTACGAGCTCTATAGCCCTAAGGGCCTAGGGGTCCATGTACCGAAATTAACGTGGAGGTACATTGATTGGGGTCAAATTGGTCAAAGTATAAACTATTTGGGTACATGGACCCTTAGGGTAAGGGCCGGTAAGGGTTTCTGCAGTGGTACTAAGCGTGCCCACCATTGTTCACGGCTTCAGGCAGTAAGGCGCGCTATAGGTCAGTTAGGGGTAACTCCATTTAGGGTACAGATAACCCGATTTATAATTTACTTACTAAGTCCCCTGGGCCTCCAAGAAAAGGTCATTTCGCATATGCTTGGCGCAACGGACCAGTAGTTCAGTAGCGCAGGGTGGAGAGCTTATATGCTAGATTCGTAAAGGCTTTGTGTAGGAGTGTCTTCCGATTTCTTCCGCCTTCTGGGAATGTATCTACTGCATCTGATGGGGGTTGTGAGGCAGTAGGACCAACATGCACCGCACACATGCATGTTAGACTAGGATACCCAGTAACCTAAGAACAAAAAGGCCTCTCTTTTTGGTATTGGGTAGCTTTATCAGGAACCTAGGACTACAAAAAAGGAATAAGGGTACTACTGGGCATCCTAGTAGATATGAAGTCGCAAGTACGCCCAATAGATGTCGGCTAGCCTGTCTACAACTCGACTCTACAGTCCCCACCTAGGCTCTAAAAGCTGGACTACAAAGCGTAGGCAGCTTCGGGCTTCGAGTATCTCTAGGACACGAGTATTTACAGACACATACACATCTGTATTTGCCTGCACATACATATTGATGTATATATGTAACAGAACTATACATGATGGTATATGTAGGTAGGCACATGCTTCCACATGTGTTGGTGCGTCTCTTGAAGGTGCGCACTCACCACACAAGTTCAGGACAAGTTCCACATGGTGCAGGTACAAGGGTTGCACCTCCCTGAAACCTAAACACGAGCGATGCGATTCGCTCAGGCAAGGGCAGCACAGCGGCGCGGCGCGCCTCATTGGCGGCAACCTCCACATGCCGGCGGTGGCCAAATCCATCTGAAGCGCTGAAATCAAAGGCCTTAACAGTGCGTGTGTGTGTGTGTGTATGTATGTATGTATATATATATATACACATAGTTTTGATAACACATGTTCCTACAACCCTGCTTAACCTCAAGCTTAGAGTCTAGAGCGTGGCGGGCGCGGAACCCAGAAACCCTGATATACTTCGCCTCCAAGAGCACATAGAGCTTCATTCACGTCCGAAGGCATAACTCAAGAGAAAGTTCACGCTGTGGGGACTGGAAGGGGCCCGTATTTTTGACCTTGAATTATACGGCCATTTCTGGATTACTCATTTAACCTGAACGCTTAATCAGGTAACCAGAGGTAGGAATCACATTTGAGGATTTAGGTGGTCGATGGTTCACCGGAGGGTTAGCGGTAATAGGCTTCAGGGTGCTATGGGGATCTTCAGGCCTTAGGAGCAAGGGTCTTACCTATAGTCTCCATTGTAGTTCCCTTTTCTAGAGTTTAGAGTTTAGGGTTTCGGGTTTGGGGTTCAGGGTTTAGGGTTTGCTTTTTGCTTTTAGGGTTTAACCAGTTTTATACTCAGGATCCTATGAGGTATCCCAGTAGGTAACCCCAACACGGAGCTGCAATGGAGACTACACACAGGGCTGAGTCCAGGATGGCGAGCTTAGGGCTTCTTTGTTTCGCGTGATTGATTGCATCCGGCTTCCAAGATCTTCCCAGAGAGCCCAATACCCCTTAATTAAGGAATATGGCTTAAATTATATAGGGCTTAATATTATGATTTAAGCTATATTCCTTAATTAAGGGGTATTGGGCTCTCTGGGTTCGAAGGAGAGTAGACTTCACTGCCATTCAAAAGCATTTGTGACGACAAGTCGCCCTCGCTGACGGGAAGCTGAACCTTGAGAATGTTGCCCCCTAGGATACCCAGTAACCTAAGAACAAAAAGGCCTCTCTTTTTGGTATTGGGTAACTTTATAAGGAACCTAGGACTACAAAAAAGGGAATAAGGGTACTACTGGGCATCCTAGCCCCTAATTTTCGGAAACCCTAAACCCTTTATAGAACCCTTATAGATCCCTTTAAGGAACCCTTATACCCTTATAGATCCCTTTAAGGAACCCTTATAGATCTCTAAGGGTACTACTGGGCATCCTAGCCCCTTGCGAAAGGGACCCTGGTCTCCCTGTTAGCTTCAAGGAAGATCCTTTAAAGGGATCCTTAAAGGGATCTATAGGGTTCCTTTATTGGGATCCATAAGGGATCTATAGGGTATAGGGTTTAGGGGTTTAGGGGTTCAGGCTTTAAAGGGAACTCCAGAAAGTTGGAATATGGTTTCAGGGTAGGGTTTAGGGTTTAGGGTTTAGGGTTTAGAATTAAGGGTTTAGGGTTTAGGGTTGGGATATGGTTTCAGGGTAGGATACCTTATAATTTGCCATAAAGGGTTTAGGATAATCATATTCCAACTTTCGGGCTTTTACTGTAACCCTTAGCCTCCCAAACCCCTCAAGCGTCGCGCATTGAAAGGAAGCGTTTATGGTTTAGGGCTTAGGAACCCTACACTCCGAAAACCCTGAAGACATCAGAAATGAAATAACCCTGCAAAACAAACCTGAAGTTCATTTCATCTCCAGGCCCCTGTACTAAGACCTCTAGGACCTGTGTAGAACCCTAGGAACCCTTAAAGCATTCCTTGACGGAGCCCTGTTAAGGAACCCGCCCCCTCCCGCCCCCCCCCAAAAGAAGCCCACGGGCCGTCTCGGAGGAACCCAGGCCGCCCTCACCGTAGAGGAAAGTCCGCGCTGCGGCTTCGGCATCGAAGGCCTCTGGATAGTGCTGGGTTTAGAGCTCAGGGTTTGTGGCTTAGGGTTTAGGGGTTGAGGGGTTTAGGGATTTAAGAGTTTGGGGTTTAAGCTTGTGTTTAAGGGTTTAGGAGTCTAGGGATTGGGGCTTAGAGATTAGGGTTTGGGGGTTCCATAACATTTGGGCTTCGGGTTCAAGGGTTGCTAAAAGCCTACTTACTAAGTCCCCGGGGCCTTTAAGTATAAGGCTTAAATTCATACCTCAGCAGCACACGCCCCGACACCCCTTCGGACTTCGCATGCAGTCCCCTGATCCTTACACCATGTAGAATCCTGCAAAATACAAGAAAGTGTACCCACATCCCTCACCCACAAAACCGCGTACCCATCGGCAGAAAAGCATCCCAAAACCCTCAATCCATTACCTGCCAACGCGAACAGACGCCGTATAAAAGCCATATTATCCAACTCATAAGCCCCTAAATACCTATTTGCCATATACCCTCCGGAAAATAACCTACACAACTACTATCCATAACCCAAGTACCTAAGTATTGGGTCGTTTGGACCGTTAGGGAGTTGCCTCAGGCATCCAAAGTCGGAGCCCAAGCAAGCAGTCATGGCCTCCGCATGTCGCATGAGCTGTACACCTGACAGGGTTTAGGGCTTAGGGTTTAGGGGTTTAGGGTTTAGGCGTTTAGGGCTTAAGGACACTCATGAAAACTGCGGTTTTAGGCTTCAAGTGTTTGCGGTTCATGGCTTCGATTCTGGGCTTCAATAGATCGCGGGTCATGGTTCAGCAATGCTCGGCATGCATCTAGTTTGGGCTTTCGGTTTCCGGGGTTATGGTTTCGGTTTAGGCTTTACCTATTTAGGGTGTATGGTACCCTACACCGGAGACTCCGAAGATATTGGCTTTCTTGGTAAACATACGAAAGACGAAGCCATGAGTTGGAAGACCCAAACTCGAGTCACCCCTGTTTTTGAGTTATTAGGGTGTGGGGTATAGGGTTTAGGGTTTAGGGTTTAGGGCTCACGGCACTTTAAAACGCGTCTCGACTCAGGCATGTGCTGTTGTTCCTCAAGGCTCTGGTGCCCGTGAATGTGTTGCATAGGTTAGGTCAGGGTGTGATGGCCCCACAAGATTCAGACCGATGATCACAATCTAGATCTCTTGAACCCGTGACACCATCTTGAAACTCATGAACTCGCAGCATTCTTTGCTCAATGATGCTTCACACAAAATGAGCCAAGTCTGCGATGGCTGACAAACCTCAACAAAGCGTTGACATCTCAAGGCTTTGAAAAGCCCAAAAGCCTTGTGTGGCCCTGGTCGTGCCCACGCGTTTCGCTTTCGAAGTGATCGTGCTCCTTCTCAAGGCATCAAGGAAGTTGTTGTTGAAGCCTTGACTTAAGTAGCTTGCAGCTCCTCAACATCCAGCTCCCACGCCCTACAAAACCAGCACTGCGGGTAGGGTTTGGGGGCCCTGGGCCCCAAAACCCCAAACCGGGCCAGCCATGTCTGGACTTCGGGCTACGAAGTCGAGAAAGAAAGAAGACTATTGTTTATTCCTCAAGGGTTCAGTATTCTAACTATATATATATATATATATATATCATTCCTTAGGGCTCACTAGTGCAACTATCTACTCGTCCTTACATTTCATTACTATTATAACTATGCACTGCGCCTAAAACCCCACTCTGACAATCAAGGCCCAAACAGAGCTGAGCTCACAGGCCCGTTAGGGTTTAGGGTTTAGGGTTTAGGGGTAGTTATAGTTGCATCAAGATGGTCGGCATAGTCCTTCATGTTTGCATTCACCACCTTCATGAAGGGGCCTGACAAACTTGAACAAGGCTTGGGGGTATGTTAGACTATGTGTGTAACAAGTTCTACGGAACACCCAAAACCTTTTAGGGGTTTAGGGTTTAGGGTTTAGGGTTCTAAGGCCCCTACATTAGGCGAAGTTGTCTCTACATCAAGTTCCTCGTCAGCCAGTCTGCGCACCAAGTCGCTCAAGCAGTCGCTACTGCACGGACTGGCAACGGAACTGCTCTCATCACTGCATTCCTCAGATGGCTTGGAAGCGAAAGGACTTCCCTTCGCCCTCGTCTGTTCCAAGTCATCGTAGGTCTGCAACATCTTGCCATGGTCGGAATCAACATTGATGCCAAGCTCCGCCATAGGCTTCATGAAGTTTAAAGTGGGTCATGACCCCTCCAAGACACATCACGCGAGTTTTTAGGCTCTGGCATAGATGATTTCCCCATAGTTTTTCGCCTCATAATTGAGCTTCGCATCCCAACATGTCGTCTTGCGGTGCCCCTACCGGGAACAGATCTCGCATACCTTGCTGCCAACCTTACCTTCAGACTCCAGCTGCCTCGAAGCCCGGAAAACACACTCAGCCCAGAGCACGCCGAGCCCGAAAGTCCAAAGACCAGGAGCCCGGAGTTTTGCAAACAGCAGCTAGGATACCCAGTAACCTAAGAACAAAAAGGCCTCTCTTTTTGGTATTGGGTAACTTTACAAGGAACCTACGACTACAAAAAGGGAATAAGGGTACTACTGGGCATCCTAGTCAAAGAAGAATCTTTACCCTAAGGGCGCTTAAGGTTTTGGGTCTCAGGTTTTTTTGTCTCAGGGCTTGGAGCTTTACGAAATCTAAACCACCAAGGCCTGAAAAAAAACTTCACGGCGGGTCCTATATTCTAGAGGCCTGAGTAAGTATGACTACTATGCCTCAGTCGGAAGAGGCTCCTGAATGTAAAATATACCGTAATATTCCCCAAAACCCTATTCTAGTTTTCTAAGGCCCCTATATATACCATATTACTTATACCCCAAAACCCCTCTCTAGTTCTTCTCTAAGGCCCCTACAGCTAAAGCCCACCAGAGAAGGCCATCAAGCTCCAAAACCCTAAACCCCTAAACCCTAAACCCCTAAACCCCTAAACCCTATACCCTAAACCCCCTATGGCTCTCTCCTGAGATTGAGAGACTTCGCAGGCGGCTTGGCCGTCTTCACGCTTTTCCTGTGGCACTCTGCAGGTTCAAGGCTTCCCCAGAGCCCCTTAATTAAGGAATACCTAAGGCTCATTTAAGGGATCTTTTTAAGGGATCTATAGTGTTTAGGGTTTAAGGGATTCTAATACCCCTTAATTAAGGAATATGGCTTAAATTATATAGGGCTTCATATTATGATTTAAGCTATATTCCTCAATTAAGGGGTATTGGGCTCTCTGGGTTCCTTTAAGGGATCCTTTAACTAATGGCTTCCTTTAAGGGATCCTTTAAGTAATGGTTCCTTTCAGGGATCCTTTAACTAATGGTTCCTGTAAGGGTTCAACAAGAGATACCTATCAGGGTACTATTGGGGTTTGAAGATTTAAGGAGTTGGGGTTTTGGAGCTTCAGGGGAATAGGGTTCTAGGGTTTAGAGTCTAGGGGAGCTCAAGGCCAAGCGTTTTAAACTTTGGGTACGGGGCTTTGTGAAAGAGACTGAAAAGTCTAGCGCTGATCCTTCACCATGAGCTTCTTAGCGGGCTTCTCGCAGTCTTAGCAAGGGATCCCTCTAAACCCTAAACCCTTACAGTAAAAGCCAGAAAGTTGGAATATGGTTTCATGGTAGGATACCCTATAATTTACCATAGAAGGGTTAGGATAATCACATTCCAACTTTCTGGCTTTTACCTTAACCCTAAACCGGATCCCCAAATGAACGATAGTAGGGCTTCTGGTTGAAGGTCCAGGGTTTCAGGCTTTAGATTCCCAGAGACTCCAATATATCGTAGTTAAGGAATATACCTGAAATTATAGTAGGATCCCTATATTATGATTTAGGGAATATTCCTGAATTAAGGTATATAGGAGTCTCTGGGTTATGCATCCTCAGTCCCGATGTCTCACAAAGATGCAGGAAGCTGCACTCTGGCAGTGGGCGAAGGGCTTAGCATTTTCCAGAAAAGCTGTTGCATGCTCGGAATTGCACGCTCAGAGATGACAATTTAGCAATCTATCTAGAAGCAGGAAGTACGCTTGAGGATCCATATAATACAAGCTCCTTCAAATCTGCACAAGGTGCGAGCTCGGCATCTTCGACTTGCCTGTAGGAAGCCGCCCGTACAAACAATGCAGCGGAAAAGTTGGCTGCTCTTCCATCGCAGGCATGTAGATTGTAGGTTTGTTTTGGCATCCAAAGTTGCTAGGGGGCCTTCCCACCGAAAACGCCAAGAGGAGAACCATGACGAGTTCGGGAAAGAGTCTCCCTGCATACCCTTCCTTAAGGCCGGGTGGTGCTCAAGAGCGAGGTATCCGAGTCATCAAAACCCGCTTATCCCTAAACCACCCTAGACCTTAACCGTATCTGTCAGGGGAGGGGGGGTGGGTCTCAAGCAACCCCTAAGATCAGCCCCAAAAGCAATTCCTCTGCTTAAGCGCCCCTAATTTTCCTAGAGTCCCTCCCTGAGAAAAGAAGCCTTCGCTATATAAGTTAGGTACAGTGGAGGCCTGAAGTAATACTTAGAATACTCTTATTACAAGTCCAGCAGTCTACAAAGCTGTAACAACAGTCCTCAACAAGTAGTGGCACCTCTGCATTTATCATTAGAGCCCGCGAACCTGAAGCCTAAAGCCCGTCCTAAAGCCCGTAGCCAAAGACATACACATCGACAGTCCAAACCCTAAACCCTAAACCCTAAACCCTAAACCCTAAACCGTGCAAACCCCGTAATTACCCCAAACCCCCGTCGCGGACACCCTCGAACCCGAAGCCTCAAAACTGAACACGGCGTTTGAGGGCTTAGGGTTCCCTAAGGAACCTACCTTTTTAGGGTTCCCTCATCTGATTTCTTTATACAAGTCCTTAAAAAAGGTATATAGGTTATTTGGGGTTATAAGGTTACGTTCCCTAAATTTCTTTATACAAGTCCTTAAAAAGGTGGGTTATTTGGGGTTATGAGGTTACGTTCCCTAAGCCCTAAGCCGTGGCTTCAGGGCTGAACCTAAGCCCCGTAAACTTGAATCCTACACCCAGAATTCCAGCGTTATTCTTTGGGGATTTATGTAACCCTATGCTTCCAAGGACCTTATAGTTAGGGCCCTAGGCCCCTTGAGGACTCAATAATAAGGTCCCTGAAAGCATAGGGCAGTTCTAACTATCTCACCGCAACTGAAAAAGTTTAAACGCTTTTCGGCCTAGGGTTCTCAGCCCCTACAAAGTCAGAACTCCAGTCCGAACCTGGTCGCTGCAGGCCGCTTCATGGTCGGGGAGGCAGCAATCTGAGACGGTTGCAGTGTTTAGGGTTGATGATATAAATCCTGCATGACCCTAAGGACCCGAAACCATGGGAATTATGGTACATTCCTTATTTTGGGTAATGCAGGATTTATATCATCGACCGTTTTTGTCTTGTTTTTTTGGTTTAGAGTCGGAGTACGGTTTATCATAGGGACCCTTAAAAGGTAGGGGACTTTACTTCCCTAACTATACCTTATGAAGTCCTTATCACCCAAAGGGTGCTTATGAGTTTAGTTTTCTTAGGCAAGGTCGTGCGACAGCTTCGGGGACAAGGAAAAGTTTGGCTTTGGCAGGGTTTACAAACATTGAACTGGGTTTAGGGTTCAGATGCGTGGGATTCAAGGCTTCAACGGATTCAGGGCTTTCGGATGTGGACACGCTACTTGGAGGTTCATGGGTAGTTATAAGTTGGGCTATAAGTATGGTAACGATACTTATAGCTCATATTAGGGGACTTATAACCCTACTTATAACTACTCATGAACCTCCAAGTCGAGGCCGATAGAGTGAGGGCGAAGCTTGGCCACAGAGCTTCAGGAAACCGTGCCTCGTGGGACAAAGACTGAGCTGGAACATCGGATTGGCCTGGTACAACCCAGAGACTCCAATACCCCTTAATTAAGGAATATTCCTTAAATCATATTAGGGATCCTACTATGATTTAAGGTATATTCCTTAATTAAGGGATATTGGAGTCTCTGGGAAGCTCGCACTTTTCGCAGGCGCCTGTTGGCATTCGGCTCCCAGAGTTGCCCCGTGAAGATTTGTCACATCGCGGGACGAGTCTGCTGAGCGAAACCTTGTGGAAAGCTGGTTGTCACAGTGCCAGGTATTGTCGCCAGAATCCACGCCAACAGCTTCTATAATATCTTGGCACGCCTCACGGGCCTCATATCCGGGCCACATGCCCGACCTGAGTTGCCTGGCTGCCCTGCTTTGCCGGACTGTCCAGATTTCCCGGGTTTGCCCGGCTGGGGCCCGTCCACGTTTCCCTACCAAGAGATCCCGATACCCCTTAATTAAGGAATATACCTTAAACCATAATATTGAGGCCCCTATAATTTAAAGGTCTATTCCTTAATTGAGGGGTATTGGGATCTCTGAGTATATTAAGGCCCCTCTAATTGAAGGTCTATTCCTTAATTAAGGGGTATTGGGATCTCTGAGTCGCTTGTCGGATCGACCGCGCCGCCCGCGTTTTCCAGGTTTCCTGGAGTTCCCAGGTCGACCTGGCAGTCCAGACCCAGAGCCTCCAAAACCCCTTAATTAAGGAATATACCCTAAAGTATAGTAGGATCCATAATATGATTTAAGGTATATTCCTTAATTAAGGGGTTTTGGAGGCTCTGGGGACCTGCCCATTGCGACCTACCCAGAGCAAGAAACCCTTAAAGTAAAAGCCAGAAAGTTGGAATATGATTATCCTAAACCCTTTATGGTAAATTATAGGGTATCCTACCCTGAAACCATATTCCAACTTTCTGGAGTTCCCTTTAAAGGGGACCCCACTACACAACCTTTTAGTCGCCGCATAACAGGACCCCAGCATAGAACCCTATAGTAGCCTCTAAAGGAGCCCTTATTTGGAGGTTCAGAGGTGGTTATAAGTAGGGTTATAAGTCCCTTAATATGGGTTATAAGTATAATTACCCTACTTATAACTTATAACCCTACATATAACTACCTATGAACCTCCAAGTAGGGACTGACGGGCCAAATTTAATGACCCGGCAACCGCCTGGGCGTCTAATTATGCAAACATGCAGACAACCACTGTGATCCGAAGCTTTCGGCGTGCGGTTTAGGAAAGCTACGCTGGGGAAGAAAACCGGGCATTACTAATTAGAGTGAGGTTTTGGGGCCCATCATACTACACGGGTAACAAGGAACCCCCCCAAATAGTATTGGTAATGTTTTACGCCCCCTAGGCTCTTGCAGGCACTCCTCCCTTCCTCCCAAACCCTGCATGCTCAACTCCGAAATCTCTGCTTAAAAATGAAGTGCCCGCATGAAACGAGTAACACCCATGTTGCCTAGACCCAGAACTTCCTAAACCACAGAGCACCTTAGGCTGTTCAGTAACCCACTGGAAAAAGTATGTACTCTTTTAGGCTTCTTATCTTATAGTAGGAACCCAGAAACCTGAACGTAACAAGTGTACCACTGAACGGCCTGGTCAAGGCTCTGAAACCCAAGCCCTCAAAAAGCCAGCTCCTCGCCAACTCGAGATGTTGATGCTAGGAGGTGGGCGGCATTTAGGAGTTTATGGTTGAGGGTTATCCCAAGGGGCGGCTCAACACACCCAACTCTGCTTGATCTGGCATCTCATCCAAATGCGACTGGCCCCAGATTCTAAGCTCTCGTCTGCAACTCTCCCCGTATAAACCCTGTAGAACAAAACGTCTCCTAGGATACCCAGTAACCTAAGAAAAAGGCCTCTCTTTTTGGTATTGGGTAACACTACAAAAAAGGAATAAGGGTACTACTGGGCATCCTAGCCATAGTGGTCGTATGCATAAATGAACTCTTCGTCAACGCCTGCCCACCCTCACCCTGGGGCCCCCAACCGTGAGAAAAGGCTCCCAAAGATTCGCGGCGGCTGCTGAAACCACAGCGGCAGCCCGAGGGAGGGGGTCTACAAGGGATCTATAAGGGTACTATAATATAGGGGCCTTAATACTTAGAATAAGGTTTTGGGGGGCACATTGTACTATAGTTACAGTATGGAACCCCAGCCAGGGCTGCTGGTCCAGGTATTTATGGAAGGGATCATTTTTTGCAAGAAATCCATCCTTCTATATGGAGGATGATGTTGCGGTCCCCTAAAGTAAAAGCCAGAAAGTTGGAATATGGTTATCCTAAACCCTTTATGGTAAATTATAGGGTATCCTACCCTGAAACCATATTCCAACTTTCTGGAGTTCCCTTTAAAGGGGACCCCACTACACAACCTTTTAGTCGCCGCATAACAGGACCCCAGCATAGAACCCTATAGTAGCCTCTAAAGGAGCCCTTATTTGGAGCTTCAGAGGTGGTTATAAGTAGGGTTATAAGTCCCTTAATATGGGTTATAAGTATAATTACCCTACTTATAACTTATAGGGTTCCTTAAATAGGCCTTATTAGTCCTTATTATGGGCCTTAAGGCCCCCTACCCCCCCTCCCCCTACACCCCTAAGGATCCCTATGATTTAAGCCCTAAACCAGAAAGCTTCAAGGCCCTCAACCCATCGTTCTCAAACCCCGAGTCCCCCCCAGAAAACCCAATACGCCTTAATTAAGGAATACCTAAGGCTCCTTTAAGGCTAGGGTGTCCTGCCATACCAAAGAACCCGAACCGATAGCATTGCCTATAGATTGAGGCCCCTCTACTCCCTAAATTCAATGCAAGTTCAGATTCGCAAATTCCGGATAAGCCCAGAACCCTTCACCCTAACCCGCAAACCCCAAAGGGTCCGCCTCCACCCCTTCTTTTGCCGGAATGGCGTTACGGTTCAAGGTTCAAGGTCTCTTTTAAGGCTTAAGGTCCACAAAGGAGTGTGTTAGGGTGCGGGGTATAGGGATCCAGGGATTGAGACTTCGCTTTTGCTCGTCATTCGCCTCTTTCTAACGACTGTAGCTGAGCGCAGCGATGTAGAAGATGTCTGTCAATAGTGATTGAAATTCCCTCGCAGGTCTCACCTTAAGCCGGAATAACCTACCTTTTTAAGGACTTCTATAAGGAAATCATAATAAGGAACCCTAAAAAGGTAGGTTATTCCGGCTTAAGGCAGGACCAGCGGAGTCCATGTTAGGCAGCAGCCGAAAGCGAAGAAGATCCGGGCTGGTCTGTGAAGGACATAGCCCAGATCTTCCAAAAGAACCTTCCATCTAAGGTTTATACGGTTTAGGGTTCTTAGGGTTCTTACTTTTTTTTTTTTTATGGGCTCTTTTCCACCTGCAAGTTCTTACGGGTTTAGGGTTTAAGGCTTCGGGTGTAGAGTTTCGAGGTTTCGGGGCAATGTGTAGGGTTTAAGCATCAACACCTTGAAACCCACTCTGTTCCGCCTACATCTACTAAGAACACAGGCCTTCTTTTATGACTGACTTGAACCACTAAAGCAGGATGGAATGCCTGGCCTCTGATCTACCCTGCATATGCCCGGTGCTCATGAGATCCGTACAGAAGGACCCACGACGGATTTAGGGTTCACAGAGTTCACGGTACAGGGTTCAAAGGGTTCAGGGTCGGTTGAGCATTCTTGCTTATATACACATCCGTAAGCTTTGGGATTCAGATGTCTATGACCTACGGTAGGAAGCATAGTGGCTGGAGCCTCTGACGCATGACAGCAGCTCGTCATGCACTGGGCAATTAACAAGGATCACAAAAACCAATTTTCCTGATGCAGTGCATCGTTTCGGGGAAGCCATTCCTCGGACGGTCGGCGTTTTACAGGGATTTCTTGGTTGAAACAGTTGCTTTATGGGTTTATAGAACTGGCTTTAGGTTATCATCGGTTTTCTTCTTCAGAACTTTATAGCACGGATGTACGTAAGGCCTTGTACGTTTCGTGGAGGCCTCTACCACAAGAGTTGCCTCTCAATGAAATCAATACTCAACGCTCAACCATAGCTGAAAGGCTGTAGCTAGCCTCGGTCTAAATTTCAACTTGACGATGTTGCCAAGGGCTCTCCTGTCTATCTCTAGGGTTTAGAGTTTAAGGTCTAGGCTGGCTTCCATGTGGCTTGCTCATGCACTGCGGCAATGTGCAGCGCAGTGCTGCACCGGAAATGATCCGATTGCTCATGTGATGAGATGCTCTGGCAAAGCCTTGCGCCACCAAAATACAAACCCTAAGGGTCCACACAGACCCCACGGCCTTACGTAGTATGGTATTCTCGGCCCAACCGGGTTCTCAATAGACCCTTAGGGGGAATCTTCAAATGGAGATCAGCCAGGTACCTCAGCCCCTGTCTTGCGGCTGACGCCTGGTACTCGGAAATCTACTCGCACCGGCTCAGTTTTTCTTCTTGGGGCTTCAGAATCTGCGGTACATGTGATGACTGCCTGTCGGCAATCTCAAACAGCTGCGTAAAGGCCCCCCGGTGCTTCAATGCTTGGCAGCTGTTTGCTCGAATTTCCGTAGGTCTGCTGATACGGCACATCCTTCGGAACTGCTCACCCCTAAACCCTAAACCCCTAAACCCCTAAACCCTAAACCCAGTATGGTATCATGGTGCTCTGGCTGAGTCTGGCTACGCAGCTAGCCACATCGCGACGTCTTGATGACAACACTCTAGCTATAGGGTCATACCCTACCCCTTTTTAGGGTACCTAGTTCTTTGATCAGGATGTGTTCTCTACAGAAGTAGGTAACCGAAAAAAGTGTAGGGTATGAGCCTCTAAGTAGACTAGGATACCCAGTAACTTAAGAATAAAAAGGCCTCTCTTTTTGGTATTGGGTAACTTTATAAGGAACCTAGGACTACAAAAAGGGAATAAGGGTACTACTGGGCATCCTAGTAGACCCTATGCAGGCCCTAATCCCAAGCATCATGCAGCTTCACCTTACTTTTTGTCAGAAAGCACGTAGACCCTCTAAGAAGGGACAAAGGATCAGAACCTAAAGAGGTTAAACGCGCGACGAGAGCTAAGCTGAAAATTTACGGTCTACCTTCTCAAAGGCCCCTGAAAGCCCGATCCAGACAACCTATGCGCAGAGCAAGGCTGTCATGCATTCTTCCGAAAGGGATACCCTGCCCCGAACTCCACGCCCCGGAGCGCTGAGGCCTTAGCTTATTGATTCTTCCGGTCTTGGGGCATTCTCTAAAACAACCACATAGGGACTATAAGGGAAGATGATTGCCAAGTATCCAGACCTTTATATTAGCCAGAAGCTGAACCGCAGGATGCGACGCTACAGGCAGAGAACAGTTGCTTCTGTCTTCACCCAGCCATTCCGGACCGGGTCACCCAAGCAACCTCGATTCTTTCTGTCCTCTCCAAGCCACCCGAATTTACAAACCACGGTGGTGCATGCAGACACATGTATGCAAGTATCTCTACGCCCCAAATTCCTCATGTTCAACCCTAAACCCGAAACCATAACCCACATCCCAAAGCTCTTCGCCTTCCAAAAGCCGCAGAAACAGAACTGCCACCATCCCAAATGAGTCTCACTTTCAATGACGAAAAATTAAAACGTCCTGATGTAAAGCCTAGCCGGTGGTTCCAAAGAATTCGTTTGGCATTTCGGCTATGATAGTGGTGTCGACAGCACTATTGTTTGGAACTCCTCAATATAGCTATACTACAAGGCCTCGGGTTTAATTTGGCGAGGCCCAACGGTTTTGGGGGATAGCTCAAGCCCCGGGTTGAGGAACTCAGGGTTTAGAGTTTAAGTGCGGCGCTTGTTTGTCACCTTTCGCATAATACTACGGTTCACATGGCAACAAGCACTTCGGTTCTTCAAAACAAAGCTTGTAAGCCCAGTCGTAACTTCCATATAGCCATTGCCTTGTTCAAGGCTGCATGTCTGAACGTCCATGAAGACGAACAAGCAAAGCATCAATGCTTCACGAGGTGGTTCATCACTCTCGTGGCTCAGGCATTTGGCTGAACGTGCTCTGTCAGACGCACTACTTAACTCGAGATCCTTTAACGGGAACAGTATCTCTGATATTGATTTCTTGGACCTGGAGGTGCTGGCAACCCGAAGCCAACAATCTCAGCACTACCTCTGAAACCCTGAACCCTGAGCCCTTAAGCCTACACCTGTAACCTTACAGCTTCAAAACCTCTTTAACAGCCTGACGCCCCAACAAACCCAAGCACCAACAGCAACACTCAAAACGATCGTCAACCCCAACCCGAAAGGGAAAGCAACTGTCAGGAAGAGCCGTTATAGATCCCTTAGAGTACCCTCATAGATCCATCACTGTAACCCTTATAGATCCATTATTGTAACCCTTATAGATCCCTTATCGTAGCCCTTTTAGACCCATTTATAGGAGCCCGAATAAAGGCCCAAGGTTTCTAGCAGCCCGAGACGATCTCGTCAAACTGAACTGAACATGGTTTTCCGCGAGGCCTCTCAACAACGGAGACTTGGCTGGGCATGTACCGTCCTTTTCCGATTGCCTTAAGTGCAGGAACACAGAGATCATACCGCTACCCAATCGTCAAATCTGTTTAGAAAGTCAGAAAGTCATATCAGGGATCAACGTTTAGTGAAGCGATTGTAGAGTTTACCTACTTCGGGTCTAGGGGGTTCGCGCTGGAGGGAGTGGGGATGGTAGGATTTGGATGCTTTATTACGGATCTGGTGCTCTAAGGGCTAGGTATTTAGTTTAGGGTTATAGGGTTCTGGCGTTTAAGGTTGCAGTTCATGAGTTTAGGTAGAGCGCAGGCTTAGGCAAGTATTGTATAGACCTATTGGGTGACTCAGGGGTATGCCCGAAACCCTGGGCCCTAAGTAATTCACAAACCCCATACTAGGGTTTAGGGTTTACATAGGTTGAACGTTGAGAAACCTCGGCAGACCTCACAGTGAGGTGCCAAAACTTGTCTAGATAGGCCATGAGAGCGCCGCAGGGACCCCAAGGTCTTCTGGTAGATGCCAAGATCTTACCTGTGGATCCAAAAAACCTACCGTTTTAAGAGTTCCACCTTCCAAGAAAGGGGTCAAAACCTACTATTTTGTAGGGTTTGGGGTCACAGGTAAAGTAAAAGCCAGAAAGTTGGAATATGATTATCAAACCCTTTCTGGTAAGTTATATAGGGTATCCTACCCTGAAACCATATCCCAACCCTAAACCCTAAACCCTAAACCCTACCCTGAAACCATATTCCAACTTTCTGGAGTTCCCTTTAGGGTTTGGGGTCACAGGTACCTTAAGCCGGAATAACCTACCTTTTTAGGGTTCCTTATTATGATTTCCTTATATAAGTCCTTAAAAAGGTAGGTTATTCCGGCTTAAGGTAAGGTCTAGGACCCTCAACCTTGCCTCCGAACAGCCCTACACCCTAAAATCCAAACCGCCATGTAGGAACCTGATTTTAAAAAAAATTGGCCCTGTAACCCCAACAATAGTAGGATTCATATAAGGAGCCCTACTAAAGGCGCAAGGTTTCTTAATCAGGTTCCGACATTATTATAGTACCCTTATGGATCCCTTATAGTAACCCTTATAGACCCCTTATAGTAACCCTGAAAGATCCCTTATATGGACCCCTAAGGGTTCCTACATTATCTGAAAAGTCACGTCTCATACCTGGGTCCCCTGGGGATTGCAGCGCTCTGACGGACCGTTGCTGCAGGCCGGAGCATGAAGAGTCGACGCTTTGGTTTTAGATTCACGGGCTTAAGGTTTTAGCGCTTTCGGGCTTAGGGCTTTAGTTTTTTTTAAAAAAATTCCTTTAGGCTTCAGGATTTTAGAGTCTGGGGTTTAAGGTTCTATTTCGGGCTTAGGGTCTTGGGGTTCAGAGCTTCAGCGTCTGTGGTCGGGAGTCTGGAGAGGGTGGGGCTGTCGGGGTTCATTTTCGGGTGTCCGGGAGGGCTCAGTTCAGCTTACTGTAAAAGGCTTTTGTGCTATTTTGATGCCCAGGGATACTTAGAAGAGCGGCTTTCGGGGGGTATGCTTTGCCACAGCAAAAAATAAAAACAAAGACCTAAGGAATAGTAGTGGTAATTATTGCGACCTTTTATATTAGGTTAAGCATGGTGAAGTTTTGGACGAAGGGTTTCTGGTCAGGTTGCTTGAGGTTTGGAGTTGACGGGTTCAGCATTTCATGGTTCAGGGGGAGAGGGATGAGCATGTACCCACAGGTGCTCACCAAAAAAAAGGGCCTTCTTAACTCTCTAAACCCTAAACCCTATTATTATTATTGTTAATATCATTATTATTATTATTATTATTATTATTATTATTATTATTACTATTATTATTACTATTATGATAATCGTAGACTATATCCCAAAGTCTATTATAGTAAGTAAGGCCCATACATTACCTGAGCCGGACATGAGGGGTGCTGGTCTTTTCGGCTTTTGAGTTCCGGGGTTCTTGATCTGCCAAGGGTCTGGGGGGTGTTAGGCCTGTTTGAGGCTTGAGGGCTTACTTGGAGGGTCGGGGGACTTAGTAAGTAGGTAGTAAGTAGACTTATAAGTACCCTAGAAGGGACCCTAATTGGGGTTATGGTACTTATAAGTCCCTAGAATAGCTACTTACTAAGTCCCCCGACCCTCCGAGTAAGGGTTTACAGTAAACCCCGCAAAGCTGGAAATCGGATTAAGGCCAAATAGTGCTTGGACTCCCTATAGATGACTCTGAAGGACTGAGGCCACTGGGTTGCCAACTTTTGGGCTTCTATGTAGGGTGAAGGGTTTAGGGATTGAGGGTTTAGGGTTTAGGGATTTAGGGTTTAGGGTTTGGGGTTTAGGACCTCTAAAGCCGGCAGCAGCAACAAGATCGGAGGCTGAATTAGGCCACCTGCGGAAAAAATGATCACGCCGCTGTGACTACCAGGTCGAGCAATGGTTGCTTTGGGCACGCATCGCCTCAACAAAGAGAGGGTACAAACTGATTGACTCACCCAATATATATTGTTAACGACCGAGCAGATATGTCTATAACTTAATTGCCCAATTTTGCACCAGCATACTTCCTGAGAAATGGGCAGAAAGTGGCCAACAAGGTGTCGACATGCTTGGCTTGATATTGTTTCGGGTTCGAGAATTGAGCAGTTCCACACTCTGGGCCAAGCACAGCGAAATGTTCAGCCTAGACACTAGCCCAAAACCTTTCATACCCTGCCCTACAAGCCCTATACGCCCTGTAAGGGCTCTAGGCCCTACAAGCTTTAGAAGCCCCAAAACAAAACCATAAACAAGCCTGCACAGCCCAGATGAAAACACCCTGTAAACCAGCCTCTAGACCCACTGATGACCCCTAAAACTTAGATTATACACCCTAAGGTGTACTATAGGGGCCTTAATAATTACCAATACTATTTTGGGGGTTCCTTATCATAATTATGGTATAATGGGCCCCCAAACCCTATTCTACTCACTAAACCCTTGTGCAAGGCTGCTCAGAAACCTGGTAAACAGCTGGACGCGCATCGGTGCAGAAAAGGGCTTCCCGACATCGCGACAAGGAGGGTCAGGGTGTATAATCACAGGGGCCTCAGCCAATCGACTAGGGTTCAGATTAGATAATCTAGGGGCCTAAATACTTACCTTTTCTATTTTGGGGGTTCCTGATTATATTCATACTATAGTGGGCCCCAAAACCCTATTCTAGTTATTAAGGCCCCTATATTAGGTGCCCACGGGTCTTATAAATCGTCTTTACTCAGGTTTCATAGGTTTACGAGGCAATCACCTGATTTCCAAACCCCCTTTTGTTTGAAGGCCCTGATATTAGGATAATCCTTACTACGGTAGAGGGGGGCTATTAATCAGGAGATCTGCAGCAGCATGGCCAAGGTAAGGGTTTCGAGATTCCGGTGCTCGTAGGATTTTGGGTTTGGGTGCGATGTGTACGCTTCTGCAATTGCAGCTCCATTTCTTTGGAAGGTATCTGAACCCCTAGGGCCACATTGTAGCCTAGAACAGCTGACAGACCTATAACGTGGCAGTATGAACGGGATCAGGGTCCAGGTGCTGCGCCATAGTATGCAGGGAGGGAAGTAGCCGTATCCATACTGATCCAAGTGCTCGGACTCGAATAGTGAATAGTCTAAAACATGGACAGCCGCTTTAGAAGGCGATGAAGAAAACCCTTGTTCCAAGAAAGCCTCATTGATGGCTGAGTTTGTAACGGTCAAACTTGGAAGCCCTGCATGGCCATGTACACTGTCCCGTTCTGCAGCATTCTGCAACTGACAGTTTTCGCACGGAATAGAATCTCTGGCGTCCAGCATCATATCATGGCGTTTTAGGCTTTAGGTGAATCGCATGGATATTGTGAGTATCAGGTTTTCGGACACTAAAAGAAGAGTCCTGCAGCACCTGCAATGAGTTGTGCAGGTGCTGCAGATACTGCTATTGCTCCATCACCCCACCACCACCACCACCACCACCACCACCACCACCACGACCACGACCACCACCACCACCTCCACCACCACCACCACCACCACCACCACCACCACCACCGCTACTACTACTGCAACTACTACTGCTACTGCTACTGCTTCTGCTACTGCTACTACTACTGCTACGGCTACCACTACTACTACTACTACTACTACTGCTACTACTACTACTGCTACTACTACTACTACTACTACTAGTACTACTAGTACTACTAGTACTACTACCACTACTACTACTACTACTACTACTACTACTACTACTACTACTACTACTACTACTACTACTACTACTACTACTACTACTCCTATTGCCACTAGCACTACAACCACCATCACTGCTGCTGCGACTACTACAACTGCTGGCAGCATCACTCCTGCTGCTGATGCAACTATTGCTACCATTAGTGCGACAGCTTGTAGTGTTGGGGACTGCAGGCTACGGATGAAAGTGTCCACAATGATGCCGGGCTCCAATGCGCAAGCTTTAAATGCCCGCGCCACCAAAACGGACTGTGATGATGAAGGCCTCTCTGTCACATGTGTCCGGTAGCGTTCATGAGAAAAGTATGCTTCTCTTCTTTGAGACCTAGGTTGCTCGATATCTGCACAACTGTAGCATTTGAAGAGGCCTCTGAAGACATTGCTAGGTATATATACCATCGTGAACAAACGGGATCAGATCATCGGCGGTGCCAGCAGCTCCCACCTTAGCCTTTTAGCTCATCTTGTTGGACCTGCTGTCATGCTAAATCTTACAATTGAGTAGTAGGGAATGGAAGAATGGTAGTAATAGTAGTTGTAATTGTGCCCCATTCTCCGATTTCCTACTGAAAACCGGTTCTGAAGGTCCAGATGAAGCTACGCAGCTTGTTAGTTTCATTTAGGCTTACGATAACCCATTAAGAAGCGCTGGAATGCTGCTCAATAAGAGCCCAGACCCGATACAACCCAGACCATCGACAGAACCCTTATGAGCCCCCCAAGCCCTTCTTGAAGCCCCCCAAGCCCTTATTAAAGCCTGATCGCAGCCTTGCATTAACCCCTCAGAAACCCTGGACAAGCCCAACCAAACCGAAAAGAAACAAAACCCTTGACGCTCAATTCAACCTCTACTGTAGATCTTATACTCTAGCTGCGAAACCTCAACAACGCGACGCCGACCTTGAACGGATCACGGAACCCTATGAAACCCTAGCTTGATGACTCCGCTTACGGGAGATGCCAGGCGCATCGTCAGCTGTTTCTCCCTCCTTTTGCTGGGCAGCTTCAGGCAGCATTCTGGACTTCTGGCTTAAGCCTTACAGTAGAAGCCAGAAAGTTGGAATAGCATTATCGTAACCCCTGTAAGGTAAATTATAGGGGATGCTACCATTACTCCATATTCCAACTTTCTGGAGTTCCCTTTAAAGCTTCTGGGGCTTTGAGCCTGGGGTGGAGGTCTCTTTAGGTTTTGGGGATCATGGGGGTGTTTGGGGTGTAAAGTTGAGGCTTCTCAGTGTGCTGATTGATCCCTAAACCCCATATAAAACCCGGTCAGGGTTTTTTTTTTGTTGTGGCCCCTTTTTGCTCGGGCCCCGTGTCAGTGGTTTCTAGAATTGTTTTTGCTGTGGTCCCCGGGCGTGCAAGGTGTTTTTTTTTTGTTTCGCCCCGTTGGGCGACGCGACCTTTCGGCGGTGCCAGAGCAAAAAAAACCACCCAAGGTGTTTGTTTTTTTGCTCCGGCCCCGCCGAAAGGCAGGGGAAGCAGAAGCCTCGTTGGGCTCCGGCGCGGGGCCGGAGCCAAAAAAAAAACACCACCCAGGGTGGTGTTTTTTTTTGCTGTGGCCCGGCTGGGTGGCAGGGGAAGAAGAAGCCTCGTTGGGCGCCGGCGCGGGGCCAAAGCAAGAAAAAACACCACCCAGTGTGTTTTTGTTTGCTGCGGCCCCGCTGGGCGGCAGGGGAAGGAGAAGCCTCGTTGGACGCCGCGACGTTTCGGCGGGGCCAGCGCAAAAAAAAAACACGACCCACTGCGTATTTTTGTGTACGGCCCCACTGGGTCATTGGGTGCCGCAAGCTTGCGGCGAGGCCGGAGCCAAAAAAACAAAACCACCCGTGGTAGAATTATTTTGGTTTGGAACTATTTTGTGATTTGTTGTGGCTTGGGTGGGTTTGCTAGAGTGCTTATGAGAACACACATGTCCCTGTGGTTTCCGTTAGGAAAACGCACGCTGCCTTGGATTTTGCTGAGAAAAAACTGCTTTCCTGACAGTTTGGACGGATGTCGTGCCATTTCCCTACGTTTTCGCGAGGCAAACCTACGCCACCTTCGTTGGTGTTGCGTTTGCTGTTGCTATTGTTGTTGTTGTTGTTGTTGCTGTTTATTGTTGTTGCTGTTGTTGTTGTTGTTGTTGTTGATGTTGTTGCTGTTGTTGCTGCCGTTGGTCCTGTCGTTGCTATTGTTTTTGCTCTTGTTAATGTTTTTGATTTTGTTAATGTTGTTGTTATTGCTGATGCTGCTGTTGCTGTTACCATTGCTGCTATCATATTCAATGTTGTTGCTGTTGTTGTTGGTGTCAGCATTATCATTGTTGTTGTGGTTGTGTTATTGTTCTTGTTAATGGGATTGTTACTGTTCTTGCTGTCCAGTAATTTAACCTGACTTGTTATAGTTTAAAACAACACAGTATATTATACTATAATATACCATAACATGATATAACATAATCAAGCATAACACAATGACGCAACCCTTTTGCAAACAGAGTGCCTTTATGATGAGTGTTGCAAAGCTCTAAAACTTTTCTGTTTCGTGCAAGTCTTGTTCATGGTGTGATGTTGTTGAAGGCAAGCTTGCACGGCTTAAAACGAAAGCGGGGGGGGTTTGGGGGGGCGCAGCCCCCCCATTTGCAAACACAACGTCTTTATGACGGGTTCTGAGAGGGTCCTCCATATAGGTTCTGTTTTTGCTGGCAGGATGATAGGCTTTGACCAGCCAAGAAAAAGGGGGACGCACCTCCTCAAGGCCTTTAGGATGAGTGTTGCAAAGTTCTAAAACTTTTCTGTTTCGTGCAAGTCTTGTTCATGGTGAGATGTTGTTGAAGGCAAGCCTGCACGGCTTAAAACGAAAGCGGGGCGGGGTTTGGGGGGGCGCAGCCCCCCCCATTTGCAAACACAACGTCTTTATGACGGGTTCTGAGAGGGTCCTCCATATAGGTTCTGTTTTTGCTGGCAGGATGATACTCGAAGCGGCTTTGACCAGCCAAGAAAAAGGGGGACGCACCTCCTCAAGGCCTTTAGGATGAGTGTTGCAAAGCTCTAAAACTTTTCTGTTTCGTGCAAGTCTTGTTCATGGTGTGATGTTGTTGAAGGCAAGCCTGCACGGCTTAAAACGAAAGCGGGGGGGGTTTGGGGGGGCGCAGCCCCCCCCATTTGCAAACACAACGTCTTCATGACGGGTTGTGAGAGGGCCCAATGTGGTTGCTGTCTTTGCTGGCATGATGATAGTCGAAGCGACCTTGCCCCGCATAAAAAAACTTTACATAATATGATATCATATCATACCATATAATGTATTATGATAGTATAGTATAGTAAAGTGAAATATAACGAGGCAAGATACAAAAAACAAACAAACACGCACACACACATAATATATCATAATACAATATCAAAAAATAGCGAACATTAATATAGATTTGAATAATTTTACTTAACATATACAATCTAGTACAGAAAAATGTAGATATAATATAGCATAAAAGGAGACCACAAAAATGTAATATTGTATGAAACTTTGAAATATAAAAGGAAATGTTATATTATAACCGAATATTATATCATGCAATAGAACACAATATAACTTAAAAAACATAATGTATTAAAAAACAAAAAATATGCAACAACATAATTCGTATCATGCAATACACTTTCATGCGAAATTATATAGAATAACACAAAACATAAAATGGCATAGTATAGTAAAACTCTGTATGACGAAACAAGATATAATAACATATCATATAATCTTCTATCTCATGGCCTAATACAACACCATATACTTAAACACAATATATTCTATCTAACAAGGTTCGACATAATATTGAAAACATGTATCATATAATATAATTTCTTGAAAAAATGTAAAACAATGACGCACCCCCCTTTTGCAAGCAGAATGCCTCTATGATGAGTTTTGAAAAGCTTCAAATCAATTTTCTGTTTGGTGCAAGTCTTGTTCATGGTGCTGGGCCACGATGCTGGGGCGACCCTTCCGCCGAGCCCGGGTGGTGTTTTTTTTTTTTGCTGCGGCCCCGCCCCGACGCTCACTCACTCACTGCCCGCCTGGGCGGCGATGCTTCCCGGGGCGGTGGTGTTTTTTGTTTTGCTGCGGCCCCGCCTGGACCGGGGTGGTGTTCTTTTTTTGCTGCGGCCCCGCCCGGACGCTCACTCACTCACTGCGGGCCTGGGCGGCGATGCCTCCAGCCGGGGTGGTGTTTTTTTTTTTTTTGCTGCGGCCGCGCCCGGACCGGGGTGGTGTTTTTTTTTTGGCTGCGGCCCCGCCCGGACGCTCACTCACTCACTGCGGGCCTGGGCGTCGATGCCTCCCACCGGGGTGGTGTTTGTTTTTTGCTGCGGCCCCGCCCGGACCGGGGTGGTGTTTTTTTTTTTGCTGCGGCCCCGCCCGGACGCTCACTCACTCACTGCGGGCCTGGGCGTCGATGTCTCCCGCCGGGGTGGTGTTTTTTTTTTTGCTGCGGCCCTGCCCGGACCGGGGTGGTGTTTTTGTTTTGCTGCGGCCCCGCCCGGACACTCACTCACTCACTGTGGGCTGGGGCGACCCTTTGGGCAAGGCCCGGGTGATGTTTTCTTTTTTGCTGCGGCCCCGCCGAACTCGGCGAGCCAATAACAAAAAATGTCTGGTGTACTACCTCGGGTCTAAAACACCCGGCGGGGCCACAGCAAAAAAAAAAAAACACTTCCATAAAACCCAAACCCCTAAACCCTACACCCCACAAGAAACCCTAAAACCCCAAAACCTACACCCCACAAGAAACCCTAAAGCGAAGACCGTGACTGGAATAGAGAGCTGGTTTGACAGAACACCTGATCCGGACCAACTGTAGGGGTTAGGGTTTAGGACTTTCACAAAAAAGGGCTGTACATGGCTCTACGAGGGTGCTCTACGAAATACTGTCTGCTTTACTCGGGTCTTGTAAACCGTTCTTCTGGGTCTCGGGGTCTCTATGAAATATGGACCCCGTGAACCCTAAACCCTAACTGTATGGCAGGTCCGAATTTAGGGCTTCCCACAAGCCGGAGAGCCCAATAGGAACATGGTTTACGGTTTAGGGTTTAGGTGGGGTCCTTTAGGTCGTAGAACGGTAAGCGCCTGAATCGGAGAATAGACATTGTGGTTTAGCGTTTCGGGTGATCGAAATAAGAAGTAATGTAGTTCTGCCTTAAGGGGTGTTGAGCTCCGTGAGCAAACTCGGATGTTAAACAGCACACGCAGCATGGGATAGTCAGACAGACACAGCTGGTGTATCGGCTTGCGGTTTGGATACCCTTAGTTAAGGAATATAGCTTAAATCATAATAAGAAGCCCTATATAATTTAAGCCATATTCCTTAATTAAGGGGTATTGGGCTCTCTGGGTAGGGGTGTATAGAGGTTAATGCCTCGTCATGATATTGCGGCGGGATGCATGGTTTCTTCGCTTCGTCGTCTCTATATAGTTAAAGCCACCAAGAGACTCTAATATCCCTTAATTAAGGACTATTCCCTAAATCATAATAGGGATCCTACTATAATTTAAGGTATCTTCCGTAATTTAAGGGATATTGGAGTCTCTGGGCACCCCTGAACCCACAGCTTACAGCGCTCCTGAAGGCAAAAGGCCCCAGCTCCTAACCCTACAGGGAACTCCAGAAAGTTGGAATATGGCTTCATGGTAGGATACCCTATAATTTACCATAGAAGGGTTAGGAGAATCATATTCCAACTTTTGGGCTTTTACCCTAAGAGCCCCAGAGAGTCCCGGCGAAATCGAGGACAGAGGGTTTAGGGATGAGGCACCCTGCAAAGAAGACCAAGAACCTACAGCAAACTCTGAAGAGTTACGGTTTAGGTCTAGGGTTTAGGATTTAGGGTTTAAGTAATAGTATAGTATATACTTTTGGGGCCCCAGCACCTACTAAGTACCTACTACAATGGTACTTGGGCCCTTTGGGCTGGGTCATGGATGATTAGTACTGGGGTTGACTTTGCTTGGAATTGCATGGGGCTACGCATGTTCTTAAACTTTCTGGCTTCTACTCAAAATCCTCCTGTAAGCAAGGCTACAACACACCCTGAAGTTGCTGCCCAAACAATCGGCCCCCTCTGCGAACTCTTGCCGCACCATCCAGGGACTTTTCAAGGAAAGGCCATGCGTGCCGTTTAGCTTGTCTGCTATCCTACACCCCAAATACCTACTAGTCAAAACCTCCCATGAATTGCGCAAGATGCCATACTAGGATACCCAGCAACCTAAGAATAAAAAGGCCTCTCTTTTTGGTATTGGGTATAACTTTATAAGGAACCTAGGACTACAAAAAGGGAATAAGGGTACTACTGGGCATCCTAGCATATAAAGCAACTTCGCTATCAGCCTTAGGGCTCCTTGATTGGAGGGTTCCCAGAGACTCCAATACCCCTTAATTAAGGAATACTCCTTAAATCATATTAGGGATCCTACTATAGTTTAAGGTATATTCCTTAATTAAGGGGTATTGGAGTCTCTGGGTTCACACTTGAAAAAAATGGTACAGCCCTCTACGATCATCGCGAAAGTCCATGTCTGAACTTCTCAAGCCCCAGCTATCCCTGAAAATGGGGGAGACGGGCCACTCCCTAAAGTATGGCCATGGTAGGTTAAGGTAGCGGTGGTCCAAGTACCTCAGCTAATCAGCTCTACATCAACATACCCACCCAGAAAGCCCAATACCTCTTAATTAAGGAATATGGCTTAAATTATAAAGGGCTTCATATTATGATTTAAGCTATATTCCTTAATCAAGGGGTATTGGGCTCTCTGGGCAATGATTTGGTACTTCAAAGCCTTCAAAGACCTAAAAGGCTCAATCGATTGCCTACAAGATCCTGACGAACCCTACAAAAAAGCCCTGGACAAACACAGCCATCTGGGTGGCTCTCAAAATTAAGGTCCCCTTTTTGGGGTACCCCAAATACTTGGTGCCGTACTATATTTGGGACCCGAACAAGGGGGCCATAATTTTGAACGCCACCTATGTCAAGGTAGGGTTTGGGATACCTCACTTAGGATACCCAGTAACCTAAGAATAAAAAGGCCTCTCTTTTTGGTATTGGGTATAACTTTATAAGGAACCTAGGACTGCAAAAAGGGAATAAGGGTACTACTGGGCATCCTAGCCCCTAATTTTCGGAAACCCTAAACCCTTTATAGAACCCTTATAGATCCCTTTAAGGAACCCTTATACCCTTATAGATCCCTTTAAGGAACCCTTATAGATCCCTAAGGGTACTACTGGGCATCCTAGTCACACTGGCACACAGAGCTCTGACATGTGAGGGAGCCCAAGAGCAAGACTGTTTGGGGGTTTAGTGTTTTTTTTTTAAGGGTTTAGGGTTTAGGGTTTAGGGTATAGGGTTTAGGGTTTAGGGTATAGGGTTTAGGGTTTAGGGTATAGGGTTTAGGGTTTAGGGTATAGGGTTTAGGGTTTAGGGTATAGGGTTTAGGGTTTAGGGTTTAGGTTTAGGGTTTTAGGGTTTAGGTTAGGGTTTAGGGTTTAGGGTTTTAGGGTTTGGGTTTAGGGTTTAGGGTTTAGGGGGTAGGGTTTAGGGTTAGTTTAGGGTTTAGGGTAGGGTTAGGGTTTAGGGTTTTTAGGGTATAGGTTTAGGTTTAGGGTAGGGTTTAGGGTTTTAGGGTTAGGGTTTAGGGTTTAGGGTTTAGGGTTTAGGGTTTAGGGTTTAGGGTATAGGGTTTAGGGTTTAGGGTTTAGGGTTTAGGGTTTAGGGTTTAGGGTTTAGGGTTTAGGGTTTAGGGTATAGGGTTTAGGGTTTAGGGTATAGGTTTTTAATGTGCAGTAGCCCCTTTGATCCGCAGGCAGAACGTCAGGTTTAGTGGGTTAAAAAGGGTGCCCTTTTTGGTTGAAAGGGGCTTATAAGGGAACCTGAACCCTGGAATATCATCGAGTTTAGGGCTCAGTTGGTTTAGGAGTTAGTTGAGGCGGTTAAAAATTCCTAAACCCTTTCTCCGCCAAACTTCTAGTTTAGGCGGTTTACGGTTGAGGGGCTTCATTAGGGTGTTCTCTATGACATGCTGTAGGGCTCAGGAATGTTCAGGGGAAGTCTGCGTAGGTGCACAACAGCGTTTTGAAAGGATGCTTCTGATTCTTTTAAGGGTTTTTTTTTAAGAGTGTGTTGGGCCTTTTTTTTAAGGGTTTAGGGTTTAGGGCTCTTCGGGTTTTTCCGTTTGAGGTTCTGGGAGTCTCCGACGCCCTACTCCCATTTTTCAAGCTCCTACAGTCTTCCTGCAGTTTGGGGCTCTTGGGCTCCGTGGCTACTGGGCTCTTGTTACGGAATGGAATTTCAGCTACCATAATAACGAAACCATCTTATTTACTGTAGATCCCTATTATGGTAGCTTAAAAATTAAGTTCCTTAAGTTCCTTAACAAGAACCCAGCAGTGGCTACTGACGCTCCACTCGGCCCTGAGCGTGGGCTCGGACCCTGGGTCAAACATCAGCGAATCACGGGGGTTATACGGGTGAAAGTAAGTGTTGCTTCAAGGGTCTCATAAGGGTTTCAAGGGAACTCCAGAAAGTTGGAATATGGTTTTAGGGTAGGATACCTTTTAATTTACTATAAAGGGTTTAGGATAATCATATTCCAACTTTCTGGCTTTTACTTTAGAGTTTAGGGTTGAGGGTTTGTAGGGATCTGCAGGGGTTTAGAGGGTTAGAAGGGGTGAGAGATTGTAGCTGTAAGGGTTCTTTAATGCCTCCATTAAGGCTAATGTGACGGTTCCTTTAAGGGTGGATTCTGCAAGGGTTCCTAGGACCGTTCTATAAAGGCTCCCTAGGTAATCAGGGTTCTATGCTGCCAAAGTCTGAAGTTTGAGATTGGTGTCCAGGGAGTCTAGGGTTCGCGTTTACTTGAGGGTTTACGGATTAAGGTTCTAAAATTCAAGGGCTTGTGGTTTTGGGCTTCGTGTCTACGGGCTGCGTTCTTAGCTTTAAGCATTGCAGTTTTTTTTTGCTTATCGTCTGATATAATTACATGCTGTTGGGCCTTGGGGGTCCAAGGCTCTTCGGGTTGGGGTGTCTGAGATTTAGGCCTTGCGGGTGGCCTAAGGTTAGCGGTGTTTTACAATCGCTGAATAAGCGAAGATTTCAAGGAGCTATCTAGTTGAGAGCTTCGGGTTTTGTGGTGTTTTCGAGGTTGTAAAGGACATGATGATGATACGTCCTCAACCCTACTCGATTTTTAAGGACCCTACTGTTAAGGACCCTATGTTATACTGGAAGGATCAAGAGCCTGGTTTGCAGCTCTACAGGGAGCAAGGTGCTGCGGTGTCAAAGCTCCAAGGTCCAAGTGCACAAACACTAGCTGGGAACTCGTAGATTTTGCCTGTAAGAACCATAGCGGGGCAATCTTGCTATATCAAGTTTCTCAAAGACTATGTTACTGTTGGAAATCAAAGCTTTGGTCAAAAAGCATCGGGACGTCAACGCCATTCCGAGCCCTTCGTAACCTCTTTTTCTCACCTCTCCGAGCCCCACTCCCTGCTCAGCTCTATCATGGTCTATACAGTAAGGGTTCTGTCCAGCACCTAGCTCCGTCCTTTTGAATTGAGATCTTATCTTCTTACTATAGACTCCTGACATTCAAACTGAGATAACATCCACAAAGACTGGTATTATCTGCTTTGCTCGCAGGCAGTGGGTCCCGAAATGCCGCCGAACCGTCTCCCTTTCTCATCAACCGACTCAAAGCGTTGACTTCGGGGCTTACTCAGCCTAACACTCCACGTAGCCCAGTAGACCTAATAACCAGTGATAGGATCTTGTTGCAATCCCTATCTACTTGTTGTACAGCAAACCCCAAAGGGTCATTCTGGCTGTTCAGGCCCCAAGGCTAAAACTGAAAACCCAACCCTATACAAGGGCCCCCGGGAGAGCGGCTTTTTCAAGCCTTTACAGCACGGCGGTGGTCGAGAAAGAAACCGATGTAAGGATTGTGCGCCGCCGAGATGTGTGTTAGCATGGCCGCGAACCTCGGAAATCAAAAGCCCAAAAGCTCCCCCGGTTCTTGGTAGGTAATGGAGGGAATGGGTTAAAGGGACTACGAGACTGTCATAGGGATCCATGCCCGCATTACCTACTAAGAATCCAGGAAGAACAGGCTAAGGATGCAGCTCTTAGTGCTTCAGGGTTCATTGTTCAGCGTCAAGTCTTGGAGCTAGGGCTGAGCGTCGAGGGTGGGTTGTAGATGTAGTAGTGAACCGGTGAAAATTCCGAGATTGGGGTGCCCGAAACCATCAGCTAGTCTACTCCGGGTTTAGGGTCCAAGGTCTAGAGTTACTAGCACGCCCTAGTCGCTGAACCCTTTATCCTTCTTTGCAGCTCATGTGTCCTAGAGTCCGGCGAGTGGGCGACCCGAAGAAAAAAGCGCATCATTTTCATCAGTGGCCCTTTCACCTGAAACCTTCAGTAAGCATGGTTCTACACGATAAGCCGACACCCTTGTCCTTTTAGAAATAATAGACAGAGCCCTATACCTATTTCCCTTAGTAGGAACTATTTAAGAAGGTCTACTAGCCGGTCTGTTTATTCTTTTGGGGGAACCATGAAAAAGGACATTTAAGCCGAAACCAGTATTGCCGAACTTTGAACCCCCGAGCCGATAGCCTTAGCAGCAAACCCTACACTCCTCGCACCCCTAAACCCTAAGCACTGAATCCCGAACCTGCAAGAAGCAAAAGGTCCAGTATACTACAGGCCGTAAAGGCAGCAAATAAGCAATTTTGGGGGCCGGAGAAGTTACTTACTCTTCGAGTGCTTGACTTGGACCTTGCGCTGTACCCAAAGCTCCCAGACCCCCAACAGAACGCCCTTAAACCAGCCCCTGAAAAGTCATCGAAGCCCTGAAAACATCAAAAAACAGCCTTGGAACTACACTCAAAAAGTTGAAAACACTGAGAGACGCCCTTTGAGATCCCCTCCTAACCTTGAAACCCCGAAAAACTCCAAGAGCATAGGACCGACTGAACAGGTCTGGGCCGAAGATGCTCTGGACTTTGAAGTAACGAGGGAGAAAAAGTAGAGACTTTTATTCATAATGGTTCCTTTGAGGAATAGGTACCCAAAAACGTATTCAAGTATGGTACTCCAAACCCAGGTGCTGTGGAGATCGCGAGTGTTGCGTTCCGAGGTATGGGTTATGACGAGAAGATGCCCATTGCGCAGCTTCAATCCTCAGCTTCGGCTCAAAGAAGGTTTGGGGGTTAGGGTGTTTTGGGTTTAGGGTTTAGGGTTTACCTTAACCCCAAGCAACCTACCCTTTCTAGAGACTTATATAAATCATACCACTACGAAGGGTACTTTGTAGGAACCCCATTAACGGATCTACTTCCTCAGCTTCGGCTAACAGAAGGCTTTTTTTCGGTTTAGGGGTTAGGGTGTTTGGGGGTTTAGGGTTTAGGGATCTTTGTATAGGGGCTGAGTACCCTAGCCCAAGAAAGGTTAACCTTTGAACTTGTGGTAGGATTAAAGGAACCCCAAAAGCTTCTTACTCAGCTACTAAGCAAAGGGCATTTATGGTCATTTAGGGTGCAGGGTTTAAGCCTGCACGAGCTTGGGGCCAGGTTTTTGTGTCAGGGTTACACAAACCGTAATGTAAATCGTTGGAAAACACATGATACTTAGGCCCCTATGTCATAGAGCCCTTGCAGTTGCCCTTATAGAAACCTTAATAAAGGAGCCCGTTAAAAGAAGCCCTGTTATTGTTATGAAATTTCTTAAGAGAAGGGACTGCCCACCCAAAACGGCCCCTAAGTTCAGCCGATTCGGGGGCTTCCACGGAACTTGTAGGATTGTAGGACGTCTGCAAGGAAATCATGGCGCTTAAGGGTTTCAGGGCTTGCGGCCCGGGCTTAGCAAGTTAGGGTCTACCCTCAACCTAGACCCTGAATTGTTCAGGGTGAAGGACTTAAGCCGTAAACATCCCTAAACCCTAAGCCCTAAAGCCCTAAACCCAAAGCCCCAAAATCCCACACCTCGGGATCAAATGTCGAGACTGCTCTGGGGCTTTTGGGCTTAGGGGCCATAGTTGCCTTCGGGGCTTACTTTGCGGGGTTAGGGTTTAGCGTTTGGGACTTGTAGGGTATGGCCTAAGTGTGAAGATTCATTCTTCAAATAAATATTTTGGGCCCAAAGGCCATACGATGTAAGTTGAGCCGTTGTGCAGGTATGAGAGGTCTCCGGATTTTACCTCGAGAATGCTACCTGGTTGCGAGAATAAGAGCAGTCGGATGCAGATGGTACGTTTGCTGGTGTCTTCATGTTCATAGCCCATAGCCCTTACATGCTAAACCGCAGTCCTGAAGCCTAAAGCAGAGTACTTCGGAACATCGAGGGCCCGCACTAGGTCACTCGAAAGGGAGCAAAAGCTATCGCAAGGAAGCCACACCCCATCTTCCGATTTGCTCATGTGCCGAAGGTGTTCTCGTTGGACGATGCTGATCCCATCTCTGGTCTTCGCAGTAGTGCACACATGCCAGCACTCGCCGGCAAACTCAAGCGGGCTCTTGCAAGCGGTGTCGTCAACAGATTTCGCGTTGAGGCTTTTGGTTTCGGGTGGGGCTGAAAGGGGACAACAGGCGCAACTTGTAGCATCCGTCAAGAGCCTCTAAACTCCAACAAAAGCAGATAAACGCTGCACGGGAAGCCACATATATATTCTATGCCAGCCAAAACCCATAGCATGCTCCAAAAAATGCCCGAGCTTCAGAAGCAGAGTGAAGGCATGATTCAACCTGCTCACAACACAGCGAACCAGAGCCATAAAGTCCGACCCCGACCCCCGAAGCAGGATTCAAACCACAAGCCCATGGGAGCCCAGAGTGGAAACCCCCATGCTGGCTGAAGCTTGCTAGCCCGCGATGCTCGTCCAGTACCTCTTGGGCGGTCGGACGCCCATCAACACTCCAGTTTACCTGAGTCATGAGCAGAGTGGCCGGGGGGGTGCAGGGGAAGGAGCTGCGGATAAGTTCATGGCGGGATCAGGGTCCTTGCTCTGAGCTCTTGATTCCAAAACTTGCGGCCATAAGTCCCTCCTTCTGCTCTCGCTTCTCCCCCTCTCCCCCTCTCTCCCTCTCTCCCTCTCTCTCTCCCTCTCTCCCTCTCTCCCTCTCTCCCTCTCTCCCTCTCTCCCTCTCTCCCTCTCTCCCTCTCTCCCTCTCTCTCCTCTCTCTCTCTCTCTCTCTCTCTCTCTCTCCTCTCTCCTCCCTCTCTCTCCTCTCTCCCTCTCCTCCTCTCCTCTCTCTCCTCTCTCTCTCTCGTCTCTCTCTCTCTCTCTCTCTCTCTCTCTCTCTCTCTCTCTCTCTCTCTCTCTCTCTCTCTCTCTCTCTCTCTCTCTCTCTCTCTCTCTCTCTCTCTCTCTCTCTCTCTGTGTCCATATATTTGTCGGTATATTTGCTTGCATGTATGTCGTAGCAGGTTACATGCCCCGCCACCTGTTTGACCTTTGCTTACACGTCGGCATACATCGTAACCACATCCATCCTTCCATCCGTCCGTCCCGCCATCCATCTATCCATACATGCATAGCCGCATACCTATACACCTACATGGGAGTTTCCGAAAACTAAGGGTACCTTGCTTTGGGGGTCCTTCTTATCTGGATCCTACGATGTAGGGTTCTAGATTAGGGTTCTCCTGTTTTCGGAAACTCCAACATGCATACCTACCCACTGACGGACCGACCCCCCACCTGGCTACATACCTACAGGCATACAAACATACGGGCCTACAGGCACACACGCGGACATCTGTATAAGTTTGTCAGTTTGTGCATGTAAGTATAAGCATGTACACATAGATCGTACATACATGCATGCACCTATGTACATGCATGCACGTCAAGCCCGAAAACCAGAACTCTGAAAACCATGAGACGCGCTGAAGAAAACCCAAATCCCCAGCTCATGCTTCATGGAGGGATCCTGAAACAAGCCCCTGTAACATCCTCTCCTGAGATCCAAATGGCCATGCGGAAGACGAGTTGGCGCAGCCATGCGCCAACACCTGTGTACTTGGAGGCCCAGGGGGCTTAGTAAGTAGGTTATAAGTAGGGGTATAATTGGGTTAACTCCATTTAGGGTACTCATAACCCTACTGAAAACCTACTTACTAAGTCCCCTGCACCTCTAAGCAGAAGCTTTCAAGAGTTTGGCTTTGGGCTTTAGGTCTGCATGGCTTGGGGGGTCGAGGTCTGAGCTTGCGACTTCAACGGGCTGCGTACGTTTCTATAGGAAACTCCAGAAAGTTGGAATATGGTTTCAGAGGTAGGATACCCTATAATTTACCATAGAAGGGTTAGGATAATCATATTCCAACTTTCTGGCTTTTACCTTAACTGTAGGGTTCAGCTGTAAACACCTCAAACCCTACACATGAAGACTTAAACACGCTATTAATTAACCCTAAACCCTAAACAGCCCTACAGCCCTAAACCCCTAATATGGTTATACATGTCAGGTGCTGGACCTCAGGTCGGGCCTCAAGTTGGTAGTTTCGGGTTGACGCCAACCACTACATGTGTCAGGATTAGGGCGACCCTTGGGGATGTAGACCCTCTCAAGTGACCCTCTGAGTAAGGGCCCTTTTAAGAAAGCCAGAAGTAGGGCTGGCTTATGGTTCATAGGTTATAGTAGAAGCCCAGGGTTTAGGGGGAAAAAAGTTTTGACCATAGGGTCTGTTCTTTGCTCGCACCATCAAGGTAACTCTGAGCTTGTTCAATCGAGGCCTAGGTGATGACCGTGTAACTCTACAGGGTTGTTCAGCAAACAGGTTAATTGCTACATACTGCTGCATTGGCTCCTCAACGAGGAACCTCAATGCAGACCAAGACATGTCGGAATGGTAATGTGCGGACTTATGAGTACGACAGTGTTCCCAGAATTCAGAAACTTGCAGCATCACCCTGACGGGCCCTTCTCGACCATGTCATGCCAGAGCAACAGCCCAAACAGCATCGGCTCCCAGATCAACAATCTCAGCCAAAAACCAATTCTTATGGAGACCGAGCAAGACTTTCATAAACAAAGACCTGTAAACCACAAACCCCCAAAAACCTTCAACTCCCAAATTTTCCAAAACACGCATTCCTAAACCACCGAAACCCTTTCAGAGAATCTCTCCTTAAGTTCTGGCGGTTTCTGCGAAAGGAACCCCCCACACCCTGCAGACCTCCAAAGGCCCTTCGATCCGAGCTTGCGAAAACCCCTCCTGATCTCTACATGAAGGTCTGTTAGGGTTTAGGGTTTAGGGTGTTTCTTAGGATCCTTAAACATATGGCCTCGGTCGGAGGGCTTCCGGGATTTGGGTTTAATGTTAGTGTTTGGGGATTGTTTAGGGTTCAGAGGTTTGGGGGTTAAGGGCTTTAAAGCTTGTATACGTAGCCTCGGGGACTGCAACCCCTGCAGATTATGACAACCGCAAGAAAGCCCCAGAACAAATCAATGCAAGCTGTGAAGCTTTGCAAAGCCTAATAAAACCCTACAGCATCGCGCCTTTGTTGTCCGTTACACATTCCACTCGAGAACACCTCCTGAACTCTACAATGCTGGAACCAACCTAACCCGAAACCATAAAACCAACCCCATAAACTAGAACAGCCGCAGATGAAGTCCCTTTTAAAGAAGCCTCGGTCTCGAAGCAGCGTGGCGGGCAAAGCGGACTCGCGGCCGTCACGAAGGGCTCCAAGAATGGAGATGCGCTCCATGGCAGTGGTCCTTAGATTGTTGAGGTGTAGGGGTTTAGGGTTCAGGGGTTTTGGGGGTTTTAGGGGCTTGGGGTTTGCAGTTCTTCAACCCTAAACCCCAAAGCCTGGTACAAGGGACTTCATAATTAGAGCCTGATTCTTAGGGTATGTTATACTGGACTTTGAATTAAGGGAGAAAGAGTATAGACGTTTGAATCATAGTCATAATGGTTCCGTTAAGGACCAGGTACCCCAAAAACGTATTCAAGTATGGTACTCCAAACCCAGGTATAATATATTATAGGGATTATACGGGGGAGACCATCAGTCAACATTCCTACCTCTATAATACTCCTGCATATACTTTAGCTTCGTTCGTTTATGGCGGCTTTTTGAGGACTCGTACCCAGAGACCTCAAAGGGTCAACAATTCCTTCACACGATTTTGTGGGGCTACTTTGAACTTCAGAGAAGGGCTTTCGAAAGTCTTCGAGGTTGCATCAGGAAGTGTTGGTGCTGAGCGGCGTGCGGGCTTTCGGTTGCAAGTCCTAAAGTGCTGCTTGTTTGAAACTGCACATCAGCATCGCCCTCAAGCAGAACGTTGTTGAATGTTCTCCACAACCCGAATCCACAAACCTAAAAATCGAAACAGCGAGTCCGACGACGCAAGACACAAGTTTGACGGCTCCAACCTGTACTTCCCAAACTCGTGCACATGCGCCTCTAAACCCCGTGCAAGCCCTATGGCTTAGAGCTATATCTCTTACACATGCCTCTAAACCCTGTGCATGCCAATATGCTTTAGCAAAATATACCCATTACCTAGAGTTTGAAACCGAAACCGAAAACACTACACCACAGCCTTACGCCCCATTCAGAGCTCCTGGATGCCTAAGTTACTTCAGTTCCGGAAAGACTCCATGAGGGCCCCTCGCCGGCAACTCCGGCCATCAGCAGCTCCACGAGAATGATACCAGCCGAAAAAATATCCGACTGTGGGTGGGCCTGGGGCGGGCGGGTTTATATGGCTTGTGGTCTCGTGTCTGAGTCTGGGGCGTAGGATGTAGGGCTTTAAAGGCTTCAGGATTTAGGGTTTCAGGGTCTGGAGATATTCTGAAACTCGGGTAGAAAAGAGGTCACTGATTTATGGGCAAAAAGAGGGAGCAAGGACTGAACAACTTTTAATGGTGCGATTCCTTAACATAACTCTTGTATAGAGCTTCCCTAAACCTTCGCCAAAATACTCAGGCATTCTTACCAAAGCCTTCTAGGAGCCCGAAAAAGGAGCTTCACAAGGATCCCTTGTCGGAAGCCTAACAGGACCCCGAAAAAAACCCAGAAGACCATTAATATGGGGGTTTCCGAAAATTAGGGGACCCCAAGATGGTACCCTAAATAGTAGGATCCTTATTATAAGGGCCCCAAAATACGGTACCCCCCCAATTTTCGGAAACTCTAAACCCTAAACCCTTTATAGAACCCTTATAGATCCCTTTAAGGAATCCCCCAAAAAGGACCCCTTTAAAGGTACCCCGCAGGGTTGCGGTAAGCTTGCGCCGTGTGCTCAGGCTGGGCCTTATGGGTTGAGGATCCTCTTTCAGGACTCGGGTTTAGGGCCAGGGTTCAGGGTTTAGGGTTTAGGGTTTAGGGTTTAGGGTTTAGGATTTAGGGTTTAGGGTTTAGGGCCAGGGTTCAGGGTATCCGTCCAGGCCATCTTGCTGAGGAATCTTCTTTGATGGATATCTCTTCTTAGTCAACCACGACTATCCCTTCCGATAGCCCCTCAACCCTCGAAACCCTAGACCTTAGTCAGTCAGGGTTAAAACTTGCTTGGGCTCCTCCCAGCACCACACAATATACTAAACCGCAAGCACCCAAACCATAAGTCTGTCAGAACTTAAACCCGAAATGGCAGCAAGCCCAACACCCCGTGAACGTCTTGAACATCTGATGTGCAGCTCCGGTGCGGGGGGAAGCACAAACGAACCGGATGGACTCTGAGGCTTTTTGTCGGGGCTTGCGTGCATGCAGTGCTCCGGTGGTGCATATCCTGAGATGCTTAGGATTTGGGGGGTTGAAGCTCACCCATAAGCCCCATAGTAGTTCCTTCTTGGGGTTCATATCTAGGAACCTATAAGGTAATCCCAAAAAGGAACTACTATGGGGCCTATCGGTAAGCATCGGGGATCTTCGGGGTCCTGGGAGGGAGAGTCAGTGGTTAGGGGTTGGTCGCAGGGCCAATTTCTAGTTTGGGGTTTAGGGTTTACAGTATACTTGCAAGACTAAGGTGCTCATTCATGTTCTTGGGTGAATTCTGCCATTTCAGGCGCCTACTAAGAAACAATCATATACTGCACTTTCCTGAAAACCAACCTGGTGTGACCGATGTCCTAAACTTTAAACCCGAACACTGAACTGCTAAGCAGTAGGAGTATCAGGTACTTTGGACCCCTAAAACCCTCAAATGCCTCCGAAACAAGCCCTGAATCCAAATAGCCAGTTATTGGACTGGACCCGGAGGGCAAGGTCCTGGTTGGGTGCCATTCACGAAGTACTCAGAAATACTTCAGCGTCCGGAGCGTCGGGTTGAAGCATTACCCTCTTTAATGGTTTTCAAGGACTTTACAAGAACTGTGCAGAGCTTTAATAAAGGGCTTTGTCATCGGTTGAGAGGGTGGCTCTTGAGACTCGGATTCCTGATCGGGTTTCGGCAGCTCCCCGTGGTGCTCTGAAGCAGTTCTTGATAAGATTCGGACCTTGTTGCATACGGATCCAGCTGTTTACGTTCTATATGAACGACTGTCATTTTCTGAAACTGATTGTGGTCACGATGAACCCCAACTCAGTGGCAGTAAACGGCCGACGAGGCTGGCTGTTTAGTTCAGGCTTGTTGTAGCTTCTCGTAAATCCTGAAGCCGAAAGTCTAAACCCTAAAACTCGACTGTAAACCCTATAAACCCTGCGACCTCAAACCCCCGTAGCCCTAAACCATAAACCCAATCGAGCTCGAACACCCTCGGCCAAGTATCCTGGCGTGCCGATTGCTGTACGCGAAACTTGGTTGCTGAAGCTGGAGTTGGACATGCCCTTCCTTGGCCGGACTTGCAATATTAGAACAGGGTTCGGTTGACGGCTTACATATTTTGTAAGGTATTGCAGTATTGGAAAAGGGTTCCGTTGAGGGTTTGCATATTTTGTAAGGTTTCGCAATATTTGAAGAGGGTTCTGTTGAGGATGTACACATGTCGTGAAGGTTTTGCAGTATTAGAAGAGGGTTCCGTTGAGGGTTTATGTATTTTGGAAGGGTTTGCAGTATTTGAAGAGGGTTCCGTTGAGGGTTTATATATTTTGTAAGGGTTTGCAGTAGTTGAAGAGGGTTCAATTGAGGGCTAAAATATTTCGTAAGGGTTTGCAGTATTTGTAGAGGGTTGTGTTGAGGGCTAATTTTTTGTAAGGTTTTGCAATCTTAGAGAAGGGTTCCGTTGAGGATTTACATATTTTGTGAAGGTTTTGCAGTACTAGGAGAGGGTTCCGCTGAGGGTTTCCACAATTTATATCGGTTTACACGCTGTTAAATGGCTTTGTAGAATTTAGTATAGGGACTTCCTTAATTAGAATCGGGTTCCTTTAAGGGCTTCTGAAAACGGGGCCGAGAAGGGATCAGTAATGATAATGTGCATCGCGGGTTTGGGTATCGGGTATAGTTCAACAGCTGGAACAGGATTTGGGGGCATGGCTGTTATATTGCGCTTAAGGAGCCCTAATTAATTCAATGGTAGTTTGTGTTTGCCCCTACTAGGGCATCAGAATTTAACTTTGTACTGGCCTCCATGGCTTAGGGTCTTAAGGTCGTAAGGCTTTAGGGATCTTTAGAGCTTCGCGGCTTTAGGGTTCGACGGCTTCCTGTGAAGGGTTCGTAGAACCTGCCGCCGCAGCTTGGATCTTTGGCCGTGCTGGTTGTGGCTTCACTACCCATAGGCCCCAGAGTGGTTCCGTTTTGGGATTACCCTCTAGGATTCTACATAAGAACCCCCAATAAGGAACTACTTTGGGGCCTATGGGTAAGGCCTGTGAAGTCCTAAACTCCTGCCGCAAGCCGTAGCGCTGTCGATGTCCAGGACAGCACAGGCAGGTCCTCTTCGTTCGCCCTGGGCTTTGAACACCCAGGCCAAGGCTCTGTACTACCCCCAGACTCAAACTTCCACCCGTTTTTAGCGACTGTTTTCGACCCCCTTGCCCGGCTTCCGTCCTTTTTTGCTGCCGAATTTGCCTCCCCTCCTCCTGATCCCCCCTCCCGGGCCCCTCCCTACGCCCCCCCCTCCCCTCCACCCCCCTCCCGCCCTCCCCCTCCCTCCCCTGCCCCCCCGCTCCGCTGCCCCCCCCCCTCCCCCCTCCCTCTCTCTTCTCCCCCTCCGGCCCGTCCTCCCCTCTGCCCTCCTCGCTCGTTTTCCTTTTTTGGTTCCCCACCCTTCCGTCTTGTCCTGCCCTCGCGTGTTTTTTCGATTGCCTGCTCGTTTTCTTTCACCTTTTCTTCTCTTTCGGCCTGCCCCCGGCACCACTGTCTTTTCTTCTTATGTTTCGTTTGCGTGCTTCTTTCCTGCTTCCTCGTTGAAGCTCTCGTTTTGCTGTTTTGTTCCGGCCCCTTTTCCCACCCTTCTGCACTTCTTTTGGCTTGTTTTCCTTCCTTCCCCCCTCCCCCTCTTGCTGGCCCCCCCTTCCTCCTCCGGCCGGCCAGTCCACCCTTCCGTGTTGTCCTGCCCTCGCGTGTTTTTTCGACCTTTTCTCCTCTTTCGGCCTGCCCCCCACCGAGCCGGCTCCACTGCCTTTTCTTCTTATGTTTCGTTCGCGTGCTTTGGCTTTTTCGGCCTGCCCCCCGCCGGGCCGGCTCCACTGCTTTTTCTTCTTATGTTTCGTTCGTGTGCTTTGGCTCTCCTGCTTCCTCGTTGAAGCTTCCCCCCCCCCGACCCCCCGGCCCCCCTCCCCCCGGGCCTTCCCCCGGCCCCTTTTCCCACCCTTCCGTCTTGTCCTGCCCTCGCGTGTTTTTTTCCATTGCGACTTTTTCGTGCACTTCTTTTTGGCTTGTTTTCTTCCCCCCCCCTCCCCCCCACCCTTCCTCCTCCGGCCCCCCCTTCCTCCTCCGGCTTCCCCTTGTTTTTTGTCTTCTGCCTGCTCGTTTTCTTTCACCTTTTCTTCTCTTTCGGCCTGCCCCCGGCTCCACTGTGGGTTTTGCTGCATGTGTTTGCTCTACACTTGCCACACTTCTCCAAGTAGCCCTGACCCTGCAACTAAATTACACCTGCTTTAAGAGGCCCTTCGCAGTTTGGCCCCTGTTCTGCGCCCCTGCTGGCCCTACTGCAGCCGGCGGCCGAGGCGGGCTGCGTAGCATTAGAATTAAGGAATATACCTTCAATTATAGTAGGATCCCTTACATGATTTAAGGTATATTCCATAATTAAGGGGTTTTGGAGTCTCTGGGTACACCCGAATAATAATAAGCTCCATGCTGTGCAAGCGAGCCGGGAGCTCCGGTGGTGGCTCAACTCAATTTGTCAGCACTGGCAGCGAGCTTGAGGATGTTGCAAGCGACGACTCCGAGACGATGCTGGACGCCATGCACGACCTACCGAAGACGATCTCATGGTGCTTGGACCAGCACGGGTGGAGACTGCGGTACACAGAGCACGCCGCCAGTAGATTCCGAATCGGACGCGGATTTTTGCTGTAGGCTGGTCCCGGTAGAAGCTGGCCGCGGTGACGAGAGCAATCGCCTTGCTGGACACGCTGCCGCACAGCGGGTATCAAGAAGCCGAGCCCCGTGAAGCTATGCCTTTGCAGATCAGAAGAAACTTTCTTGGCCACCCACGGCGGCTCCTGACTGGATAACTTGAAAGCACTGACACCAGGAATCCGGGTCCCCCAAACCTCCCTAAACCCCTAAACCCTAAACCCCTAAACCCTAAAACCCTAAACCCTAAAACCCTAAACCCTAAAACCCTAAACCCTAAAACCCTAAACCCTAAAACCCTAAACCCCCATGGCCGCCCCAGGATCTGGCAAAGGCCATCTGAGCGCAGCTTCGCGAGGCCGAAGTCGAAAATCTTCAGCGTACCAGTCTCCTCCGACATGGCAACGATAATTGTTTAGGGTTTAGGGTTTAGGGCTTAGAAGGCCCCCACTCAGCAATAGTTGAATAGTAGTCATAATACAGATATATTAGGACCTTAATAGTACCGGTATTATAGACTCTTACTGTATGGGGGCAGTACCTAAACGATAATGGTTTAGACGGCCCCCCCACCCTGTAATAGTGGTGCAATAGGAATATAATAGGACCCTAGTATAACCCTTATAGTCACTATTACAGGGTGGGGGGGGGCCTTCCAAGTAATAGTCAATATAACAGCAATAATTACAATCATAGTAATCGCCACAATAATAGTCAAAAATGGAGGAACCTGATTAAGACACCTTGGGCCTTTATTCGATGGATCCTAGCACATTGTGGTTAAGGGGCCAGGGTTTCCTACATTAATAGAAAAATAATAACAATAGTATTCGCAATGAATAACACTAACAAAAAGAAAACACAAACACTGATGTGCTGTTGGTGCTTTTCGGTGGGTTTCTAACAAGGCTGCTATAAGGGTACTGGGTTTCTGCAAGAGGTACTGTGATGCGGTTCTTTAAGGCTACTATAAGAGTAGTGCGAGGCTTTTCGCAAGGCTGCTATAAGGCTATTACAGTGGGGTTCTTTAGAGGTAGTATAAGGGTGCTCTGGGATTTCTAACGGTTCCGACAAGGCCACTACGGGTTACTATGGTTTCCTACGGCTGTATTTTGGGCAGTTCTTCAAGGGTACTACAAGGTACTGCAAGGATTTCTGTAAGGGGTGCTATAAGGGTCGCCGTCTTGGCTTATTTTCGGGGATCTTGGATCTCCTCCGGATGCTTTTCTGGGGTTCTTTAAGGGAACTAAGGGTTCTTTAAGGGTGCGATAGAGGTATCTACGCGGTTTCTATCCGTGCACGATAGGTTGCTTTGTTTGTCTGTTTCTTTATTTGCTTGTTTGAGGGTTTCGGGTCTTGAGGCCTTTGGGGTCAAGGGTTGGTCTCGGTTCAGGGTACTTTAGGGGTACGGTACTATTGATTTCACCCTAAACCCGAAACCCTAAACCCTAAATCCTAAACCCTAAACCCTAAATCCTGAACCCTAAACCCTAAACCCTAAATCCTGAACCCTAAACCCGAATTAGGCTTCTGAGTTTGTCAGCCCTCTGAGATCCTAGAAGGCTGTCGCAAAAGCAGGCAACCCTAAAGCCTCGAGACCCCGGCTCCTTCTCCGACAAACGCTTGTGACTGCCACTTCAACCCGCCAAACCTCGAAGCCCAAGCCCCATCCGTGGAGACATAGGAGGTCTAAGGCCAGATCGAAGCCACATTAAATAAGGCCATATTTCCTAAACACTGCACGCGCTAAACCCTATGGGGTTCTTTGGGGATCCTGTGCCCAAAACCTGAAAACTGAACCGCGAATCGCAAAAGCCACGGTTGATGATATACTTCCTGCACTGCCTAGACTATGGGAGCTACGGTCTATTCCTTATTATGTGTAATGCAGGATTTATATCATCACCCTATGGTTCCTTGGAGATCAAGATGTTCGCCGGCTTCACATCCCAATGGACGATGCCGGCCTGGGATGCTATCGTTGAATGTAGGGGCCTTGATAGTTCGACCAGGATCTTGGGTATATTTTGGCATAGTGGCATCATAAGCATCGTATGCAAACGTGGTATATGTTGATATACCATTGCACAGGGTTACATATAGCGACGATGAAGGGGCAGCATTACCGATTGCCCCCAAAACCCAGAACAACACTCCGAACTCCTCATTGCAAAGCCAGCTAGCCGAAATAATATAGGGGCTGAAGTAATTACGAAGGGGTCTTGGCTAGTTCCAATAAGGTCTACAAGGGCAGCGTGCGTGGCTTTTGGGCCCCAAACCCTGCTTCGCCGATCAGCCGATCACCCCAGGCACCCACTGCTGACCTGGATTGTCAGAGGGTAAGGAGGCCGGGGGTTGCCGGTGAGCCGATTGGGGGGGGCGGCTGATCGGCTCACCGGCAACCCCCGGCCTCCTTAAAGGGAACTCCAGAAAGTTGGAATATGGATTAATGGTAGGATCCCCATACCTTAAAGGGGTTACGATAATGATATTCCAACTTTCTGGCTTCTACTGTATACCCTCTGACAATCCAGGTGGGTGCCTGGGCTGATCGGCTGATCGGCGCAGCACGGCTGATCGGCTCATCAACTGGCGCGCAGTTTAAAAACACACTTTGCGGGCGCAAATGTGCGAGGGGGTAATAGTAATCATTCCGACCCCCTTACCAAATTTGCAGACAAGGTGCTTCATGAAGATCTGCCAAGCCTTTCGAGAACAGCAGGTTTCTAGTGTTCTGGCGTTCCCAGCTCCCCCCGCCATGTCGCAAAACAAAGGCAAGATAGGTGAGGTGCTTATCAATTCCAGCGAGAACCGTGTTGACTTACGGAAACTTCTATCAAGATGCCCCTAAACCCTAAACCCTGCTGTTCAACTCTTGGGTTTGGGGAGACCCTGTCCTAAAAAAGCCCAGATCTAAGAAGCAGCTACAGTAGAAGCCAGAAAGTTGGAATATCATTATCGTAACCCTTTTAAGCTAAATTATAGGGGATCCCTACCATTAATCCATATTCCAACTTTCTGGAGTTCCCTTTAGACACGCAGGGATCTTCTGGGCAGGATTCACTCTCGTCTCCTCTCGGGTCATCCTCATGCTCCAAGCCTTCGTGGATAACTGACCTTGCCTCGACCCCCAAAAGTATGCAGCTGGGATACCCAGTAACCTAAGAACAAAAAGGCCTCTCTTTTTGGTATTGGGTAACTTTATAAGGAACCTAGGACTACAAAAAAGGAATAAGGGTACTACTGGGCATCCTAGGCAGAACAATAGCCTTTTGTAGGCTTTGGGCCAGTATTTTACCTACGTTTGAGGGTCTAGGTCTAGGTGAAAACAAAAATGCCTGCCGTGGCTCTGCAAGGAGCCATGGGGATTCCGAAACATCGGTATCTTCCAAGTGGTCGTTATAATGCGGATTGTGAGATGCAGAGTATTTCCCTCAGGTGCTGGGTAATTGCCCTGATTCTCTCGGAAACTACCTAGAGTCTCCATTGTGGTTCCTTTTTCTGGTCAACCAAAATCGATCTATATTATAGGATCCTAACCATAAAGCTGGTTAACCAAAACAAGGAACTACAATGGAGACAAAAGGTAGTATCCAAGCTTGGTGACACCTAGGATCACCAAAGATCAATAACTGAAATGTGCCCTGAAGCCCTGACCCATGGATTTTGGACCCAGGGCGCGTAGTGAGGGTTATCGTGATTAGAGCCTTGGTTTCAACCTGGTCAATATGTCTTTTTGAGTCTTCAGGCAGGGTGATATATGCTAAACCCCTACAGAACTCTTCAAGAAATCCCAAGAACCCTCCTCTCATGAGGTACAGGGTGCAGAGGAACCCTGAACCGTGTCACCTTGCATCAGCTGGCGGAAGAGCTGCGCAGCAGCCCCCATGCCTCTCCGGTGAAGAGCCCAGAAGGTCCACAAGAGTGAGGAGTTGGGTCCCCAAAACTATACTCAGAGGCCCAGGGGACTTAGTAAGTAGGTTATAAGCAGGGTTATAATTGGGGTAACTCCATTTAGGGTACTTATAACCTTACTTATAACCTACTTACTAAGTGGCCTGGTCCCCAAAACCATAATACGGACTGACTGTTGAGACGGTTCACTATGTAGCTTAAATGGGCCCTCCCGGAGAAGGATTGTGGACGCAAGGTTTCGGTTAGGCTCAAGAAAGTCCAGAAGACCTGCATGCTACAAGCATGGTCTTTGGACACAAAAGCTTGCAAACGTGATAACGGGTAGCCTAGGGTGCTGGTGTTGGGGTTTCTTTTGTTACAATACTACTACAATCATCATAAGGACACCTATAGAACCGTATTGGCAAGTAGTCAGTCTTCCATATTCGCGGTAGAGTTTAGGCTGTGTCGGAATTGAAGGCAGCCATACCGGGCAGCGAGGTCTAGGAGTTAGGGTTCAGGGTTGGTGACGTTTAGGTTGAGGCGATTCAATTTTTTAGGACTCAGGCTAGCTGTTAATTATAGAGCTTTGCAGCCAAGCTCAGTCCCACCGAGGTCTACGGTTTAACCTTGTGCGCAGACTCGCCCCAGCATAAAGTGTGCTCAGTGGAACGTCCTCCTCAAATGAGATGAGATACCAAGAGTTGGCGAGTTGACCGACCGGGCGACAGTTTCATAAACCCGCGAGGTAGCCAGGGTTGGTTCATACGGCGCGGGCGACAAAACGTGACAATCCGGTAAACGGTGTCACCCAACTCAACTCTGGTCCGGGCCATGCCCAACGGGTATGCCATTCCCATTCCATGGTACTTTGTCTAGCAGACTTATCAGATAACTAAAGATCCTTTAACTTGTTTTAGTTTTTCACATTATTTTAAGTATTAATACCAATATTACTATTACTACTGATCGTATAATCAAGATCAATTTATGGTGTAGGGCTCGTTGTTGGGCTCCTGCAGCAAGAGCAGCTTCATGGGCTCTAGGAGAGTCAGCGGGCTGGGTTTAGGGTCAAGGGTTTAGGGCTTAGGATTTGCGCTTCGGGGTTTAGGGTTTAGGATTTAGGGTTTAGGGCTTAGGGTTTAGGCATCCCATGGACGGGCAAGTGTTATGACTTTCGTGGGGTCGGGAAGAAGAGCGTAAAACGTCCGGCGCAGCTTCGATTACAACCCCTTCCGCCCCTCTGCAACTGATCCGAGACACCCCCAAACATCTCAATCCCGAAAACTATCCGAGTTCTACCCTGAAAGCCAGTAAATAAATCCTGAGGTCCAGAAAGCCCTTCACCCTACAGCCGAAACCTTCCAACCCTCAGCTCAAACTACCGAAATCCGCCCCCGATCCTTGCGACGTCTGGGTTTCACAGAATTTCAGTCGAATCCTCGCACCACTCTGCCCATAGGCTCCAAAATAGCTCCTCTTTGGGACGACCTTACAGGATCCTAAATTAAAAACATAAGCCCCCAAAAAGAGCTACTCTGGAGCCTATGGGTAAACCCTAAATCCAACACCTCGGACCTCAGTAGATCGCCGCTGAACGTAGGGAGTTCATGTAGGGTTTAGGGTTTAGGGTTTTGGCTTCGGGTTTAGGGAGCCGCTCGGGGTTTACGGCGAGGGGTTTGGGATTGTTTAAAGGCGTATTGTGTCTGACAGCGCTCGTCAAATCACCCGACAGAGCCCTGCACAACGAACATCAACGAAGGCTAAGGAACCCTGAGGGGAGCCGTTAGAGGAACTGTAAGACCCTGAAGCCCTAAATCCTGTGCCTCCCTTCAGCAGTTTCGGCCGCAACTTCCTGGGGTTTCGCATTTAGCTTTCCTGCAGAGTTTGGGGTGGGCTGCAGAGTGTCGGGTTTGGGGCGTAGCCAGAATTCAGGAGAGAACTCCCCGTCAAGTGCTTAGCACTGCTTTATAGTAGGCAAAACTTACACATCCTAAACCGAAACCCAACCTCAGACCTCCAGTTTAACGTCGGTAAAGGGAAGGGGTTTAGTAATCAGGGGCTTGCATTACCACTGGGGCCCCAGAACCTGCAGTTTTACGGAGTTATATCTCGAACCTATACCAAGGAACCCCCAAAAAAGTTGGGTCTTTGCGGCGTACTAAAATGCAGCATTGGGTCTTTCGGCTCTTAGAGGAATGTTTTCAGTTAGGAACAATCCCCAAACCCCGGCCCATCATCTTTGCCCAGCATCGGATAGGCCAACCAATCAGCAAGTGTGATGCCATCGCCTAGGCTTTCAGGAGCTGAACGATCAGAAAGGCAGTCCTAAGGGTCCAAAGGTGCGAGTATCTAGGCAGCTAGGCTTAAGATGGAAGTAGCTGCAGGTCAGCATTTGGGAAAGTATCTGACTAGGTGACTAACTGAGTGACTAGGTACTTGGAGCCTTTGTGTCCGAAGGGTCTATGGCCTTAGTTTCAATTGCCTTGCGTTAAGGTCACTGATGCTGTCGGGGGCACGCGCGTGAAAAGGATGCTGAACATAGAAAAACTGCATTGCACCTCAAACCCTACACTCTACTTGGATCCGAAGAAGCCTACATTTTCAGGGTTCCTTAGTATGATTTCTTTATACTTAGGTCCTTAGAAAAGCAGGTTCTTGGCGGTTACGGTAAGCCGTAAACCGGAAGCCCTGAACCGCTCAGGCCTAAACCATAGGCCCCTAGGCCCTAGATAGACACTAAGTGTGGCTTCGTGCCTTAAGTTCTGACTCCTTCCGCCAACACTCAACAAAATTTCTGGGGTCCAGGGTTTAGTTTAGTATTCAAGGCTCTGGGCACCTGACCCTAAGGTGATAGTGCTCTTGAAGCACTCCCAGGCCTGGAGAGCGGAGGGCCTAACACTTCCGTTTCGGTAGCTTAGGGGCCCTAATAACTACCAATACTATTTTGGTGGTTCCTTATTATAGTTATAGTATATTGGGCCCCGAAGCCCTATTCGAATTATTAAGGCCCCTATATTGACAATCCAAGCCACAATATTCCATCTGTATGATAAGAACCACGTCGTAGTGCTTCTCGGAGCCTGCGGGACAGAACACACGTCGGGCACTGAAACCCCAAAAAAGGCATCTTTAGACCCTTCGTCGTAGGGCCAGCAAAGCCCCCTTGACATGCAACTCCGGTTTAGGGTTTAGGGTTTAGGGTTTAGTTCGCCAGGAGATGCACTTGACAGTTGACAGCGGCATCCATACATTTGGTAACACTTTCTATAGGGGCCGAAAGACTGGAATAGCCATTGAGTCACTAAGGTCGTTACAACCACCGTCATCGGCGTGCACAAGAAGCGAAGTAAAACACTGAAAAGTCAACTAATCATGACAGTGACTGTCACAACAGCTGCAGCAACAACAACAACAACAACCAACCAGCATCACCACAGCCACTACGAACAACAACAACCACAACCACAACGGCAACTGCAACCGCAACAACAACCACAACAACATGCAACAACCACAAACACCACAACGACAAGCACAACTGCAACCACAACTGCAACCACAAGCACAGCCACAACCACAGGCACAACGACAGGCACAACCACAACAAACAAAGCAACCACAGCCCAAACAACCACAGCAACAACAACAACAACCACAATCACAACAACAACAACAACAACAACAACAACAACAACAACAACAACAACAACAACAACAACAACAACAACAACAACAACAACAACAACAACAACACCAGCAGCAGCAGTAGCAGCAACAACAACAACAACACCACCACCAACAACAACAACAAAAACAACCATACCAATGCCAATTGTGGCACTACTCACAATATCAACACTCGCAATGATGCCAAAAGTATGTACCAATTAATAAGCAGTACCAGCCGTTACCGATAGACATGATGGACAATGACGGTGGGGATAGGAAAACAATCATACACAAATACCGATACTTTCGCAATAATGATAACAACACCAGTGACAATACAAATCTAAAACCACAGGAATAAGAGTGAGAATAACAAGACGGCGGCTGAAAACAAGAAATACATGACAGAATAACACCAAGAATGACAACAGCGAGAACCAAAGAAAACTCAACCGTAGTACTAACACTCATTCCAATATCAATAGAAATTTAAGACTAATACGGATACTAATACCAATGCTAATGCTAAAGCTACTTCCGCTGATAACACTAAGGGCACAACAATAATGGGACCAAGAGCAGTAGCAATAACGAGAGCGGTGCCGTGCATAGTAACCCACGGCAGTGATAGCTACAGTAGTCATAACACTGAGAAGGACGGAAAGCAATGACATAGACAAACCATAACTACAATAGGAATAGTAATCTCAAATAGAAGAAGGCACCTCCGGACCGCTGCCGTCGAGGCTTCGAATCCTTGACACGGCGATGCACGGCTTCTTTTGTCTTGTTATTGCTGCCAACATGCGCTGGTTAACCTAAATTAAGGGTGTTGGTATGGTTAATGTAATTGTTATTGTTGTTAGTGTTAATAGTATTGGTACTGTTCTTGTTGTTTTTATAGATGTTGTAGCGGCAACGTTCCGTCTCTAAGGGTTTAGGATTTAGGGTTTAGTGCGGCAAGATTAGGGTTTGGGGCTTTCGCTTGTGGGCTTCAGGGCTTTGTTTTTGGGTCGCTGAAAGAGCTTGCGTTTTCGGGCTTCGGGTTTCTTACCTTTGGTTAGTAGGGAATGGAGGAATGGGGTACAATTGTACAACTTCAAATCCTTACACCCGAACCCTGGCTACGCTGCTTACCCCCTGGACCACACAGTGGACCCTTAACCCGAAACCCTAAACCGGAACCTTGCAAACCCCAAATGCACAAACCTGCAAGGCTTATAACCTTGGCCTTTCCTCCCGTCCTATGTAATGGACCCCAAAATAGGGGAACCCTAGTTCTCGGAAATACCCATGTGAACTTTGCCGTTATCACTGGTAAAAACCAGGACTCTTAAAAATCGCTGTAGCTATTGCTGCAGTTCTCATGGGTGGTTGTCAATATCAGGGTCCCTTTTTAGATCCTGATTATAATACGGCACATAATATCTAGGGTACCCAAAAAGGGACAATAATTTTGACAGCCACCCTCATGACTACACAGTGGGTTGTGAGTACATGTTGCCTGTCGACGAGGAGCCATCCCAGCCTCTCTGGGGAATTTCACTCTGCTCATTTGCCCTCCAGCTGAACGTAAACCGAAGGCTTGACACAGGGCGGTCTTCGGGCGCGAACGCCCTAGAAGAGTCCCTAGAACCTGAAGCATGATGCAATGACTGCTTCTCTCAACCCTACCTAAACTTAACCTTACAGCCCTTCTAAAGTCCTGAACCCTAAATCCTAAGACCTGATCCTACTTGTCGGGTATCATGGGGAACTAAAGGTTAATGTTTTTGGGTATATAGGGACTATACTACCCAAAAAGGTAAAAGGTTACCTACCCTACTACTACGGCTGATGGACAAAATCCTGCATTACCCATTATTATAAGGAATATACCATAGTTCCCATAGTTTAGGGTCCTTAGGGTCATGCAGGATTTTGTCCATCAACAGTAGGTCATCTCCCTGCCGAAGGCACCGAATCTGGCTTGGCGACTGGCGACTGGGCCGATTTCTCCTGGAAAACTAACGTTTGCGAGGACAGCCACATGGGAGTTTCCGAAAATGGGGCACCTTACTTTGGGTCCTTATAATAAGGATCCTACTATTTAGGATGCTTTATCAGGGTCCCCTATTCTCAGAAACTCCCCACTAGATCCGAGCCTACGCCCACTATGTACAAAACCTCATTCTCTGTGCTTCTCGGCGGGGCTTGAGTTACACTGTAGAGGTCGGAATCATGCTTATCGCATTGAACTTCGGGATCAGGGCTTCCAGTAGACGACTTCGAGCTTTGGTTGTGGGCTTTAGAACTTCAGGGGGTTGGTCTGCAGTTCCGCTGAAGACCCTCAAGCCTCCTTAGACTCTCAAACCCTAAATACCCTACTCTCCTCCAGCTCCGCCTCTTCCTTAAATCCGAAATACCCCAAACCCTAAACAACCCATAACCCTCCTCTCCTCAAACTCCTCCCTGAGCCCTAAACCCTAAACACCTCCAAACCCGCTACTCTCCCCAAACTCCTTAAACCCTAAAGCCCTAAACACCCCTTCTCTCCTGAAACTCCTCAGTCCCTAGGTACCCCAGACCCTACCCTAATACCCCCAAAACCCCTTCTCTCCTGAAACTCCTCTTCTTCATTGGCCACCGCACGCTAAAGCCTCCTTCAACCCCAAACGCCCCAAAACCCCCTTAAACCCCAAAGCCTCCTGAAACCCTAAACATGAGAAGCTGCCCCCACCCTGTAATGGTGGTAAAATATATGGAATAGAATAGGGCCCTAATATAATCCTTACAGTCACTATTACAGGGTGGGGGCAGCTTCTAACCTAAACACCCCAAAACACCCTTTCTCTCCTGAAACTCCTCCTAAGAGGAGTTTGAGGAGAGAAGCTTCTTCAATGATCACCACACCCGGCCCTAATCCCCAAATGCTAAGTATTCCCAAACCCCCTTCTCTCCTGAAACTCCTCTTCTTCATTGACCACCCATTCGAAGCCACAGGAGCTCTCAAAACCTGCAGAGAACGGCCCAAGCCCTGGTCCCGAAGCTCAAGGAAGCCCTACAGTAAGCCATCCACAGGCTTAGGGGAGTTTTCGGATTTAGGCTTTAAGCTTTATAGGGTTTAGGATTGAAGTTTAGGATTCAAGGTTTAGGGTGGACTTATGCAATGTTGAAGTGAGTAGGGTTTGCAGTTTTCGAGGCTCAGGAGTATGAGAATGGAGACCCTGAAGCGCTTAAAAGTACCAGCCCAAACGGCCACGGGGAATCCGAATTGAGCCCTGAGCTCGGCGGGTTGAAAAGGCTGCCCACGAAAAGTAGTGCAGCTGAGGTCTAGGACAAGAAGCTCTAGTCGCAGACTCTGGCCGGGGCTGAATGCATTTATGGAATGCAACCGACAAAGAAACACAGCTACATGCAACACTCCCGAAGCCAATCCCGTACGCTGATCCCATGAAGTTCTGAACTCCAACTTTGAACAATTGAAAGCTTGGGGTTGGTATTACACGGCCGCAAGAGAAGCGTAAAGGCAAGATGTCGCAGAATGAACTTTACCAGACCTGGCTCACTACCAAACATAGCAACAAATTCAACCAGAAACACATTGACATGCTTTATAGAGTTTGAGGTGAATACAGGGAGTAGGGCTTAGGGTACAGGGGCTTTAAGGCTCTGGGGTTCAAACTATTCAATCCCAGGCATGAAAACGAAATCACGCACAAGCCAGGGGGTGTGAAAAGGCGCCCCGACGCCTCCTCAGATTTAGGGCTCGCTTTCAGGTGAGCGGTTTAGGGTTTAGGGGTTTAGGGGTTTAGGGTTCCTGGGTACCGGGCTCTTTTGGGGACGTCAAAAGGGACCCCAATTTAATAACCAGCCAAATGCAGGTGGTTTAAGGGCTCTGTCATCATGACAGGTTTAGGGTTCGTGCAGACATGGTGCCACTCGTCAAGCTCATCGTCGAGACCTCTGTGATGACAATGTGAGACAGCCAGAGGTTCGGGCTCGAAGTTTAAGCCAGCCTGTTTCAACCCTAAAGCCCTAAACCCTTGAACCCCTAAATAACCCCGAACTCTTAAACCCAAAAAAACCCTCAAGCCCCAAAACCATAAGCCTCCTAAACCTGAAGCCCAAAACCCTAAAGCCCCTAACCCCAAAGCCCCTAAACCCTAAAGCCCCTAAATCTTACCCTAAATGCTAAAGCCCCCAACACCCTAAAGCCCCAAAACCTTAAAGCCCCAAACCACGGATAGGCACCACGACAAGAGCCCCACCTGACCTTAAAAGCCTGTAATGGACATTGGCGGCCCACGGGACTTGGTAAGTAGTAAGGTTCCTTAAAAGGGTTCCTTATACGGGATTGACCAGGGGATCTATACGGGTTCTATGAAAGATGGATATTGGTGTTACTTGGAGGCCCAGGGGACTTAGTACGTCGGCTATAAGTAAGGTTACAATAGGGGTAACCCCACTTAGGGTACTTATCAAACTACATATTATCCTACCTACGAAGTCCCCTGGGCCTCTAAGAAAGCAAGACCAGGCTTTTGGCATGGCCGTTCAGAATCATCTCGGTGCAACTTTTGGTGGGGGGGTTCTAGGGTTGTTTGCAAGGTTAATGTCACATGCATATCGGTTGGCGACTTGAGAAGGAGAGACTGGGGAGTTTTCCTTTAATAGGACATGTCTGGATCCTCGAACGTACTAAATGTTTCGGGTTGTGCTTTTACAATAATACCGGACATGCAATAAACAGTATTGCAGGTCAGAGTCTAGATCGACAAACCCTCAACCATCTAAGAACGCCAAACCCTGAAATTCCAGACCCGACGCCCTCTTAGAATGCCAAACCCTAAAACTCCAAACCCGAATCCCTCTCACACAACCCTAAACCCTGGACCGCTAAACCCCGAATGCCAAGTGCTCAGTGCAGGCTTAATCAAGACCCGAGGCTTCTGCTGTGACGAAGATCTACAGAACACACCAGTTCCAGGGGTATGAACGTTGAGATTGCAGGCATCAGGTTTAAGTTTGCGCGTGTATGCTCTAGCTTATTGGTTTCTTGGGTGGTCTTGGGCTTGAGGCTGAAGTTCAGAGCTGGAGAGTTGGGCGCGTCGGAAGGTGAGGCTTGATGATGCGCGGGCATACACCATACAACTGCAATGATTTAACGGATGAGGGTCATGTTCAACATGACAAGTTGCTGGTGTCACGGGATCAGCTATCGGCCGCAGGGCAGCAGCACCTGTGGCTGGAACTGGAGTGCTCCCAGTTACCGGGGCTGTTGGGTTTTGGAGCTGGTTGGCATGACAATCTTGGCGTACATATGGCTTCGTTGTACATCGTTTTACACACGGTGTCATAAAGACTTCGTTGTAAGATCCTCTATATGGGGTGTCTCTGTAACAAAGGGGTGGTTCTGTTGGCTCATAGGGCGAGCACTTTCTAGCTTCCCTCGGATTGTGCATGGATACGGGGCCGGTTTCGATGATGATGATCATGACGACGATGGTGGTTAACATTATGAAATAAACCCCAAAACCCCTAAACCCTAAACCCTATAGATCCCTTTAAAAGGAGCCCCTTAAGGAACCCTTTAAAAAGGAACACCGGTGGGACTCTAACCCCCAAAGCCCAGAACCTTGAACCCTAAATCCGAAGGCCTAAACCCTGAACCCCAAACCCCTGAAATCTGACCCCTGAAGCAGGAACCCTAAACCCTAAACCCTAAACCCCTAAAGCCCGAAAGCCTTAAAACCCTAAAGCCCTAAACCCTAAACCCTAAACCCGAACCCTAAACCAGCGGTCTACCCACTTGCGCAACTGTCAAAGTCACGGTCATTTGGGGGGGGGGGGAACCCCACATAACTCTACTCTTAATGCTGGCAGCCTACAGTTTCGGGAGGGCAATAGTTTTGCTGGGCATCCTAGTTAGTTTTGACCGTCTGCCCACTTGGCTGCCGCAGGCGCGAGCACTGCTCGGCGACATCAACGAAGCGCTCCAGCTGCTTGGGAGGTCCTCGCAAGTACTTTGGCCTTGGTTTGAGGGTCTTAGGGTTTAGGGTGTTTGAGGATTTTGGGGTTTACGGTTTAGGGTCTCGATTTTTTTGTACTACGGCCTGTACTTTAGGGACTTTCGGGTTTAGGGCTTTAGGCTTGTGAAGCCCCCTTCCCAGCCGCTGCAGCTGTCGTGACAAGCCACAAATATTATGGCTCCTACGGTTGATGATATAAATCCTGCATTACCCAAAATAAGGAATATACCATAACTCCCATGGTTTAGGGTCCTTAGGGTCATGCAGGAGTTATATCACCAACCCTAGGCACCAAATCTTCCCCTCAAGCCGACCTCAAATGTGTACGGTTTAGGGCTGCAGGGGTTTTGGGCTTTCGGGTTTAAGGGTAGAGGGTCTAGGACTTCAGGGGCTTAGGGCTTTAGGGATTTAGGGGTTTATGGTACGGTCTGGGGGTTCCGCATTCCAGGCAAAGGTTGCTGGGGAGAACCCCTGAACCCAGAGAGCCCAATACCCCTTAATTAAGGAACATGTCTCAAATTATATAGGGCTTCATATTATTGTTCAAGCTATATTCCTTAATTAAGGGGTATTGGGCTCTCTGGGGAACCCTTAACCCTAAACTGAAGCCTTAGAAGCCCAAGCCCCAAACCGGGTTTGGCTGTGTTTTTTTTAAGTGTGTTGGTTTAGGGTTCAGGGTTTAGGGTTTAGGGTTCCCTAAACCCTAAACCCTAAACCCTGTTATGCTTTATTATGCTTTGTGACTTCGATTCGACATCTTCTTTGCGATTGGGGGTGGGGCTCCGGCTTTCCTGATTGCGCTTGGACACATTTGGCTAGTTGTCAACATTATGGCCCCTTCTTGGGTACTAAATATTAGGTGCCGTATTATAATAAGGACCCAAAGCGGACGCTAATGTATGACAACCACCCATTCGGATCCTTGGAAGCGCTCAAACAAGCCGGACGGGAAAGACGACACCAGTTTGGGGATTTAGGATGTAAGCATAGGCTTCAACTACAATGTCCGGGCTAACGAAGCTTGAAACCCAAGCACGAAAGACCCAGCAACCTAAAATTCCAACCTAAACCCTGATCTCCCATAGGACCCTTACAGAACCCTTGAAGGATTCAAGGAACCCACTTAAAGGAGCCCTTCACGACCTGTAAGGAAGACCAGCCCGTCCTGGGAAAGCTCAGACCATCTCCTTCCGTAACGAATAACCTGGCCGTTTGGTTAAGGCCAGAGGTAGCAAGGTCCTCATAGTAGGCTCTTCTAGACGTTGAAAATAGAAAACATGCGTTTATAGGTTCTGTAAGGGATCTCATGTTCTTTATTTGTAAAGGGGGCTTTATAAAGTGATGAAGGGTATACAAGGGGCTTCGGAGATTTATGCGGGTTAACAAACGGGTTAAGAGCTGTGTTGAGGGCCTTGTTCTGTGTTCAGGGCTTAGCAAATCGATGGTGGGCTTTGCAGGCCCTAATGATTGGAAAAGGGTTTGGGGGCCCATTACGTACTTGCTCTGAAGATCCTTACATGCTGTACTTGTTTGGGGTTTCCCATGCTCGCCAAGGTGTAGAGTTAAGCCACCTCCAAAGCCATAGCCCGCCCTAAATGGCACTAAACATTAAAGCCCTAGCCTTCAAGCCAGCATCCAGCAGAATCCATAAAAAGCTGGCAGACCTTAAAGGGCCATGCAAAGCACTGACGTAGAAGCCTTCTATTCTATGGAGTTCCAAAAGGAAAGCACTAGGAATGCTTCCACTTAGCATCCAAACCTCGACATTTCTCTCCCTAAACCCCTAAACCGTAAAGCCCTAACCCTTAAACTCTAAACCGTTTATCTCCCTGAACCCTGATCCCTGAGCCCTCCCGCCTTCGAACTTCGCAACTTCTGCAAATGCTGAAAAACTTCGAGCCCGCTCCAACGCGTGTTGTTGTCATCCACGGTTTCCTGCGGATCTAGCACTTTCATTGTTCTGTGTTTATAGGGAATCTAAAAAAGTACTAAAAACTTTCGTTGTTTTGTGTTTAGGGTTCAGGCTGAATGTTTGAGTCGAAAAGTTGTTGAGAGGATTGGAGACTATAACTACTGGGGGTTGCGGACATGTGCACTGCATCATGTAGGGTACCGAAGAGAGTGGTCCAGTCTTTGAGGTTCTACAGTAAGTCCTAAGCCCTAAGTAAGTTTGGGGCTGAGGGCAGCTGGCTTGCTCCATAGTAGTCTCGATACAAGGCGTGTAGAGGGTTCAGGGTGTGGGGTTGAGGGTTCACAGTGTACGCTTGGGGGTAACTTGTTTCAGGGTTCTGCAAAGTCTTTATACCTGGAATTGCAGTGCATGTTTTGGATGACCTTTTGGGGCTTGTGAGAATATCAAGCAAGAATCCAAAGAACCAGGCTGAAACTACGTTCAAAAGTAAAGGACAGCCCCCAGGGCTAGGGTACAAAGTTGCGCCTCATGCGAGCTTTTTGAGTCAACCACCTAAGACCTAAGGCCTTCTCGTTTTGGGTTCCAGGTTTAGGAACATCTGCTTCGGGTTTTGGGTGTTGGGTTCTATGTGGGAGTATCCGAAAACTGCATGCAGGCGATCGACCACCAACATTTAGCAAACACGCACACAGACAAACCACAACAGGTCCTAAAACGGAAACTCGCAATCACTTTCGACCCTTAAACCAAACCCCCCCTGAATCCTAATCCCGAAACCTTGCACTAAATACTAAACCCTAAACCCTAAGCCCACAGACAAAAATCAAAACACAAAGCGGCCCATTCGCTGCCCAGGCGCCGAGGCTCGAAGTTGCAAGGGAATTAACTTCAAGGCCACCCACCTGAAGCGATTTAGGGTTTTACGGTGTTTAGGGTTTAGGGTTTCGGATGGTTTCGGTGTTTAGGTTTTAGGGTTTCGGGGTTTAGGGATTCAGGGTTTAGCTGGGGTTTAGGGGTTTGGGAAAGTTGGAGCTTTCATGCGCTTTGCTTCTAGGATGTTATGTAGTCAGATGGATAGTAGGATCCCCAAACCCTAACTGCAAAAATCCCCCACATCACCGCAACATACTTCCGAGTTGGATCCTGGACCTTGATGCCAAGCCTCCACAACCGTAAACCGTAGATCTCCTGCTCCGACTCCGATGCAAACACGCAAGAAAAGAAACACCAACATAGCTGAATCTTGAAGCACTACATCCTGAAGGCACACCCCACCCTTCAAAACAACAACACACATATCACATATAGAACCCCAATAGAAAACGTAGAGGAATCACCGAACCGCAAGCCCTTGCAAATTCACGGCAGCCGCGCTGCTGTTTCGTAGTTCGATGCCACGCCTTGACCACCTCTTCAGGAGAGCATTCCACGATTGCAGGTTTAGGTTTACAGAGCCAGACCGGACACCATAAAGGCCCGAAAGCCTGAAAACCGAAAAACCGGAATGAACCTCTGCCCAAAACCTTAAACCCCTTCAATGGAAGGCCCTTGGCCATACTGTGAAGGTCCAAATACCGAATATATTGATACCAGTGCTCAGTTGTAATGCAGGCTAGTAGTTGAGACATACGGCTTCATTATCTTGATGACAATGATGATTCTGACGCTGAGTAGTTGCTTGCAGCTAATACTCGTACCATGATTGCTAATATCGTTATGTTGGTTTGCGTTCATTTTCTTACAATCACTGGCAGTGTTACATGTTACCACTGTCACGATTGTAACTATTGCCATGATCGTTATTGCTATTGCTCCTGCTATTGCTATTGCTATTGCGATTACTGTGCTATTACTGTTTCTAACAACATAATTCGACCATAATGACTAGACTGTAAGTACCACGATTGTTAGTTTTAGTATTAGCATTAGTATCAGTATCAGCGTCAGAAAAAACTTTATCGCAGCATTATTAGTACTCTCCTGTGTTAGTAAAACAAGAGAGGCGCTCACGGCTCCCCTCTCGGCATATTCCTGTGCGCCAGCTTCTGTGGCCCAGATCACTGAAGCCGCTGAAGACTCCGCAGCATGATGTGCACCAATACCCGCCCAGGATCACTTGGTGACAAACAACTTGGGTTTTTACGGGCTCACCATAACCGGCAACGAACAGAACAGCGGCGTGAAAACAATACTCGGTCGCTCAACCATATAACAGTCGAGAGATCCGTGTCAAATTGCGGACCCAAATTGGGCTGTCTCGAGCGAGCCACCTGCAGCAACTTTGAAGCCCTGCCGTTCACAAAAGTGGGCAGTGTCCCAGACAATACAGTAGCCAATGCCATGCGTGTCAACAAGCACGGCATAAACCTTTTTGATGAAAAGGGGCTGGTGCGTGGCTGCTGCTTGGACGCGGCCTGGCATTTGAGGAAGATGTTAATCTTCTGCCGGCGGCAGCGGCATACAACGGTCCCGTAGGGCACGAGGGCGTCGGAGATGGCCTGGGTCATCTCCAGCGTCGTGCTGTAGTCGGCCAGCTGCGTGCCGGTGTAGCTGTTGGCTGACCCGATGGCTGCCACAAAGTTCTCGGCAGTGCCCTGCAATCGGCCTAAGTTAGGGAAATGTACGACATTGGCATGGAGAAATGTGGCACAGAACGGTGTGCTCAAACAGGCGCGGGCCAATGCGTCAACAAACCAGCTGCATGCCAAAAACTGCAATGCTCCGACGGCGGGTTGCTACCAGGACCTAAAGCGCTTCTGCTGCTGAAATCGTTGCTTTCCGACCCCAACGGCACGAACCGTGCTTTGACTTTCAGACACATCCCCAACATAACTCTGCAAGTAAGGCAAATGCAGTCTGCAACCCTCTGCTTTTCACGGCAAGGTGCATCGTTAGACATGGGAGAACTTCAAAACGTTGCGAAGCTTTCCGAAGACTCAAGTCGTCAGCTGTTCCTTTCTCAACTACGAAGCTCTGCAAATCTTCCTCCGATAAACGCCTCGCCGCCTGCTTCGCCTCAGCTTGCTCAACACTCACAGGACGTGCAGGGGCAATGCACGGCGTTTATGCAACTTCCTCGCCTTAGCCGTGGTTCTGCCTTGACTTGCTTCATCATCCTTTTTGGCTTGCACCTGGAATGCAAAAGATTGCAAGCGAGGACAAGCGCGAAGACTTCACTGAGACAGAAGCATTTGCAACGTCACATTCTTGCTTCAAATATTGTGGCGGGCTGACCAGCTTTCCCTTCAACTCTGTTCTTCGGTAACTGCTACGTATGTCCATTTCTGTCCACCCATGTACTGACAGAGCCTACGGTAAGTCGATTCGCTCCCTTACAGGAATGTCGGAAGGAGCTGCTGCGGCTTCTTCTGACATCGCGTACCAAAGGCGGAGACAGTGGAGCGAAAACATGCACCAAATTAGACGGGGTGCAATTGTTCCTCTGCGGTAATATGAATTTCAGTACTTGTATTCGTGTTATTAGTAGCATGAATATTCGTATAATAAACCAGTACTAGTATTACTATTGTTCTTATTCTTATTCGCATTCGTATTGTGACTCTTTTTCTTTTTCTTCTGATTAATGTCGCTATTGCCATTGTTTTTAATTCCATTACTTTTTGAATTATTGTCGTATTGTTTATCAGTCCTAATTTCAGATATACTGTTATTATTCCGACTATTATTGGTTTTCTGAGCATTACCATGCTCATTTCATTGTACGTGTATTGACTTTATTGTTATTCGTATCAGTACCGGCATGAGTGTTACAAACATGACTCGAATCTTAACACAAAGTGTTATTATTAGAATCTTGATCTCATTCCCATCTATTTCCTATTGTTGTTACTATGACTATGACTCATGACCACTCTTCTTGGTAATTATTTGTATGATAGTTGTCATTATAATTAGCGAGGCTGGCCTCCCTCATTGCCGGGATCCGATCGACACAACTGGACACGATCAGATTGAACGCCCAAGCGGCAACAGCTCAAAACGCAAGCCCTGATCGTCCTGGTCCAGGGAACTCGAGTGGTAAAGCTACGGCGGCGGCGTTCCCGCTTTCACTGCGGCCACTTCTGCTCCGGAGGATCTTGTACCCCAGGTTGTTGTTCTGGCTACCCCTTCTGTGGTTGGTCTCGCCAGCGTGAGTCCCCCATTCATTGCTGCTCTCCAGATGCCCGCCGGTGGCCCTGCACCCCTGCCATCGACACAGCAGAAGATAAACTCAGTGGGAGTCTGATGTCGATGGTATCCATCCATCTCACCCCAGGACCATGTGGGATTCTCCGAAAATAGGGGACCCTTATATAGTGCCCTAAATAGTAAGATCCTTATTATATAAGGACCACCAAATAAGGTACCCGTAATTTCGGAAACTCCCATGTGCTTCGCCATCCTGCACAGCTGCCGCAGCCCGCTTTCGCAGGATCGCGAGGTATAGTCTCCATTGTAGTTCCTTTTTGGGGTTACCTTATAGGATCCTAATTCTATATTTGGTTAAACCAAATAAAAGAACTACAATGGAGACTCTGTCCAGGCCGCGCAGCTCCGAGTTTGGGGATGGCGTTTGTAGCGGATGATAAAAAGATCTAGGTTGGCCCGTTTAAAGCCTTTGAAAGTGTTAGTAATAACATCCTCTTAAACCCCAAAACGGAAAACATAAAAGCCCGTTAAAAGCCTTTGAAAGTGTTAGACAATACATAATATCCTCTTAAACCCCAAACGGAAAACACAAAATGCCCCACCGACCTACCTAGTAATCGGCTTTACTGTTGAGCTGCAGGGTTTGGGGGATTGGGGTTTAAGCTTCAGGGTAGGGGTGAGGCTTGGGACCAATAGGTTTACAGTAAAAGCCAGAAAGTTGGAATATGGTTATCCTAAGCCCTTTGTCGTAAATTATAAAGTATTCTACCCCGAAACCATATTCCAACTTTCTGGCTTCTACTATAAGTGTGCTGACAAGTTGAACGGCAGTAGACACTTCATTTTGGGAAGCTTACCTTGATTTAGCTACTGTCTCCCTGGAAAAAACGGCACCAAACAAACGTACTGCATTCGAAGGCAAAATCCATCAAGGGTCGTTGCAGTGCCTTCTACAGTCTGTGAAGCCCTTTGTTGACGGTGCAGAGAGGGCGGACGGGGTCAAGCCCGAAAGACGCAGCCTTCCCGTAGCCACCGCTGCCTACCGGCTGTAGATCGCAGAACTCACCTCAGGCACCGCCCCTGAATCCTAAACCCAACAGCAACGCAAGACCACGAAGTCGACACCTCAAGTGTTTAGGCTTGGACTTGGTGTGTGTGTGTGTGTGTTTAGGGTCAGTGCTTTCAGATTAGGTTTTGGGTTTCGGGAGTAGATTTTGGTTGGGGTTCAGGTGTTCAGTCACAAAGAACAAAACCCAGACAACCTAGACCTCAATCTAAACCCCGGAATCCAAGGATTGATCTTGACCCTAGATCCCAGGGCAAAAAGCCGGCAGTGGCAGGCAAGTGGCGTGCTAGCAGCCCACCTTGGCACGTGCAGCAAGATGCGGTTGGGGTTTGGGGTTTAAGGTCCACAACCTTTTGACCCTAAACCCTGAGAAACCCTACACCCTGAACCGGTTTAGGTTGTGGGATTTAAGCTTCAAGTCTGAGGGTGCTTGATTTGCTCTCGCTCTTGTCAGGCTTCGTGTCACCTTTGCATACCATAATCTCAAACCCTGGCGATAAACTGCATTTTAGCGCACGAGGCTTACTGCTGCCAGGGATCGGTCGAGCGAGTCTGCGAGAGTTGTGCCCTCCTCCTTGGAATTACAAGTCTCTCGATTTATGCTTCGGGTTTAGGGTCGTCATCCTCATTAAGGTCCCTGTGGCGATTCTTTAGGGTCTTTCAAGGTGCTTCTGTCATCCGTGACTTTGGGTTCTGGGCCTCGGTTTCAGAGTGCTCGGAGTTTCGGATATAGTCTCTATGAGGTCCCCATTCTAAGTATGAAGGCCCGTGCATTAGGGGTTTTGGGGGGTTGACGTCTAGGTCTAGGGGGTTGGAGCTTGGGGCGTACGGCCTTGGGGATGTGGCGCAAAGCAGTAGGCCCGAACACACAGTCTTGCAAAATCTCCTTCAAGATCGTGTAAAGGCCCATGAGAAAACGACAAGCCCACAGACTGCTAACTAACACCCTTATCATTCCGGGATCCCCAGTAAACGAGGAAGAACAAGTGGACTTTTTGGTATTGGGCAGTCTTATAAGGGACCTAAGACTCTAAGACCACGAAAGCTAGAAAGGGCCCACTATGCCCTATTGAGAGACCTCCTGTCATTCCTGCTTGTGTATATACATACCGGACCCTAAACCCTAAACCCCTATGTAAACCCTAAACCCTAAACCCTTTAACCCTAAACCCCTAAACCCTAAACCCCTAAACCCTAAACGCCTAAACCCTTAAACCCCTAACCCCCTAAACCCGATATACTCATCCCAATTAGCCAGAACCAGGCCCCTGAGCATCAACACACGGGCTAAATGATCGTGTTTGGGTATGGACCTACGGTTAAAGGGATCTATAAGGGTACCTTTAAGGGTTTCCCTTAAGGGATCTATAGGGATTTAAGGTTTAGGGATACAAATCCTGCATTACCCATAATAAGGAATGTACCATAATTCCCATAGTTTAGGGTCCTTACGGTAATGCAGGATTTATATCATCAACAGTAGGATACGAAATCCTCACCGCAACCTGGAGACCTAAGCCGTAAGCCCTAGGTATGCAGTCTGAGTTCGTAAAGAAAACAGCCAAAGCTAAGCTCATGCAAACTCTTCAACCTTATACCCTAAACCCTAAATCCCGAAGCCCCCCAAGCCAGCAGCCCTACACCCTTAGCCTTAACCCCAAACCACAAGCTGTACACCCTTAGCCCCAAACCAAAAACCCTACACCCAAAAACCCTTACCCAACACCCCTACACCCCCAACCCCAAACCAAAAGCCCTACACCCTATGACCCTTACCCAAAACCCCTACACCCCTAACCCCAAAACCAAAAGCCCTACAGGCCGAACCCACCCCAAGACCTTAGCGCCCTCCTTTTTGCCGAAGTGGCCGGTACAGGCAGGTCCGGAAAGCCAACGGAACCGCTCCTGGAGGTCTTTGCTTTTAGTTCGGTTTAGAAAAACCGTGTGTTTGCTAGGGGGAGTTCCTGTAGTTAAGGCTACCATAATAACATAATAGGGATCTAGGGTAAATAATTATTATGGCAACTGAAAATCATTAAACCCTTTAACAAGAACCCAGTAAAAGCATGAATGTACCAAGGAACCCTGAGGGATAGTATCGATGACGTTCTATGACAAGTCTCTATATCAGGGGCTGCAAAGGGTTACTTCCGGGGGACTAAACCCTAAACCCTAAACCCTAAACCCGAAACCCTAAACCCTAAACCCTAAACCCTAAACCCGAAACCCTAAACCCTAAACCCTAAACCCGAAACCCTAAACCCTAAACCCTAAACCCTAAACCCGAAACCCTGAACCCTAAACCCTAAACCCGAAACCCTAAACCCTAAACCCTAACTCTTCAGGCCCTGTATTGGGGGCTCCTCTTCGTTCGCACCATGTGGGAGTTTCCGAAATTTAAGGGTACCTTATATTGGGGTCCTTATAATAAGGATCCTACTATTTAGGGTACTATATTAGGATCTCCTATTTTCGAAAACTCCCATGTGGGGCTGAAGTATCTGCGAGAACTTGCAACATCAGGGGAGTGCGACTTTCCCAAAGGAACCTCAGAAGAGTGTCGTAAGCATCTCCCACTTGCCTTCATTGGTTCAGGGCTTGGGGGGTCATGTGAACGGTAACCTCGAATATACGATGCTTGTAACCTTACGTACTATGTCCCATCATCGTCCAAGTAGGGTTTATCAGAAGGTCCCTAAATCCTAAACCCTAAACCCTAAACCCTAAACCCCTAAACCCTAAACCCCTAAACCCCTAAACCCCAAACCCCTAAACCCCGAACCCCTAAACCCTAAACCCCTAACCCCTAAACCCTAAACCCCTAAACCCCTAACCCCTAAACCCTAAACCCCTGAACCCCTAAACCCTAAAAACCCTAAACCTAAACCCTAAACCCCTAAACCCCTAAACCCCCCTAAACCCCTAAAACCCCCCTAAACCTAAACCCTAAACCCTAAAACCCTAAACCCCAACCCTAAAAACCCTAAACCCTAAAACCCTAAACCCCTAAAAAACCCCTAAACCCCTAAACCCCCTAAACCCTAAACCCCTAAACCCCTAAACCCTAAACCCCTAAACCCTAAACCCCTAAACCCCTAAACCCCTAAACCCTAAACCCCTAAAGCCGAAACCCATTAGGGTACCCTATGTAAAATAAGGCCAAGTCGCCAAGCGGGGTTTCTACTCAGTCCCATGTTCCTCCACCCTACATCTTTGAAGGAACTCTCTATAAAACCCCTAGACCCCTACTTTGAACCCCAAACCCTAGAGCCCTAAACATTAAGCCCTAAACCCTGAAGCCCCCTAATTAAACATTGAACCCTAAACCCTAAAGCCGTAATTAAACATTCAACCCTACACCCGAAAGCCGTAATTAAACATACAACCCGAAACCCTCAAGCTCTAAACCTTAAGTTCTAAACCCTATCTTATTAATTCAACGTAGGGTCGGCCCTAAACCCTAAACCCTCAACCTCGGGGCCCGGGGGTTTCGCCGAGTCGCGCGCAGGAGGAAAGGCATGCAGGCACTGGGTCTTCCAGGGTTGCCTTGAAATTCGGATTTATGGTTTTGGGACTTCAGATCGGGGTTCCTTTAAAGGGATCTATAGGGGTTCCTTTAAAGGGATCTATAGGGGTTCCTTTAAAGGGATCTATAGGGTTTAGGGTTTAGGGATTTATGGGTTTTGGGACTTCAGGAAGTAGGGGGCTTTGGGGTTTAGGGGTTTAGGGCTTTGGGATTTAGGGATTTAGGGGGTTGAGGCTCTGGGGGTTGAGGTTTTAGGAGTTGAGGGTTTAAGGTTTAAGATTAAGGGACTCAGGTGTTTAGTCTTAGGCATGTACGGGCCTTCATGATTCGAGCAGTTGCTTTTGTAGCCTCTCTTTCGTTGTTCAGGTAACTTCTTTCCGATCTAAGTGTAGGGTCCCAAAGATTTCATAGGATTCGAAGGCCAAGGCGCATCAGTGTCGATGTCAGAGATCGAACGCTTGATTGCTGCAGCATTCGACCACTGATCCTTGCGGATGCACATGAACTGTCCTGGCCAGGTTTCGAACATTTAAAACCCTACACCCCTGAACCCTAATCCCCCTATACCCCTGCACCACTAAACCCCTAAGCCCTGAGACCTTAACCTCAAACCCCTAAACCCTAAACCTCAAAATCCCTAAACCCTGGGGGATTTCAGGGCGCGCTGGGATTCTGCTTCAGGCGTTGGTATGTAAGCAGCCTTTTGTAGCGGATAACTCTGGGTTGAGGGTTTAGGATTCATAGGGTTTAGCGTTTTAATGGTTTAGGGGCTTACGGTTTAGGGGTTAGGGTTTATAAGTTATAGGGTTTAGGGGTTTAGGGTTTAGGGGCTTGCGGTTGAGGGTTTAGGGTTTAGGAGTTATATGAATGGTTGTCAAGATTATGGTCCGTTTGGGGGTCCTTATTATGATACGGCACCTAATATTTAGGGTACCCAAAAAGGGACCAACATTTTTACAACTCTCCATACACTATAATAAGGTTTAGGGTTTAATGAGGGGCTTGCGGTTTAGGGTTTAGGGCTTAAGGGTTCTGGGTTGACGGTTGTGGGAAGAAGTCTCCGGGAGAGCGCAGATGGACTACTAGTGCGATAGGGGGTAGAGGATATACGGAATATGGGTCTACGGTGATGTTCGAGCTGTTCATTATATTGCGAAGGATAGGACATGTGGAATTGATAGCGTTGGTCGAGGATGATACTCGAGCCGAAGGAAGCATCACCTTGAATGCCGCGCTAACTTTAATGTTAAAGCCCCGCTTGCCGGCCCAGGGGACTTAGTAAGTAGGTTATAAGTAGGGCTATAACTGGGGTAACTCCTCTTAGGGTACTTATAACCCTACTTATAACCTACTTACTAAGTCCCCTGGGCCCCCAAGCAAACCCTTGAACTCAGCGTCCTCTCGGTTGCGAAGCAATACGAATGCAAGGTGTTCACTAGAAACCCCCTTCCCGTCTTGAGCCGACCAGGCAGAGGCATAAGGGTTTATAGGTTTTGGGGCCTGTAGGTGGGTTTCAAGCATGGCGCAGGCGCGGCATCGCTTGCGTCACAGCTGAAAACCGAAAACAAGGCCGCCAACCCAAACCCTGCACCCTAAACCTCGAACCCTAAGAACCCAACAAGAAGCCCGTGAACCCTGAAACCGAAATCCTCAATTTAGAGCCCTTCAACTCCACTTTGGCTTAGACTCCCAGCACGTGGGCCGAAACCCCGAAATAAACTCTACCCTAAGGCTCCATAGTAGTTTTTTTTGGGGTTCATATATAGAATCCTATAAGGTAATCTCAAAAAGGAACTACTATGGAGCCTCTGGGTATACCACAAGCATGGCGTTTGCAACGGCTCCGCACAAAATCGAGGATCGCAGCGCGGCGAACAGCCCGTCCAGTGGATCAGAACAAGATGCGGCTCACACATTTGGGCTTTTAGGACCTCTGGGGTTTAGGGTTTAGGGTTTAGGATGTTAGGCCATTCAGTAAGTACCTCGACCCTGGATCCTACAATCGGAGATACGTTCAGAGGGCCTTGGTAGGTCATGCATAACGGGGGGCTTCAAGCACCCGAAGTTGGGCTATCCTGTAGGGTCGACGTACCAAGTGATCATTTACATGGGTGGTTGTCGAAATTATCGTCCCTTTTCGGGTCCTTACTATAATACGGCACCTAATATTTACGGTGCCCAAAAAGGGACCATAATTTTGACAAGTACCCACATACTAATCTAGGCTACGACCATCCGATGGATAGATATTGGGTCGTTTAAGCCCTGAAAACCTTCAAAACAATCTTACGGAAGCGTTACGAAACTCTAAATACTGTTGGGTGTTTTTGGACCTTTAGGATACTTACTCATTACTCAGTCTAAGTAGCCTCCTACTGTCCAGAGTGGCGGCTGACCCGCCTTAAAGAGAAGTTCGATCCATGAGGGTTTTGGTTTAGAAGTTTAGAATATGCAGCATCCGTTTACGGTTTATGGTTTATAGGGTTTAGGGTTCAACAACTAGGGAAACCGCAGAAAGCAAAATAACTTTCCCATTGACTCAGGTAGCGAAGCCTAGACCCCGGGCCCCCTCGACCCCACTGTCAGGATTTCACTCTTTCACTCTCTTCAACAGCAAGATTTTTTGCCAACCATCCCAAGTCTGCTGTCCCAAAGCCAAACCTCTGGCCTCTACATACATGCAACAGCAAAACAGAAAATCGTAGTGGACGCTAGGGCGAGCCGGCCGCCTCACACCGGAACCCTCAATCGGAGGTCGTCACAGAGTGTAACTGTGGCAGGGCTTAAACCACTTGGTGCAGCCATCAGATGCTCTTCCACGGTCTCAAGGGACGGGGGCGGGGAGTTCAACTCTTCCCTAGCTGAACTGCAGTACCTTCTTTTGGACAACCTGTTTTAAATTTTATGACTACCTAGACCCTCCATCTACCCTCTATTAGGCCCTAAATGCCCCTTATTTGGGACCATATACCCCTATTTGAGGGTACAAGGAGGGTCCTGGTAGGATCCTGCATGCTAGAACCAGAGAGTAGGTCAAGTAAGCAAGACAAGTACAAATCAGGGCCTGTGAGCCTGATCTCTTAGAGTTCAATACCGTTCCTCCCCACCTCCTGAACCTCACCTCCAACCCTGAAACCTCAACTTGCATCTTCCGAGGGTCAACACATGAGCCCTCATCTCGAACCCTCAGCCAAGAGCCTCACACCGTAAGATATTCTACATTTCCCTAGTTGCTAAGTTCATAAGCCCTTAAAAAGTGTACACTTTCAGTTTTATACTGGGTAGTATTATCCCAAAAAGCGTAAAGTCTATCCACTCAGCTACTATAAGTTTCCTACAAGCAAGAACTTTTCGGGCCCTTTGTGTGGGCTCACAGCTGCAGTTAGAGGCTCGCCTAAGCCCGAAACCCTAAACCTCAAAACTCTACAACCCTAACGCCCCGGTAGCTTAAAGCCCTAAAGCCTGAAACTCCTAAACCCGAAACCCTAAACCCCTAAAGCCCAAAATCCTAAACCCGTAAAACTCGAACCCCTTAACCCCCACACCCTAAACTCCTAAAACCCTAGAGGCACCTGGTCAGAGCAGCTGGCGGCATGCAGCGAAAATTTGTCAGCCAAAAGCTTTGTGGCTCTCTCTTAAGTTCCGAAGATTCCAGGTTTAGGCTTTATCGGTTTAGGGCTTTAGGGCTTTATGTGTGTAGGGCTTTAGGACTTTACGGGTTTAGGGCTTTGGGGGTCTAGGGTTGTAGGGCTTTAGAACGGGTTTCAAGATTCGGGGTTTAGGTCCCAAGAATGCTTTAGGAGCTGTAGTGCTTGCAGAGTTCCGTTAAGGTTACTATAGACACCTAGGGGTTTGGAGCCTAAGATGGCTTGAAGAGCTATAACGTATATATACATATATATATATATATATATGTAGGTGCCTCAAAATTTAGAAGAGCTTCTTGGGAATAGCTTCTTGGGGTATATTCTCACTGTCTTTACAATATTGACTATGGAGGGATTCTGTGAATTACTTGCTCGACCCCATAGAAGACCCTTGGCTTCCGGCTTTAACTTTATGGTTTAGGTGTAGGGTTGCAAAATTGTAGGGCTTAGGGCCTGGCCCTACAAGCCAAGTATCGGCAGGGTAAAAGGCTAAAGTCCCGGTGCTTCCAGATGAGATCTTCACTAACAGGTAGAGCCTAGGGTTTGGGCTTCAGGGTGTTTGGGGTCTCGGGCTTGGGCTTTAGGGTTCAGAGTCTAGGGTTTAGGGTTTAGGGTTTTAGGGTTTAGGGTTTTAGGGTTTAGGGTTTAGGGTTTAGGGTTTAGGGCTTAGAGTTCGGGCTTCAAGGTGCCAAGTGCAACCCCTTGTGTAGGTGACTGGGCTTCTAGCGTGAGGTGTACTAGCATGGGGTGCCCGGATTCATCACCCCTTCGACTTGAAAACCCTGAACCCTAAAGCTACTAAAGCTCAAACCTCGATCCCTAAGCCGCAAGCCCCTATTAACCCAAAACCATGAACCGTATTGCAACGGAAGCCACAAATACCGTGTAGGCTGTGTAAAGGTTCTGTAGTGCTTCTCTGAAAAGCTTGAAAAGGGGTCTTTAAGGGGCCTATACAGTTCAAAACGGGTGCTGAGTGCTGAGTATTCAAGAGTCTACAGCTCGTAACATGGAAGCGTGAATAGCTAGAAAACTGTTGGAGGTTTTTATACTCCACGTGTAGTCTTGAGGACCATGATTTAGAGACACTAAGTAGGGTTTACTACAGTCCATCACTGTATATTCTAACACAAACAGTGTAGTGTAGCGGATTACACAATATCGTTCCCTATGGTATACATTATCAGTTACCGCATAATGTGGGGAACCTGATTAAGAAACCTTGGGCCTTTATTGGGGTTCCTTATATGCTCTCTACTATATTGGAATTATACGAACAGGGTCTCTTTATCAGGTTCCTACATTATCAGTAATCGTGTACTACATTACCCATAGGCCCCATAGTAGTTCATTTTGGGGTTCATATTCAGAACGCCGTAAGGTAATCCTCAAAAAAAACTACGTACTATGGGGCCTATGTGTACTAGCTATCAGGTCCCTGTGTGTCCGGACTCTTCGGACCAAAAGTCTTCGTGAAAAACTGCAAGGTCTTTAAAGCCAAAGCAAACAGATGGGCCAGGTCTCCAGCGCGTAAACCAAGAAGCTCGTCTAAGCTTTGATGGCTTTTTGCGGTGATGACTGTTCAGACACGCCACTCTAAACCGTAAGTTAAAGCTTAAACCCTAAACACGAAGCCTAAACCCTACTTGGAGGGTCGGGGGACTTAGTAAGTATTTAGCAAGTAGACTTATAAGTACCCTAAAAGGGACCCTAATTGGGGTTATGGTACCTATAAGTCCCTAAAATCACTACTTACTAAGTCCCCTGACCCTCCAAGTAAAACCCTGAACCCTAAACCCTATACCGTATCCTTATAGAATCCCTATAGATCCCTTTAAAGCGGCCCTTAAGGAACCTAAAGCCTGAACCAAGCTACGACCGACCCCATCTCCAGTGCCAGCGGCGCCCCGCGACAAGGTCGCGGCCTCCTCCGGCCCCAGCCGCGAGCAGGTCAGAGCCCTAAAGGTGTAAATTTATGGCGTTTGGGGTTTAGGGGGTACTTGTGGCTCTTCGTGTTCATTATAAGGCTTTCAGGGTCTTGCGTCTAGTGAGTCTAGTGAGCAGGCCTTAAACACTGCGCCAAAAATCAAATCGTGAATCCCCAGCTAAGGGCGCACCATTTCGATTTAAGGCGAGGATGTCAGGCTCCTGGTTATGCCAACAGTATATAACTAAAGTGATGCCGAAACGAACTATCCTCTCTCTCGCCACCTGTTGTGGAGTAAACCCTGCAGCTGGGTTTTAGGACGTCAGGATTCAGGCTGGAGGGTTTAGGGTTTAGGGTTTTAGGGTTTAGGGTTTAGGGTTTAGGAGGTTACTAGGGGTACGTAATGGACTCACTGGACTTTGAAGTAAACAGGGAGAAAAAAGTCTAGACTTTTATTTCATAATGGTTCCTTTAAGGAACAGGTACCCAAAAAAGGGTTCAAGTATGGTACTCCAAACCTCTAATTATTAATATCGCACGATATTTGGATGATTCAGCCTTCCCAGCAAATGGCATTCATTTCTATAGCTTTCTTTTATTTCTTTAGATCTTGAATTGATGTTTTTGACTTTTTCTTTAGCAAAAGTGGAAAATATTTTAACTGCAACTTTTTTGGATATCAAATGCGATAATTAAACCCCCTAAACACCCTTTTAAACCCCCTTTAAACCCCCTAAACTCCAAACCCAGGCTCAACATTCGAGTATTCGAGTTCCTTGTTTGAGGGTTTAGGGTCTTAAGGCCAGCGCTAAGCCCAAAACCCCCCTCGTCCCTCTTGAATTGAACCGGTTTAGGGCTTAGGGTAAATCGAGGACGTAGGCTTTAGGCCAAGGGAGGAGGATTTAGGATGGAGGGCTGCGGGTGGAGGATCTGGGGTTAGGGCTGTAGGTTTATCATTCTGCACAGTTGCGGGAGCTGCTAGGCTCACAGACCTAGTTCCTAGACTCAAATCCCATAGTCCTAAACCCGAAACCTCGAGCCCTCCGAAACACTTCAACCCTAAAACTTTCTACCCGACTTTCCTGCTCGCGCCCTCGTAGGAAAGGTCTCCTCCAAGCACATCCGTGCCATGGCCAGTAAACGGGGTACTCTGCTGCACTAATTCCGGTTGAACCTGTGAATTTACCGTTGTAGAGACGATAAGGAAATACCACTACTACTACTACTACTACTGCTGCTGCTGCTGCTACTACTACTCCTTCAATCTCTATAATTACGTTTTGGGGCAGCGAAACCCCTGATCTTCCAGAGAGCCCTAAAGCCGCATAGAGGCCTCAAAGAACCTCTATGTTATAGAGCCCTTATATGGGGGTTTCCGAAAACAGGGGTCCCTTATTTTGGAGTCCTTATAATAAGGATCCTACTATTTAGGGTACTATATTAGGGTCCCCTATTTTCGGAAACTCCCATATCCACCCTGCAACAAGCCGTCAATCCTGAACCTCACATCCCACAGAAACCTTGCGGCAGGGGCTTGAGGTGTTGTTTAGAGCTTAGGGCTTATAGGCCTTGGGGTTTAGGAGGTTAAGCTTTAGGGACGAGCCCGATGAAGTGAAGGAATAAAACTAAGTTGCACCGAGCTGCTGCTTGCGATGTCAGGAACGTCTATGGTCAGACTTAGGCGGATTTCGGGCTAAGGCTTAAAGCAGTGGGGCCGTATTATGTACTGTAGGGGCCTTATCAATCAGAAGTGGGTTTTGGGCCCATTATCTATAAACATGATAAGGAACCCCCAAAATAGTATGACCCCAATAAGATAGTATAGGCATAGAACCCTACTGTAGGTCCCTCAAAGAGCCCTTCAAAGGAGCCCGGTAAGGACCCCTATTCTACTTGTTAAGGCCTCTCTAGTTATAGGCAGACTACCCCGTCAGCAAACAATTTCTTCTGCGAAGTGCCTGTCCCGGATCATGCCTGTGGCTGCCTCGTGGCGGCGAATATGTCCCCAGAAGGTTTAAGGATGTTTAAGGTTTAGGGTTTTATAGAGCTTAGAAGGGTTTGCTAGGGTTCATAAGGGCCGATAAGGGTTGGTTGAGGGGCCCTCAACTAAACTCGAGTCCTTGGTCTCTGTGCAGTTTTGCTTGTGTTGTCCAGCGGGCCTTCCTCCAAGGATCTGGTATAGGGGTAGCTTCTCTAAATTATGGTCTCTGTTTAGGTCCCCACTACTAGCCCTAAACCCCAACAATTACTAAACCCTAGAACCGTAAACCCTAAAACCCTAAACCCTAAAGCCCTAAAACCCCAAAACCCTAAAACCCTAGAACCATAAAACGACCTAAAACCCTAAAACCTTAAAATCCCGGGTCCCTAACACCCTACTAAACCCTAAAGCCCTGCAACCCTAAAGCCCTACAGCAGCCCTAAAACCCCTAAACCCCGAAGCCCTACTAGCAGGACCTCCCCATATCAAGTCGGCCTCCTTCGCATGTCTTGCATCAGCTCCTGACCGGGCTGGCGAAGGGGCACATAGGATTTTCCGAAAAACTAGGGGTAGCTTTTAAATGGATCCTTTAAGGGTTCCTTAAAGGGATCCTTTAAGGGTTCTATAAAGGGTTTAGGGTTTAGAGTTTCCGGAAATTTTGGGGGATATTAGGGACCCCTATTTTCGGAATCTCCCACATGTGTTAGGCTTTAGGGCTTTAGGTTCTTTCGGTTGAGGGCTCTGGGACAAAGTTTAGGACTTAGGACTTCGGGTTTCGACTCCCCCAATGAGCCACAGAAATAGAAGGTTAAACTTTCCGATTCCTACTAAACTATAAGAACCCAAAAAGTTTAAAGGTTCGGTATTGGGGATCTAGGGGTTCCAGTTGAATTGAGTGTCATCTGCTTGGAGGCTGGGAAAAAACCTTATGATGCCCAGTAAGCTAGGATTAAGAAGGGCTCCCTTTTTGGCACTGGGTAACTATATAAGGAACCTAGGACTACAAAAAGGGAATAAGGGTACTACTGGGCATCCTAGCCCCTAATTTTCGGAAACCCTAAACCCTTTATAGAACCCTTATAGATCCCTTTAAGGAACCCTTATAGATCCCTAAGGGTACTACTGGGCATCCTAGTTCTTCTTTTTCTCCAGTCCGAAGCCAAAGCTCAAGCGGGGCCGCAGCCCCCGAGGCCCCTCCAAACACTAAAGATTAAACCCTCAAAACCCAAGCCCCAAACTCAAAATTCCCCAAATCCCTCGAAACTCAGGGAATAGATGCAGACTTGTGGGGTTTAAAGCTTCATCCGAATTTAGCAGCAAGGATTCTAGATGTTTAGGGTTTTAGGGCCTAGGGTCTAACGGGATGGACTTGGTAAATCAGGATGGAAATGGTCAGAGTACATTAATATGGGGTTACTACTACCTCTGCAAAATTTGTCTCAGATCCCTTAACTTTTATGAAAGCAAAGATGTTACTGGCACCCTGACAAGTTCGCAGTGTACACCACAAGCGAAACACATGCAGCTTGTGCTTATGCGGTCTTACGCTCGGATTCAGTCCTCCTGCTTCATCTGCGGCATTTCGGTGTACTCATGGAACTCCATGGAAAACTCGCCTTGACCTCTCGCAAGAAACAGGGCAACCATCCTCTGGTTGTTGCATCCAAACCCCTAGGGATCAAAATATCCCGAAAGCCTTATATAGTATGGTCTTTGGGCCCAAAAGCCTTAATATATGAGTCCTTAGATCCCTGGGGAACCATGAACAGCAAAGCCTCAACACTAATCCCTGAGCCCCGTAGGATTCAGAAATCCGCTAAACCTAGACCCCCAAAAAATGCCATTTGAGGACATGTTGCCGAAACCGTAAACCCCGCCCCTTACCCGAAAGCCCTCAAGCCGCGAAGCCCTAAGCCCTAAATCCTAAACCCTGTGAGTTGGGAGTTCTTGGGGTTTTGCGTGTTACTGTTCACCATCGAAATCGATATGTCATACGTAAAGTTCGGGAGTCTCAGAAAACACGGGATCCTACTACAGATCCGTTTAAAGGGTTCAAAGGGTGGTGAACTGGCCTTTGATGTCCGGGTTTCTATAGAACACGAGCCGGTGGAGAGCATGTTTGCGGTTTGCTTGCTGGGCCGGTGTCGTCTTGCCAGACCTTCCACTATCCTTTAAGAATATGTCTTGAATTGTAGTAGGATCCCGAATATGATATATTCCTTAATTAGGGGGATATTGGCAGGTTTGGGTTCCATGCACACTGATTGCTCCCGATGCGGTTTGCAAAGAACAAAGGATTAAAGGATTTGGGGATCCGCTGTTGTAGCCTGTTGGATGTGAAGGCCTTGGCGTTGGGTTGAAACACTCGCTAAACCATGCCGAGAATACTACACCTAAACCCCAAACTTGGCCCTAAGCCCCACCATTTCAAAAACAAGCCCTTGCATATTCCACGTCATCGGATGTTGCTGGACGCACCTCTTGTCTGCTGACCAAACCAAAAGGAATCTACAATCAAGACCCCAAATGCGTCTACTATACGGGCCTTCGTGATTGGAACGACGATAAGTATGAAAGAGGGACCAGAAGGGGAGATGTGTTGCACTCTACGATGTACCCACTTGCCTTGGGTCACGGAGCGGAGGTCCGATGAGTAGCCGAACCTGGGATTCAGATCGGTTTAGGTTGTGGGGCTTAGTTCATGGCTTGAGGGTTGAGGGTTGGTTTAGGTTAGGTTGGGAGGTTTAGTTCAAGGGTTTCGGGTTCAGGGTTGTGCGAAGGCTTGACGCTTTCGCTATCGTAGGCTATATCAAAGAAGGCCGACCTTAGTACCTACTTGACGCTTCTTGCAATGCTGGGACTACGCATGGGGTCTTGTGGAAGGCTTGGGCATGGATGGCATGCGGGATGTAGTATAAGACTCAGACTGTGAATTAGAGGATTACGGATGCAGGACCGTATCCCAACCAAGAAACATCCCAGCCCTGAACTACGCCCGCTTAGCTTCCGGGCTCTTCTTAAAGGATTTAGTTTAAGCTACCATAACAAAACTTACACTTCAGATCCCTATCTTAAATCAAGAATCCCTTACAGAAGCCCACTAGCTTACATAAGACGTAAACCCTAAACCCCTAAACCCTAAACAGCTTAGGACCTAAACCCTAAACCCCTAAACCCTAAGCTGCGGCTTCAGAGGGCTCGGCTTCAGAGGGCTCATTGCCTGGAGGCCTCAGCCCCGCTCGTCCTGCCGATACAGAAGCGCTCAGCCCTTGCTGAGAGGGTCCCTATCTATATATATATATATATATACACATTTATTTATATATCTATCTGTTTATTTATTTATGTATATATATATATATATATATATATATATATATATATATATATATATATATATATATATATACGTATACGGCCATTATATGGAAGTACGTCCACGAAGACCACCCCCCTATTATGGATTTTTTGGGCCTCATTCCACAACGGTAGGATATATGGGTAGTTGCCAAAATTATGGTCCCTTTTTGGGTACCCTAAAGATTAGGTGCCGTAATTATTACAATAAGAATCCAAAAAGGGACCCTAATTTTCACAACCACCAAAAAGGAGCCTCTGGACTGTTTCTGGCGTTGAAGTAGAGAGCCAACTTCCACAGAGGGTCCGCATGTACGGCACTGTGGAATGTAATCCCTCCAAAACCACCATGCATTCCATTGAACCCTGAACCTTAAACCCTGAACTCTAAAAAAATAATCCTTAACCACCAAGCCCTAACATCGGTACATTGCATAGATGGACCCTCTTGGCTTTAAGGAAGCTCCTGGCCAAAGTGAGGGAACCTATTCCGCAGTGCAACCAAGAGGGTCTAGATACAATTACTTCTGTGGAAATAGGACCCAAACCAACGATGATGGTCTTCTTGGCACGTAACTCTATATTGATAGTGTGTATGGACCGTCTGGGTAAGATACCTCAGTTGTAGCTGGCGGGCCTTACCTGGATAGCAAATTACCTATATACCTGTTTAGGGCTCTTTATATGAATTTCCTCTAAAATAGGTTCTTTAGGGTCTGACACTGGAGCCTCTGTCACCCTACACTACATCAGTTGAATCAAACAAGGAACTCCTCGTAATGAATAGCCCCCAGAACCTTACCGACTTATCGAACCCTTCCACGCAAATAAGGTAGCCTTGAAGGACATCCGCTCTTTGACTAACACAGTCGGCACGAGCTTCGGGCATGCGCCGCAAGGGCACCACTGCCTTGCAAAGTGAATGATCGACGGGGGATTCAGGGTGGTGGGCTTTTTGGATGCGATATAATAGTATATAGTGTAATGTAGCATAATATGGTATAGTATAATAGGGTGACGGCGTGTTCTTTTGGTTCAGGGCTTTAGGTATTGATGGTTTAAGAGTTTAGGCGTCGGAGTTTGGATCCTATGGTTCATAGCATTTTTGTTGAGGGCTTCTTTCGCGTTCAACGGGGGACGTAAAGTGCGGAGGAACTAGGAAATCGGGCGTAGGATGATCATAACTGCCATAGCTGTGGCTGAGTGTGTCGGAGAATCTGCGATCTTACTCGGCATGCTTAGCAACAACCCTCGTTTCAACCTTCAATGCTTACTAGCTTGTCTGCACCAGATCATGCATCATAGTTCTCCTTTCCGTAAACCCTGACCACAGGAAATACACCGAAACCTGTGTGCTTCAGCTTTCACGACCTTTACGCACCTTTACTGGGCATGGTATCTTCAGCGGTCACCGGACCCTTCTAGAAAAAAGTTCCGGATAAAGCTCGATATTCTGTGGATCTAACCTCTCACAAAGCAAGCTGCGTCAGACGAGGATTGCCTTTCTATCGACAGGCGCCCATCGATGGCAGGGCTTAGGGTACTGGGTACTGACTCCTAAGCATAGTTAAGCAATGTCGAGTCAGACCAATGAAGCTTGGAAAGCTACAAGCCCACAAGACATAATATATGGGCCTGAATAATTAGAATTTGGTGGTATATTACACCATAGTTATGATAAGGAACCCCCCCTCCCCACTTTAAAAAAAAAAAGAAGTTATTCAGGCCCCGAAACTATGTTCCGTGAATTACGCGCAGATGCCTGATTCAAGAGTCCCACATGCAGGCCTCCACCAGCGTGGTGTCTGCTGACACTGCCTAGGGGTTCAGGGGTTTGGGGTTTAGGAGAGGTTTAGGGGTTCAGGGGTTTGGACGGGGTTGGGGCTTGGTAACTAGGTGCTCACTTCCCGGCTTGCCGCAGAAAGTTGGAACATGGCTTCAGGAGGATTAGTGCTGGAATTCCAGCGCACGAGGATAATGATGTTCCAACTTTCTGGCTTCTACTATAACACTTCACACACTCCATGATAAGTCTTTAAAATATGGTCCAAAATAATGGGTGTTGGGATTCTGGGTGTTGGGACTTGGGTTCTGACGGACTGGTACATGAAGGGCTTTACAGCTTTCCTATCAAAAGTTCGCAAAAGGCTCGATACTACATGCAGGCTCTCGACTTCGAGCATGACGGTTTGACACTGTCTCTACACTGTTTCCATGGGCGTTTATGGTTCCGGATCGGGCATGCAGGAGTTTCAGAAATGAGGCACCCTCATATCGACCCTGAATGGCAGGACCCATATCATGAGGACCTCTCAATGGATCCTAAAGAAAATCTGTCACATGATGTAAGAATATTAGTTGAGTAACTCGACCTTCAAAATTAACGGTCCGACTTAGGGCTTGCATCTGACAACATAGTCGCACGTGGCAGTGCAGCCACACTCAAGTGCAACCCCCCCCGGCACCCCTCCCTGCATGAGATCCGGACTGCAATCAACCCGGGACCCGCGAACGCCCTCAAACCCGAACGCACCCCCCAACTGGAGCCGCTGGAATCCTGAAAAGCAATGGCCGCCCATAAACCCTACCTGTAGCCGAGAAGACCTACCGCTTTAAGGAACTATATATAGAAACCATAGTAAGCAACCCTAAAACAGTGCGCCCTTTCGGCTACAGGTAAACCGTAGAACCTGAACTTCGTAAACCCTAAACAGCCTAAAACGCAGGCTGGACCCACCGAGCCCCAAAGCACCAAAGACCTAAATCCCTAAACGCTGGAACCCCCAAACCCTAAAACACTCCAAAACCTAGATCCCGAATTCCTAGAAGCCCAAACCCAAAAACCCAAAGCCTGAAATATCCCTTAAACTCCCTAAACCCTAAAACTCCAGAAAACATCCCAAAGACCTAAACCCCAAACCCTAAACCCCTAAACCGTTCTAGACCCTAAACCCCTAAACCCTAAACCCCTATAAACCCTAGATCCCACGAAGCCCTGTCCCACCTGCGTCCCTTGGATGGAGCCTTCTCGGTTGTTTAACCTGGGTCTCTAGAGCTGCGTTAGGGGCTCATCGGGTTTAGGGTTTACAGTAGAAGCCTCAAAGTTGGAAACCCAATAGCCTCAATCCTTAAGAGTAATGTATAGGGGAATCTCAGCACTGTTTGGCCTTAATCCAGTTTCCAACTTTATAGGGTTTACTGTAGGGTTGAGGGTTCCTTTAAGGGTTCCGGTCTAGAGACCCGTTAGGGGCTTTTTAGGGTTTAGGGTTGAGGGGGTTTAGGGCTTAGGGGGTTTAGGGTTTAGGGGGTTTAGGGTTTAGGGGGTTTAGGGTTTAGGGTTCCTTTAAGGGTTCCGGTCTAGAGCCCCGTTAGCGCTTTAGGGGTTTAGGGTTGAGAGTTGCGGGGTTCCTTTAAGGTTTCCTTCCAGGGTTCTATCGGGTTTAGGGTTTAGCCTAGAGGGCTCATAACTGCTTTGAGGGTTCCTTTTGCAGGGGCTGCTTGTTAAGGTTTTTCACAAGTGTCTGTAAAGGTTTCCATCTGGGTTCCTTCAAAGGTTCAGCAAGAGGTTCTATAAGGGTTTAAGCTAAAGGGCATAAGGTCTATCATATTCTGTCTAACCTCTTTGGCACGTCATTCCCATGAGTTCTTCATTCCACCTGACGGTGCAATCCGAAAAAAATGAACTCGCTCGCTCGGAAAGGGTTGTGTTCAAGCTACGCGGTGGAAACACACCATCTCGAGAGGATTCACCCAAGGCCCCATAATAGTACCATTTTGGATGTCATATTTGTAATTCTAAGGTCATCCCAAAAAGGAACTAATTACTATGGGGTGTATGGGTACACTGGATACAATAACTTAACCTAATGGTTCCTGAAATCAGGGACTCTCTAAGAGCAGGATGCATCCCAAAAGGGCCCTCGAAACGGGGAACGCCGGAGTCTTGCGAAAAGGCCCGATATCTCAAACGGAATCCAACACCTGAACCCTCGGCTAGCACAGGGATTGAATACTCGGGTGTGGGAAGGCCTGGTTAAACCCGAATCAATGTTTTAGGATGGGCTTTGGTAGAACTACGGCCCTTGTGGGCTGTTGTAGCGGCACTAATTACAGGGTTCTTACAAAATCCCTCTGCAACCACAGCCGAAACCACCAGCGCGAGCAAAAAGTGTCTGCATTCCTGCTTTCTCGTGAGAAGTCATCGATGTATGACAGTTGTCCAGCTGTCATATGCCTTGCAAGGGCAAAAGTCCGATGTGCCCGGCGCCGCAGGCCTGTCGGCATGCCCATGCAGTCGTGGCAGACTCCTGGCTGCACTGCATGTCTCACAAGCCTCTGAAGCGGGCTGAGTACTTGGAGGATCATGGGACTTAGTAAGTAAGGTTATAAATAAGGTAACTGCAGGTAACTATACTTATAATTACTTATAACCCCAATTAAGGTACTTATGACCTTACTTACTAAGTCCCAGGATCCTCCAAGTACAGGTCCTTCAGCCGTCTGCTCAGGACCTTCAGCATCGCTGCTGCGTGCCCTAACGGAGCAGCGTTGCACCATGGCAGATAGGGCGACTGAAGACATGGCCGGCGAGGATCGAGGCTGATCTGATTGCCTGTGATTGCAGAGCCTTCCTGGGCCTACCAGAGCGGATGGATGGCGCAGTTTGTAAAGGTGCCAGTCGAGCATAATCATGTAGCATTGTGTACATTGGGATCTACAGGGACGTTCGGCATCGTCCGTAAATTTTACGAATGCATGAATGCATCGGCGGTGAAGTGGCAATAGGGCAGAATGGTTAAAACACAGTGTCGGCGTAATCTGGGTGCTTCCAGGCAGTGCTTCCCGGGAAACCGAAGCCTCAAGCCCTAAACCGTCAAAAACCCCAAAACCCAAAATTTCGAAACCCGACGCCCAGCACCTAAGCTCGAGCCCCAAACCCCAAAACTCCCCAAAAAAACCCTGGGAACCCAAGCCTCATCTGAAAGCATCCCCAGAGTATGCTTTGCCGTCTTGGGAGGGTTTCGAGTTTAGGGTTGATTGACCTTCCTGAGGCCCCGACACCTGAGACCCTCTATAGATACATAAAGGAAACTCCAGAAAGTTGGAATATGGCTTCATGGTAGGATACCCTATAGTTTACCATCAAGGGGTGAGGATAATCATATTCCAACTTTCTGGGTTTTACTGATGGTCATAGCCTGCCAGTATCTCATAAAGCTTTGACGGCCAAAGGCTTATGCTGCGAATCCTGCTATTGTTGAATGCTAGCACTACAAGTAGTTTCCTTGTGTATGTAGCACGTGCATAGGTGTTCTTACGCGTATACCTTTGTGTACTGTTGAGACTCATAATTATTGCAAATCTCTGGACAAGTGCAAGAAGTCAAGAAGTGAACCGGGGATCATGCTCAAGAGTCAACCCGGATGCCTGGAACGCCATGCACGATAACCAGCAGTGATTTCGACCGGTAATTCACGGTTTAGGGATGAGGCAGGTACTGTACCTCCTCCCCTGCACCCTGAACCCTGGGTTTTGCCGGCTTGTCGTTGCTGGTGGCGTTATGACCACGGGAACATCACAGGGGGTTTAGGGTTTGGGGCTGAATAAAAGACCGGAGTACCGGGCTAGAGCGTAGGCCAAAACCCTCAACCTTAACCCGGAACCCTAGACCCCAAAGCCCAAACTCTAACTCGCAAGAGTTAATTCAGGCCGCGACGTCTGCATCGTCTGTGCCTGAAACTCTGAAGGGAAGGTCACCTCAACCTGGACAGGAAACTCTCCATCCGGGCGTTGGGGTCTAGAGTTTAAGGCTGAACCCCCAAATCTGGTTTGGGGTCTAAGCTAAAGGTCTAAGGTGCAGGCTTCAGGGATTCGCCTACTAATACGATTGTGGGATGTAGGCGTCAGTGTATGTGCATGACCTACAAGTTGGCAGCGTTATGGGCGACATTTATGTCGTCTTGGAGTCACAGAAGTGTCAGGGTTTAGGGTTTATGGTGCTTGTGAGGAGCCCCTTGTACCAAAAGTCGGGCAAGCACCCTGACTAAGCATCGAAGCTCAAAGCTACAGCTCCTGTCCAATCGTGCTGGCTAGCTCAACCAAGTCATTGCTAATCCGCGTCGCATCTTGAACGGTGGGGAGAGCAAGAATGGATCTCGCCAGCCCCTTTGTCCGCCGTGATTCTTCTTGAGCCTTTGCCTGCAAAGCCTGTGCCGTTGCTCGGGCCCTGTGTGCACTCGGAGGTTCATGGGTAGTTATTAGTAGGGTTATAAGTCCCCTAATATGGCTTACAAGTATAGCTACCCTACTTATAGCCCTAGACTTACAACTACCCCTGGACCTCCAAGCAAGGCGTTGCAGAAGTGCAACGAGCTGGAGTTTCCGAAACGAGGCACCACTGGGCTCGCGAGTGATGTGCAGCCCCGCCTAGCCCAGCTTACCAGGACTGCAACTTGCGCGCTGAAGAGCTTAAGCTTGAGACCTCAACTCCCAAAGATGCACTGGCCCAGCGACGCGGCTACTTTTCGAGATATATATATATATATATATATATGTGTGTATATGTATATATATATATATGTATATATATGTATATATATATCTATCTATATATATATATATATATATGCGTGCTTGGCCTTGGCCTTCTTCGTACCTGAACTGACAAGTGAGATCTGAAGGTTCAGGGTTTGGGGTTTAGGGCTTAGGGCTTAGGATTTAAGGGGCTAGGGTTTGGGGTTTGGGGGTTAGGGTTTGGGGTTTAGGTTTTAAACTATGTTGACGGGTTTGGGGTTTAAGGGTTAGGGTTTGGGATTTAGGGGTTAGGGTTTGGGATTTAGGGCTTAGGGTTTGGGATTTGGGGCTTGGGCTTTGGGATTTGAGGCTTAGGGTTTGGGATTTAGGGGTTTCGGGCTCGGGTTTAGGGTTTAGGGATGCCGAGATACCTGACATTTCTGTTGCATTGATCCAACGGAATGATTGAACCTAAAAGCACAGCATCTCAACCCCTGAACCCCGGACGCAACCTGATACAGAAGACTGAGCATGCAATGATACTATTCGTCACGCCACTTTTGTATTCATCGTGTAATACACACCAGCAGTTTCTGGCCGCCATACTACGCCTGCTCTTCCCGCACATCAAGACTTCCCACTGACACCATAAAACAAAAAGCCTCACCTGACCTTTCAACCCTAAGCCCCCAACCCTAAACCCTTTATCTAAAACCTGAACCCAAAACAGAAACCCAAAACCCTAAACTCTTTATTTAAAACCTAAACCCTATAACCCCAAACCCAAAACCCTAAAACCTTTATTTAAAACCCCAAACCCCTGAACCCTTTATTTAGAACCTAACCCCTGCACCCTTTATTTAGGACCTAGCCCCTGAACCCTTTATTTAGGACCTAGCCCCTGAACCCTTTATTCAGGACCTAGCCCCTGAACCCTTTATTTAGGACCTAGCCCCTGAACCCTTTATTTCGAACCTAAACCCTGAAGGCCCTGAGGTGGAGCCGGAAGACGAGAGGCTCCAGTGGGGACAGAAGGGGCTTGTGAGCTTCTGGGGTCTAGCCATAAGCCCCACAGTAGTTCCGTTTTGGGGTTCCCTTAAAGGGCTCCTTAAAGGGGTCTATAAGGGGTCTATAGTAGGGGTCTATAGTATAGTATAGGGGCCTTAATAGCCATTGGCCCCATAGCAGTTCCTTTTTGGGGGTCTGTTAAATCCTATAAGGTAATCCCAAAAACGAACCACTGAGGAGTCCTTCTCCTCAACATCATGAAGTGCATGTAGTATATACTATACATGCACAAAGAACCCTACTCCCCATTTTGGTGAGCACCTTCATCAGGGGCTCCAGGACGACAGGATTTGCATCGTCTCAGCAGTGCAGGGAGGCTGGTGGAAAGTCAGGTCTGTGCAGCTCACTCAGGGCTTCGGGCGACTTACAGAGTTGCGCTTTCGCGGGCTTTAAGGCTCATTCAGAAAGCTTGAAGTCTACAGGGTTTCAAGCTGTTGGATACGAGGTGAAGAAGCTTGATGCTTTCCGAGCATTGTGCTGCCGGCGGAACCCTAAAGCTGCAATCAAAAACCAAGAAGCCGCGGAGGCTCATCGCCAACAAGCACAGGGTTTACAAGTTTCTTGTGAAATTTGTTGTTGAAGTGGACACCCCTGTCGCGCTTCAGAAATTAGGGTCTATGTGACTTAAGGCGCTCCTCCGAGCTGTCCAACTTCTCTCTACGGGCCCAAATCGTAGGGGAGCTAGCCAACTTCATGTCAGCCCCTTAGGGCCTTAGGGTGTTCAAAAGGTTTGTTATACTTTGAAGGCGCAAGTCATTTCCATGTGTAATGAGATGCTGAAGGCTAGTCTGACCCTCCTGCGGCAAGCAAAAACCAGTGTTCGCAGGCCCACAACCCCTGCAGCATGGACAGCCCCTGTACCTGGACCCTTCCGTGCAGCTCTCCAGCTGCCTTCCTCTACCTATAGTCTCCATTGTAGTTCCTTTTTGGGGTTACCTTTTAGGATCCTCAATATATAATTGGTTAAACCCCAAAAAAGGAACTACAATGGAGACTATAGGTATGATATAAAACACGCTACCCGCGAAAAGGTACTTACAACCCTGCTGGCTGCACACCCCAATCCCTAAAAGGCTAACTCTTTTTTACTTTGAGCTTAAAGCAAATCTAGGGTTACGATGCATTTCATATTTCATAATGGTTGCTCACAGGGTCTAGAGTCTAGGGCTCTCTAAGACCCCATCAACTCTTCAAAACCCCGTTGATAACACGATACCAGACCCTCAAGGGTTTAGGGTTTAGGGTCAACAACAACAACAACAAAAACCCTTGTCAGTTCTCTACATCCCGAAACACCCCTAAACCCTAAACCCCTGAACCCTAAAATAAAGCACGACTGAAACCCTAAACCCCTAAAAACCAAAATCCTAAACCCCTAAGACCCTAAGCACCCCTAAACGCTGAAAACCAGAACCCTAAACCCCTAAGGCCCTAAACCCTAAACCCCTAAGACCCTAGAACTCCTCTGCTTCGGTGCCCGGCTGTAGAAACTTTCAAAGGCGCCCTGGGCGGCCGCCATGAACGCCTCTGAGGAGGAGTCCACCTCGAAGGGCTTAAAGTTCTAGTGTAGGTTCATCTATAGAATCCTATAAGGTACCTTGACCCCAAGTAACCTACCTTTTTAAGGATAAAAAAAAGAAATCATATTAGGGAACCCTAAAAACGCAGGTTCCTTAGGGTCCAGGTAATCCGACAAAGGAACTACTATGGGGCCTCTGGGTCTACGTGCAAAAACCCTAAACCTTCATGCCCTAGACCCTAAACCCTAACGTAGCAGCGTTTTCTGATGTAGGAACCTTTTAAGGGTACTATAAGGCTTCCTTTCGAGGGTGCTATAAGGATTTTGGGGTCCATAATGTAGGAACCTGATTAAGAAGCCTTGGGCCTTGAGTTAGGGTTCCCTATATGAATCCTACTATTTTGGGAGTTATAGGCCCAGGGTTTCTTAATCATGTTCTAGGGAACCGGTGTAAGGGTCTAGGTGTTTAGGGCCGTGTAAGGTTTAAGGCTTTAGGGTGTCGGTGTAGTGCTTTAGAAGCTTTAGGGCCGTATAAGGTTCAGGGTTTAGCGCTTAGGGCAGTATAAGGTTTAGAGTTTAGGATTTCGGTTTTCAGGGCTCAGGGTTGAAGGCTTCGATCTTTGCTGTCTATTTTCTTCTTGACTGTTCGCCCCGCAGGCGTGGCTTAGGTTTTCAGGTCTTGGGTTCAGAGGCTATGGTCAAATCCAAAGCTTGCCGTCAGCTACAGAGGGGTGCTTAATGTAGCGTTGGCTCCCGGTTTCGTCTGAGCCCCCAGAAACGTCTAGTTCAGGCTGTGCACACCGCTAACACAGTTTTGCCGGAGGAAATGCGAGTTTCATAACACAGCGGGTCCTAATGTAATTAAACCCTCCCTGATGTATAAGAAGCCCAGCGCCCTAACCTTTACGCGGCCCTACAAGATGCTATGAAGCGATAACATCCGCAACACCTAAAACAAAAAAGGTACGAACGCAGCCAATTCAGGACAACATCTGTGTTTGGGAAACCCCTAAACCCTGAACCCCTGAACCCCCCAAACTCCGAAACACCTAAACCCCAAACCCTTCTCCCCTGAACCCCAAAACCCAAAACCCCTAAACACCTAAACTCTAAATCCCTGAACCCCTGAACCCCTAAACCCCAACCCCTAAAATCCCGAATGTTGAGAAAGTGCGGATTCCCTGGCTATAGCCCTCGTGACACCTCGTGGGACGCCCCATCCTCCAACACCTGCGAAGCATTCTCTGGGGCCGAGGATCCAGGTAAAGGGGTATGGCTTTGGGAGGGCTTGGGCGTTGTCAAAGTCTTGTGAACTAAAGTAGCCTTACCAAGTGGAGTAAGCCCCCTTTTTGCCGATAAGGACTTTTGAAGGTTAAGCCGCCTAGAAATTAGGACTCGTGCATGTCAGCTGCGAAACAAAGCCGGTAGATTTTGAGGTTCGCACATAAACATGGCACTTGGACAGAAGCGATTCCTCAAGTCACAATGCTGTGAAGTACACAGGCAAGACAACTTGAAGAAGCAGAAAGCGAAAGAACCTCAGCACACCGGATACCAATCCTTGCACCGGACGGATATGTAAGGAGGCATTCCTAAATCCGATGCAGAAATATCTATGTGCGGAAAACCCACTTTCACAGGCTTCTAAGTCTTAGGAATTAAACCATACCTAGCCGGTTAATGTAGCCGAAACACTGGGCTGCAAGCCTACAGCCTATTGTTGATGCCACCAAGACTCTAACCTAGAACCCATACATCGCAACCCAAAACTCTAAAATCATCGAAACCCACACCACGAAGCACCAAAAAACACCTGAAGTCCTCGCACCGCAACTCTAAACGAAAGCCGCACATCCGCCAGGGCCCCGAACGCAGCGCATGTAGATCAGCGGACTGCCGATCAGGAGTCCCTTCCTGTGGTGCCCAGAGACTCCAATATCCCTTAATTAAGCTTAATAATAGGATCCTTACTATAATTTAAAGTATATTCCTTAATTAAGGGATATTGGAGTCTCTGGGTGGGGCAAAGGATGCGAGGCTTTCGGGCGTTCGGGGTCAGGGCATCGGGCTCCTTAGACGGTCCTTATAATAAGGATCCTACTATTTAGGATACTTTATTAGAGTCCCCTATTGTCAGAAACTCCCCAATGGATCCGAGCCTACGCCTTCTGAAGGATACTTTACGAAGTCTATGCGAGTTTTGGCGTTAGGGGCTGAGGGCTTTGGGGTCTAGGGACCCTTGGTCTCCTAAACCCTAAACCCTAAATCCTAAACCCTTGATCCAAGGGTTTAGGAGTTTAGGAGTTTAGGGTTTAGGGTTTAGGGTTCAGGAGCAGAGGGGTACCCTAAATAATAGGTGCCGTATTAAAATAGGGACCCAAAAAGGGACCATACTTTTGACAACCACTCATATGGCATGAGGATCCTTTAGGGTATTTGTCGGGCCATCGGCTGGCAGGGCTGTGTGGCTCTGTGTAGAGCTTTACAGGAGGGTTTGTGGCCTAGGGGTTTAGGGTTTCCGTCGTATTCGCCGAAAACCCAAACTATAATATTTTAGTCGAAACTTGAACCCTAAATGCCTGAAGCCCAGCACCTTTAAACATCCGTAAACTCTAAAGCCCAACTAGAGCAGGGATTGCAGCAGAAGTCAATGACACAGTACCAACACCCCCCCAACCACTAGAAACAACCGGGCATCACAGAGAGGTGACGGTGCAGCAGCTTTGTGTTTGCTTCCCTCAACTCTGGCAGCAAGCAGACTGCGTCTAGGACCTTGGAGGATCATCCGCCGGTGCTGACCAATTTCCCGGTGGATGCCACCGCGGTTTCGTTCCCTGACCAATGTACGCATATTTGTGTCATGCTTGTCGTCAGATAAAAAAACTTCTCTTCAACTCCGTGGCCATGCTGGCTCTTGGTTGGCTTCGGCGCAGCACACACTTTGTCACAAAAGCGCCCATTTGGCTGGTGCTTTGCCGGCATCTGGATCGGATTGTTGCCAGACCCGCTGGTTCATTGGCCATGACGAGCCAAGAAGAAGTTCAATGTACTTGGCGTTGCGAGCTTCAGCACATAATGGCAGTACTATGGCAAACTCAGCACTAACACTTCACATAAGTGAGCGAAATTAAGTAGCCTTCAAGCGCGTTTCCAACCATCAAGCTCAGAGAGCGTTTCATGCACTGAGTCATGCTGCTGATTCGGACCGTTTCATATCAGTAGTTTCCATGCACTTCAACCGACGGGCAGCATGTTCTGTCTGCATCACAGGCGCTTCTGTGACACCACCGCACCGTTGTAGCCAGCACGGCATACACATCATTGCTCCAAACATGGACATGCAAGGTCAGCGTCCAAGCCACGGTGGGCCAACTGAGCAATGCAAGATTAGGTACTTTGTCTCGTCTCACCGACAATCCAAGCTGCACATTCAAGTGCCCGAGGACTTGTCAATTTCGGCCTCAGGCAATGGCGATGGGCCATCTTCAGTAGAGTGTCACAATGCCTTTTCTCTATCCCCTCTGAGCGACACGCGCATTCAATCACAACTTTCAATCTGCACCTCGGCCCTCAGATGAGGTTTGGACACAGGGATACGCTAACACGCATACACACAGACAGACACACACACACACACATCGCACCTGCATTCCAAGGCTGTAAGACTGCACTACACGCACAAACCTAAACACAGAACCCTCAACCCAAATATTCGTTTCCTGAGACACCCGGCTGAGTGGCATTTCGGAAGCCCTTCTCGATGGAAGGGACCTCCGCAAACCGATCTCTCAACTAGAAACCTTGTAGGACCTATGCTGTAGTGCTGGAAGGGTACCATAAGGCATCGGGCATCAGGTTTTGTTAGGATGTTCTACCAATTCTTGCACGGTGCTCCATGGGCTTTGCAGCAAGTACGGACTAGATTGACTAGCTCCTCTGATGTAAAAAAGCAGACAAAACCTTGTTCTTGGGTTCCTCACCAAGACTGCCTTATAAACATTAACCTGAGGCGAAATGTGAGCATCGTTCAGAGTTGAGGCTTAGGGTTAAGGTTCAAAGTTCAGAGTCGGGTCGGGGGTTGAGCTTCGGAACTTAGGGTTTATGGTGCCAGGAGAAACCGGGGTTTAGGGTTTAGGGTTTAGGGCTTGTCCGAACTCTGGCTCGTTTTGGTGTAGCTGCAGATGTCCAATTTCTTATATGTCGATGCAGATTGCGCCACTAATTCCTAAACCCTAAACCCTAATTGGGTTTCGCGCTTTAGGGCGCAACTCCAAAGAAGTGGGGAGTGTGGAATGCTTCCGCTCCATGGCGATCGGCCACCCCAAAGGAATTTGAGCCTCGAAAGTATATACTATACTAGAAATACACTATATACTATGCTGTACTATACTATTACTTGGAACCTTTGGGCATGTTTCCATGAGCTATATGTCAGGAAACATGTTGAAACTCACCAAATGCTAGGTCCGACATAAACAGTAGGCAAGCATTCCCTGTGTGTCTCAGGCTACGTGTTGAGCGATTGCGGGTCTGCCCGTCGTACCCCACATATATATGTATATATGGGTGGTTGTCAAAAGCATGGCCCCTTTTTGGGAACCCTAAATATTAGGTGCCGTACTATAATAAGGACAAGGACCCAAAAAGGGACTCCAATTTTGACAACCACCCATATATGTGCGAAACTCTACTTGGAAGACAAATCCTCAGCAATCCCGTCTACACAACTCTGAGGCTGCAGCACCCTGTCAGAGCTCTAAGGTGTAGGCTTTTCGCAGAGCTTTGGGAAATAGGGTTTAGGGCTCTACGGCTTGACGCTCCAGGGTGCTTCAATACTTACAGAATGCAAAGGCCATCCTCGAGGCTTATCCAGCCAAACGCGCCCGCAGACTACCGTAGTCTTCAACAACTCCCTCCCCTAAACCCTAAACTTGGCCCTACACTCTTAACTTGGCCCTATCCTAAACCTGGCCCTAAACCCTAAACTCCCTCGGCGTTCATTCAGTAGCCTTCCTAGGCTACTCCATGAGAAGCATTTCTGCTGTCGATATCATCTCGCTCAAACCCCTTCATCTAGGAATATACGTTGCCTTATAACTTAAACTTAGAAGCCTCTGAAGTGAACTGAATAGTATGCCATATAAAGTTACGGGCGACAGAACTGAACATTATGAAGGAAGGCATCTCCCTTCATTAAGGGGTATTGGGCTTTCCTTGATGTCCTGTCAGGCTCGCAGCGTCTGAGAGCCCGGCATAGGACGGAGGGATGTCGTTGCCCACCAGCTTATTCACAAAGACGATGCCGTCCTCGCCCCGCGCAGCATCAATGCTACACGATTCGTGATGGAGGCGGTACGCGCTTAGGCTTCCGTTGGCCCCAAATTTCGAACTCCTATCAGGAGGCCTTCGCCTTAATAATTAGAATAGGGTTTTGTGAATTCCTTATTGTAATTGTGGTACACTGTACCTTCAAGCCCAGCTCTAATTGTTATATCTGTATTACCCAAGAAAAAACCGCGAAGCAAAAAAACCCAAAAGCCCTGAGACCGCCATGCCAAAATTAATGCAGCAGAGTAACGAATAAACCTAGTTCAGGGCTTAGGGATTTAGGGTTTACGACTTAAGGCTACTTTTTTTAGGGTTTAGGGTATAGGGCTTAGCCTTTTCGTGTGGTTAGCACGCAATCCGTGTTCCGCGGGACTAGAACACGCTGGTGACGTGAAGCCCTGTGTTCCTGGTTTGCAACTGGAAAGCCAGTCTGGCGATGACTCCGGGTGACGGGACGATTGCCTTGATTCTGCAAACAGAAAACTTTCCTTCTCGCAAGACTCGCGTGAAGTTGCGACGCCCGTTTACACTCATCCGACCGTTTGCGCACCGCAAGTCCCTAGACCACGTTGCGCAAAGACTCCGGGCAGCTCTGCGCTGAAGAAGCCCGGGCATTGCCGGCACTTGTATCGCCCCTGCTTCGCAAAGGACAGGCCCTCAGAAAAGTTTTGACCACCATGGTGCAAGTTGGCCCTTCTTGCTTTCGCCCGGCTGCACGAGCACCAGATGACACGGAACAAGCCATGACATGCTTGTTGTTGCGGCCGTCCAAACCGTGCGGTTCAATGGAAGGATTCCATTCATGGGCTTCCGGGGGCCCATGAATGCCACAAGGAGTCTCAACTTATCTCTGAACTCCTAAGCCCTCGAAACCCTTAAAGCAACCTGGAAGGGCCTCAATAAGTAGAATAAGATTTTGGGCCCATTATACTGTAGCCATGACAAGGAACACCAGAAATAATCATTAAGGCTCCCCATAGTAAAGTAAAGCCCAAGCTCCCTTATTTCTGTCCTTTGATTCATGGCGATCCTCCTCGGGGACGGGCTCGAAATAACCGATCACCTGACACGAGTGTAGCGTTCTTAGCTTGGTTGAAGGGCTGTGCCGCTTTGCGGCTTTCGCCACAACTGTCGTTCATAGCCTTCGAGTTTCGTAGCGACATACCGACATACCCGAATGTACAGGTGGCCGAGTCTGCAGATTCGAGGTTTTGGTGTTTAGGAATAATCGATGCAGTTGTTGCTATAGAACCGAGGGTCTCCGGGGTGGGGCTTCGGCTGAAAGTTGAAAGCCTAAGGTTTGGTCTTAAAGCTTCTATGCTTTCTGCTGAAGCTGTCGAGGGTTTTGGAGTCTGTTGCAGGTGGACTCATCAGCGCAATATAGAGACCTTGATAATTAGAATACGGTTTTCAGGCCCATTCTACTACAACTATAATAAGGAACCCAAGGTAACTATCAAGGCCCTATATTAACACTCGATGTACCTTCACGAGCGAAATCCTCAACAGCCATTCAAGGAATCGGACCGTGCAGGCATCAGGTGTTGCTTTGTTGCTGCAGTTCTGCCACCCGTGCACTGAACCCTGGGCCTGTACTTGCATGAAAATGCTATACTTATGTGGGAGTTTCCGAAAATGGGGACCCTAATGTAGGACCCTTATTATAAGGACCCCAAAATCAGGTACCCCCATGTGCATTTGCTTCATGCCTGGCTTGGGAGCTAATCCAGCCCAGAGTAGCAGCAGAAATGGGTAGCGCTGCTCTACAGGATGCAAGGCCCAGAGATCCCAATACCCCTTAATTCAGGAATATACCTTAAATCATAAAATTAGGGCCTCTATAAGTTAAGGTATATTCCTTAATTAAGGGGTATGGGGTTCTCTGGGGGCCTGTCGTGAATAGGCAGACCTGATCTGGGCGCAACAAGTACCCTGACTTGAGCTATCCTGAACATAGCCTCGTTTTTTCCCGTATTTCCTCCGGCACCTGAACCTCAAAAACCCTGAATCTACAGTCTTGACTTGCAGAATAATGCTCAAAAACATTGGAGGTTGCCGATGTCCCGCGACTACTGTACCTACCGTGCTGCTGCATATGGAAGCCCATATGGGAGTTTCCGAAAATAGAGACCCCAATGCGGTACCCTAAATAAATTAGGGATCCACATGAGGACCCCAAAATAAGGAACCCCTAATTTTCGGAAAGTCCCATATATTTACACAAGATGGGGATTCTTCCAGGTACCACTGCATATCTGTTGGGTCAAAGGATCCTCAATCCAAACCACCATGACCTGATGAAGCTTCGTCAACCAATATACGGCACTATGCAACTTGCCAACATCAGATACGAATCTCGCAAACATCAAACTCCTGGACCTAGACCCCCCATCTACCCTCCAATATACCCCAACTACCCACTACAGTAGAAGCCAGAAAGTTGGAATATGATTATCCTAACCCTTCTATGGTAAATTATAGGGTATCCTACCATGAAACCATATTCCAACTTTCTGGAGTTCCCTGTATGAAGGGCCATAAGGACTCTATCAAATGGCCCTTGGGACTTCTGGGAAATCACAGATCCTGCTTGGAGGGTCGGGGGACTTAGTAAGTAGTTATTTTCGGGACTTGTAAATACCATAACCCCAATTAGGGTCCCTTTTAGGGTACTTATAAGTCTACTTACTACCTAATTACTAAGCCCCCCGACCCTCCAAGTGAGGTGTGGTTTAAGTTTCCGTCCACGGATCTGGAGCCGGAGCCCTGCCCTCACATCTGATAGCCAAATCCTCCACACGGAACCCTTACAGTTGAAGCCAGAAAGTTGGAACATCATTATCCTCATGCCCTTAAAGTAAAGTATAAGGGATCCTGGCACTAATCCTCCTAAAGCCATGTTCCAACTTTCTGGCTTCTACTATAAACTTTGCTTCCCCTTCAAGCCTCGAAACCGCTGTCAGGGATAGGGTCTAAGGCCTAGGGTTTAGGGTAACTGAAGCCCTCAGGCCCCCCAAACCCGACATTTCTCAAAACGCTGCCTTCCCGTACTGGCCGCGGCCACCAGACTGCCTCTTATGAAGGTAGTCGAAAGGCGTCTTGGCGGTGACGGTCCTTGCAACTCGGGGAACGCAAGCGGGCATCTGACTATAGGAAGTACTATCAGTTACTATCATGGGATATAATGGGTTACAGTACTACAATGGATAGTTGCATTTCGGGCTTGGGGTACTGATGTGTGCGCCAAGGAATCATTGGCATTGATTCGGGTTCGCAGTTTCTGGTGTTTTTTGAAAAAAATTTGGAGTGCCGGGCAACACCGTACCAGATTGTAAATTAGCCTCAGCCCGAGTTCCCGAAGCTTATACCTTAACCCCCAATCCTCATTTTTATAGTCCCTACAATTGCGCGAAGACTTCAGGTGAGGCCTCAACACTGGGAGGCACCTGTCAGGCTAGATCCGAGATTATAATTCTGTGCTTACGGTTGTACTTTTCTGAATCTTAATGCTCTTAAAGTCTAGACCCGTAAAGCTCTATCCGAAATCCCAAACCCCTACAGCCCCTCACAGCCCTACGCGACTAAGCTCTATATATACCCAACAGCGTTCAGCCCAGAACCCAAACTAAAGCTCAGGCACACCCCCAAGACTGCAACTGCTCTTCAAGACAACACTGCTAAGTAATTATGCAGCACAAGATTCTTTAAGACAGAACAGAGAAACACACATGGGTGGGTGTCAAATTTAGAGTCCCTTTCTATTTTCGGGTCCCGAATATAATACGGCACCTACCTTTTAGGGTGCCCCAAAAAGGGGACCCAATTTTTCACAACTCCCACAACTCCAACGCCAGGGCCCCACACTCCCGGTAATTGACCTTCGGCTCGCCAGTGGACAGCGACTCCACCTAGCCGGGGGCCCCAAAAGCCCAGCCCAGGCCCCCTTTATCAAGGGATAGGGGTTCTTTAATTAAAGGGTTCCTTAAAGGCCTCTGTTGCAGGGAACCTAGAAAGGTTATGTAAGGAGGGATTTCAGGGTTACTTGGAGGTTTAGGGGACTTATAAGTTAGTTGGTCATAAGTTGTCTGTAACGGCTCAACACTCATGTTGAAGGTATGCTCCTTGATTAAGGAGTTGAGGGGTATGGGATATTAAATGAAATTTCAAATGTATTCCGTCATTGGTCTCTGTGGCAGGTCTCAGCGGTCCTTCGAGGGGTTTAGGGTTTTGGGGGTTTTGGGCTTCTGGCGGTTTAAGGTGTCAGGGTTTTTAAGTCTTTGGCTTTGGGGTGTATGTAGGTTCGAACAAATTTGCCCATAAAACCTAAACACTTGCACGCTAGACATCACGTCGAAGCTGAAATCAAGGAACCATGAAGCCCAAACCCCGGAAGCGCACCAACCCCCAACCCCAGAATATTGAACCTTCAACCCTCAACCCCAGCATAGGGTGCGCATGGTCATGTAACCCCTAAGCTCAAGACCGTCCAAACCCCAAACTCTACCTTCTTAGATGCCCCGAGCCTTTAACACTCTTGAAATGGAGTCGGCCTAACAACTAGAACAGTGTTTTTATGTGTTCTGACAGAGGAGTCGTTAAGGGTTCTATCATATGTTCGCTACACGGGCCTCAATTACTAACAGAGGTGCGCATGTACTATCAATCGTATGATCTATCAGGGACGATAGCAGGGATACAATTATTGTTCCGACTGGCGCTTCAAGAACTGCATAACCGACTGCTTTGAAACAAGGAGCAACACTTCTAGTCAAGTCACTCTAGTGAGCTTCAGCCTTATCTATACCCAGGACTCATAGAGACGTGGGCTTTAGGAAATACAGGGCTTTCTCCCCAGGCTAAAGTCAGGATCTCATGCGCGAGACCGCTAATCTCCGTCAACAATCCCCAAGTCAGTGCTCGCTCACAAAGGGAACACAGAAGCACCACGGACAAAACCCTGCATCTAAGAGTCAAACGCAGCCCAACAGCAACAATCCGGAATGTACAACAGTCGTACCCGTAGTTATTAACCACTATCTCGACACTCTTGACACTACACCCAAGTCATTGTAGAAGCGAGACTACTACAAAGCTGGCTGTTTCAACGGAACCCGCTCGGGGGAACCACTGTTTAGATCCTCCCAAAACTACCCCGAACTCTCGGCCTTGAACCCCAAAATCCTCCCTAAACCCCTGAACCCAAAACCTCCGTAAACCCTCAACCCAGGTTCTTCTGGCTGGGATTTTCGACGCTGAGAGCTCGTCTGACTGCTTTGGGGCCGTGCACTTTGGCGCTTCGGACCCGTCTGAACAGCTCCTGGGGTTTGTAAGGCTTAGTTAGAGTAAACAAGGTACCTTAAAACAGAGGTATATGTAGCAAATCTTAGAGTCGTATCCCTTTCTTAAAGGTACATCGGCTATTGTAGGAAATTAGCTCATAAGGCTTGAGCAAAATATGGTGTTCTGGGGTTATGTAGACTTTGCTGTAGATACTTACAAACTGCTTTGAGTCAGCCCTATGAACGGAGGCGGGGCTACTCGTCAGGGGTCTACATTAAGGTTTAGCGCTTAGGAGTTTTGCGGGTATTGGCCAAGTTGAGCTCTCCGTGTGCGCGATCCGACCCCGTGCAGGGCGAGTCCTCGCCAGGCCTGGCAAGTTGCTTTTGGAAGCAGATCAACACGCCGCAGCCAAATAGTATGTAGTGCTTGAAGTACCAAAACCCATTTGACACTTCGATTCTGTGTGGCGAGCTAGTTGTCCGTCTAAGAAACCCTGCGATTCTGTACGCCTGCACAATGCCTATGGTGTGCTTTACTGGGTGTTGTAGGGTTGGGCTGTTAAAACCCTAGCTGCTACCTTCGTGTTTAGGAGCTTCGTGAGGTTAAGGAGTTTCTGAACATTCGGTGTCCCTCTGCTCTTGAAACAACAGGCCCCGGCTACCTTGGGTCTACATTGCTGTCCGTCATGTCTTCAGGATTAGGGTCTAGTGGTTCAACATTTGGCATTCTTCAAGACCCCAATGTTGTTCTGCAGTTGAACCGGGGATGCAAAGTTAGGCATTTGGGAGTTAGGGGTTTACAAAGCGGCTTCCGATTAAAGGGTTCAAGGCAGCTCTTCCGTCAACAAGCTTCTTGCTTCCTTTTGCTTCTATGCGAAGAGATGTAACGAGAGATGATAGCAGAGAGCGAGAGAGAGACAGAGAGAACAAAAGAGCAAGATCTTCATTGGCATGACTTGCACATCACTGGTGACACATCAACATATAAAAAAGCAAGGGAAATAACCAAACAAAAACAAACAGATAAATAGCTCGATGAACAGAACAATACACATATATACACAGACGTGTATATCTGCACTTGCTTTTTCTGTAAAACATATGTATGTACCTGCGTGCCTCACAAACCTATATGAAGACTCTACCCGGACACCCAGCTCCCTCGACGGGGTAAGCCTAAACCCTAAACCGTAGCAACCTCGTACAGGGTCCCAGCCCGGTAACGTAGACCGACAGATAGATAAAACAGCCGCAGTGACGTGCAGAAACGAAAGCTTCAGTTCACACTCACCCCGAAGCCCACGCTGAAGCCCCAGAGATAAAGCAAGAGACAGACATAGGATTAGAGTTAGAGCTAGAGACAGGTATAAGTATAGATATCGATATACGAACAAATATAGACGCAGATGAGCTGCGGACACAGATGCAGATATTGGCAGAGATAGATGGTTGGATAAAACCCAAGACGAACAGAGGGACCGAGAGAGATAAACAAACTAACACCTAGATGGATCGATAGACGGGTTAAACAAATAGATAGATACACAGAAAGATGGATAAGAGACAAAGTTCGTAGCCCTAAGCCCTATATAAACCCTGGATGCCCGCTCGCCTTGCCTGACTTCTGGAATTCCCGCAAATGGGCTTCCAGAAGCCTCCGCTGGTTTTGGCACATCTGGGCCTACTTGGGGTGTTGCGCTTCGCTCTTGCCATCTAGGGTTTGAGGGTTCAACTTTGGGATTCCCTAAATCCTAAACCCTAAACCTTAAACCCTAAACCCTAAACCTTAAACCCTAAACCCTAAACCCTAAACCTTAAACCCTAAACCTTAAACCCTAAACCCTAAACCTTAAACCCTAAACCCTAAAAGCTAAACCTTAAACCCTAAACCCTAAACCTTAAACCCTAAACCCTAAACCTTAAACCCTAAACCTTAAACCTTAAACCCTAAACCCTAAACTTTAAACCCTGGACCCTAAACCCAAAACCGTTTTTGGGCTGGAGAGCTTGGGTTTCGTTGCCCGGGTATCGGGTTGAATCTTAATGTGTTTCGGCTGTTTCTGCAGGAAGGCTTGCGTAATATCATGCTGTCACCACCTGTCGGCAAGATCTAAGCCCTGAACCCTTACCGAAGCCTTCTAGAACCCCGCCACTCTTGCACAACCTCTACCGTTAACCCTTAATAGACCCCTTTCGAAGACTCTTGGCCTGATGCTTCGGCCTGCTTTCCCCAAGCCCCAGAGCCTTCTGTCTCATAAGCATGCCATACTTGGAGGGTCGGGGGACTTAGTAAGTAGTTATTCTAGGGACTTATAAGTGTCAGAACCCCAGCTAGGGTCCCTTTTCGGGTACTTATATATAAGTCTACTTACTACCTACGGTTACCTACTTACTAAGTCCCCCGACCCTCCAAGTATTGAGGAACCCTGTTCCCGGTCTAACGGGTCCCGATGAAATCTGCATCTGGGCCCTAAATTCAACCCAAAGCATGGCAGAATGCTTATTTCTAGAACCTTCATAGATCTCTGTAGACAGAACTCTGACACTCTCTTTACAGAACTCTGATATATGCATGAACACAGACATACATACGTACGTTTTACCACATTTAGACGTATATATACACACATCATGGCAATTAGAACCCACCCCGACCCTTCTAAATAGCTGACGTTTTACATCCTAGAAAACAGAACCCTGCTGACTCCCAAACTTTCAATTTCCTAAGATCCTAACGAAGGCCCAGACAGTGTAGAAGCCCTTTCTTGCATCTCCCTCCCCTAAACCCTAAACCCCAACACCCTAATACACTAAAACCCTAAACCCCTAAACCCTAAGCCCTAAACCCTAAACCCTAAGCCCTAGACCCTAAGCCCTAAACCGAAACCCTAAGCCCTAAACCGTAAACCCTAAGCCCTAAACCGTACACCCTAGAACCCTAAAGCCCTTCTCTACAGATCCCTTACAGGAACCCTTGTAGGAACCCTTAAATGAACCCGTAAGGATCCCTTTAAAGGAACACTATAAACCCTAGAGCCCTAAACCCTAAAACCCTAAACCCTAAACCCCATAGATCCCTTCAAAGGAACCCCTATATAGTAGAAGCCCAAAAGTTGGAAACCCAATAGCCTCAATCCTTCACAGTATAATGTAAAGGGAATCCCAGCACCATTTGGCCTTAATCCGGTTTCCAACTTTATGGGGTTTACTGTAGATCCTAAAACCCTAAACCCTATAGATCCCTTTAAAGGAACCCCTATAGATCCCTTTAAAGGAACCCCTATAGATCTCTTTAAAGAAAACCCAAGAGCCCCCCTTGGCCTGGCCGCTCCAGGTCTCTGTCGCTGCGCTGCACTCGCGCGCGCTGCAGCTTAGTCGTCTTTGGGCGCCTCGTGGCTGCCCCAGAGGTGGTCCCATAATATACGTATAGTCATAATCATAATGGTGGTAATAGTAGTATTAGTAGTAGTAATAGTGATAATAGTGATTACGGTAATAATAGTCATAATAGCAATAATGATCATAATAATTGAAATAATACTACTAATAAGAATAATGGTTCTACAAGGCATCTATACGGGTTCCATGTGGGGTTGGGGCTTAGGTGTTTCAGATCTGGGGCTCTTGTTTGGGATTTAGGATCTGGTGCTTACCCTAAGGCCCTAAAGCAGTTCCTTTTTGGGGTTCATATTTAGAATCCTATTCGGTAATCCGAAAAAGGAACTACTTTGGGGCCTCTGGGTATCGACTTGGGGTTTTTAAGCGGCTTGGGTCGCGGGTCAAGGGTTGCGAATTGAACTGTAGGGTTTAGGACTGGGGGTTGGGGTGTAGGAGTTCGGAGGTTTGGATTTGATAAGGGCTTAATGTGGGTTTTGCAAGAGGAGCTGCGTGAAACTTGCATTTTGGGATCGGAAGGGCTAGGAAACCATAAACAGGTTCAGGCTGGGTGTGGGCTTTTCGGGACAGATAGCAGGATACATCAGCGCATGATAGCCCTCGCGCAGAAATCAGGGACATCACGCCCCATCCAGACCCAAAAGTCCCCGCATCCTACGCATTCTTTAGACTTCCTGATAGAATATAGTAGGGGTCTTAATACTTAGAATAGGCTTGGGGCCCATTATACTATCTTTATAACAAGGAACCCCCAAAAAAAAGTACAGGCAATTATTAAGGCCCCTATATCAGTCGACTTGAAGCGGCAGGCGGCAGGTCTACCCTGCACCAGAACTCAAAGGCATAGGTCATAAGCACAGGCGCAGACACAAACACTCTCTCCTTGAAGCTTTAAGCACTACCAAGTAGTGTGTTGTGATCCCTTAATACCGGAGGTTGTTACCTTAAGCAATTGGAACACTTGTAGAACTGAGTGCAGCCCTTCCAGAACCCACATCGGACCCTTTTTGGAGGAACAGGTATAGTAATAATAAGAAATAATATATAACAACAATAAGAATAGTAATAATAGTAATAATAGTAATAATAGTAATAATAGTAATAATAGTGGGTAAGGGCTCGACCGCTTGAAAGGCCGCGTGCGCAAACTCATAGAGTCGGCGGGCATACTGGTCCTCAGTCGACATTTGCAGCCCGAACGTTTTGCTCCCCGAGACTCCAATAAGTAGGGTTATAAGTAGGGTAACGATACTTATAACCCATATTAAGGGACTTATAGCCTTCTTATAACTACCCAGAGAGCCCTATGACCCTTGATTGAGGAATATCGCTTAGATCATACTATGAAGCCCTATATAATTTAAGCGATATTCCTGAAATTACGGGGTATTGGGCTCTCTGGATTTTTCTTCAAGCCTCAAGGCGACACCCTCAACGGCTACCCTAAACCCTAAACCCTAAACCCCTAAAGCCCTAAACCCTAAACCGTGGCTCTTGGGATTCATGTTAACTCTTTTTGACTCCTCAGCGAAACCCTAAACCCTAAGACCTCCTAACCCTAGAAGCCCAACCCCAAGGGTCCAAAGAACCTAACAATTGGGCACTTGGTTTTAGGATAGTAGTTATAGAAGCAAAACCCCAAGGGTCCAAAGGACCTAATATCTTATATTATGTAGACTAGGATTTCGGAGAAAGTATATATGATTATTGGGTACTTGGACCCTTGAGGCAAAGCCCGAAACTCCCAAACGTGCACTGGGCCCTAAGCTCCACCTCAACCTGGATTATAGGCCTTTGTGTTATCAGGTTGAAGAACCCTAAAACCTTTCTAAACATCTTCAAAGCCCTACACGCTAAACCTAAACCCGGAATTTCGTCCTTGGAGTTTTGAGGATCTTCAGTCAGGCTTCAGGGCTTAGGGTCAAAGCAAACCTTAAGAAATTAATCCGACCCAAACCCCGCACTATTTTCACAAAACCCCTTTACAGTAGAAGCCGGAAAGTTGGAATATCATTATCATAATCCCTCTAATGTGAATTATAGGGGATCCTGCCATTATTCCCTGTTCCAACTTTCTGGAGTTCCCTTTACAGGAACCCTGAAACCCTAAATCCGGAAGCCGAAGACCGCCATAGAATGCTTGTCGTACCCTCTTTTTCACTCTTTGTAACGACGAGCGAAACGAAGGACGACATATGCATCCTCAAATAATGTGCATCTACATAAACAAATAAATATATATATATATATATATATATATTTTTGTGCAACCGCAAAGAACCTTCTATCATCCTTGAAACACACCTCTATCCAATATCTGGGGCGGAGAACCGGAGCGACAATTGTAGGCTCGTGGCGCTGCACCAGCCTGACTTTCAGAAGCAATTTAGGGTTTAGGGTTAAGGGCTCTAGGCGAATATTGTAAACCTTAAACCCTGAGACGCAACGTGAAACACCAGCTGAAGTCTGTCAGAGACCCTCAACCTGTTGAACAAAGGGTTTCAAACCTGAATCCTCATGTTGAGTGGTTTAGGGCTACTTAATATGGGAGTTTCCGAAAATAGGATACCTTATTTTGGGAGCCTTATAATAAGGATCCTACTATTTAGGGTAGTATATTAGGATCCCCTATTTCCGGAAAGTCCTGTATAGGGGCCTTAGTCATTAGCATAACCCCAACGGTCCAAAGGACCCTATAATGAGGTACTCGGTTTTTGGATAGTAGTTATGTAGGCTCGGGTTTCGGAGAGTATATGATTATTAGGTACTTGGACCCTTGGGGTAAGGTGCTGGGGTATAATATGCTATCAGTTAGAATAAGGAACGTAACTGTTTGGGCCCCTGTTCTCAGGGTTTGTACTGCTTCTTGGGAGATTCAAAGGCTTGGCTAAAGTACAGGCCTCAATAATTTCAACAGTGGCTTGGGATCCGCGATGGTATACTTGTACTTCTAGTAATAAACCTAAGATATTATTCAGGCCTCTACATTAACAGTTGCCGTGAGCAGGGTAGGGATCCCTACACCCGACAGCCTAAGCACTGAAACAAGCCGAAACCCTTGGGGCGCTCTGTGCTTCGCGTCTTGAGCCCGCTTTGGGCTGCTGATTGTATATGATCTGACTAGTCGGAGCCTTGAAAGAATGATCTCCCACTTTTTTGAATTCCCACATGCACAAACTGGCTGAGTTTGGATTCTCAATTCCTCAGTACTTTGACAACCTACGGATCGATGGTCAGCATCGCGTCATTAAGAATGTTTACCGCCGCGAGGAAGGCACAAGCCAAACTTCCCAAATGTGCACCCTACTTTACCCTACTAAACCCAAAACACGTAAACCCTAAAGCCTAGCTTTCTCGTCCGGGTAGAAGGTTTGACCGTGAACCCTAGAGTTGATCTAGGGGTCAAGTATGCACTACAAGTAAACCCTAAACCCTAAACCCTATAAACCCTAACTGCATGCCTCGGAAAGATGAGCTTCACACCAAGTCGATCATTTCAACCCTGACACCTGCCCTACCCTAAACCATAAACCCTAAATCCTGCAGCCCTAAAACTCTAAACTCTTGAGACTACCAAACCCCCGGACCCTGATGAATCAAGAAAACCGAACTTCAGGAGCATGTCCAAGTTGCTTCTTGACCGTCGACTCTAACCTGGGTGTGCTTGAATCAAAGGGGAAACGGAGGGACCCTTAATAGGGACCCCTACCCTATAATGGGCTATATGATGGGTTTATAGTGGCTATATTACGGGTATATACCTAGGGCCTTATTAAGGGTCCCTCCTTTTACCCTTGGATTGAGGGTTTGGGCTGTCCGCTTTGTTTGGCCGGTATACATGCAGAGCTTCAGGGCTTGGTGCTTTGTTTGGGTTCTGATAGAGACAAGACTTAAAGGCCCAGAAAACTTAGTAAGTAGGTTATAACTATAGGGTTCCTTAAAGGGGTCTTTGAAAGGGATCTATAAGGGTTCTAAAAGGGTGGTTTAGGGTCCAGGGGACTTAGTAAGTAGGTTATAACTATAGGGTTATAAGTACCCTAAATGGAGCTACCCCAACTATAGCCCTACTTATAACCGACTTACTAAGTCCCCTGAGCCTCTAAGCAAGGTTTCCCTGGTAATGAGGAGTCTTGCCAGATCTTGTCAGAAGCAGGTTTTAAGAGGCGATGTTCAAAAGTCTAGATGGGAGTTTCCAAAAAAGAGGGACCCTCATATAGTACCCTAAATAGTAAGATCCTTATTATAAGGACCCCTAAAATAAGGTACCCTAATTTTCGGAAATTCCCAGATGTCTCTAAAGATGACTGTAATTGATAGTTTTGTTCTGCCGGTTTTTTGAACACACATATGGGCATCCGAAGTTGTAGTGTTGAAGACAGCTGGGGGGTTTGTGGACCTCAAGAAGCTTAGTTTAGTGCATGCATATTGGTCTCGATCTGTAGCTCGGAGCGTTTGCGTTGATAGCCCAACCCCGTTAAACCTCTTCTAGGATACCCAGTAACCTAAGAAAAAAAGGCCTCTCTCTCTTTTTGGTATTGGGTAACTTTATATGGAACCTAGGACTACAAAAAGGGAATAAGGGTACTACTGGGCATCCTAGTCTTTAAACAACCAACAAGCCGTGATCAAGTCCTGAAGACCCTGAGCCGCAAAATCCCAAATCCCGAAAACATCCTAACCTACACGAAACCCTCAACCATTGCAATACCCCAGCCATCAGAACAAAAGCCTGGACAAAACACAGAAGCCACTTGCGCAAGCGTGTAACATGGAAGCCTATGCACCCCGATTAAGAAGATAGGTCCCTAATCCCTTCCCCCTAATATTAAACGCCCCCCCCCCCCCCCCCCCCCCTTAATGTAAAAACTGGATTTCAGGGATTTAATTTTAATATTAGGGGGGGGTTTCGGGGCATCCACGTAGCACGAGATCTCTAAGCCTTGAGGCCCGAAGCCCTAAACCTCGAGCCCCAGACCCTAAAGCCCTGAGCCCCAAACTTTGAGCCCTACAGCCCCAAGCCCTTAAAGCTTTAGCCCTGAGCCCTAAACCCTTAAACCCTAGAGCTCTGGTGTCTGAGACCGGGCCGCTAGGACACGGGTGGGGGGGGTTAGTCGGTTAGTTCTTCCGGACAACCATTCCCAAAGAGACCCTCCCCCCCCCTCCCCAAGAGTACGAGTCCCCCCCCGCCTCAATAGTCTTGGAATAAACCCCCCCCCTCAATACTCCTGAAGTATGGACCCCCCCCCCTCAATACTCCTGGAGTATGGACCCCCCTCCCGTCTAAGAACCCCCCCCGACCCCCTCAATACTCCTGGAGTAAGGACCCCCCCCCCCCCCCTCAATAGTCCGAGAGAACGAACCCCCCCCACCCCGCTAACGGCGCTATCTGTGGTGTCTTTAGTACTGCTGTAATCTTTGGCTCTATAAAGCCCTGAGCCCTAAACTTTAAGCCCTAAAGCTCTACTGTCTTTAGTACGGCTGTAATCTTTCGCTCTATTAAAACTCATACAAAACCTAGCCCCCCCTAATGTTTATAATTGACTTTCAATTGTGGGCCCGAAACCGCGAAATTCCGGGGGCCGGGAGTTTTTATATTAGGGGGTGTTAATGTTAGGGGGAAGATTTGACAACTGGAGTATGGTTTTGAAGTTCAATCCGTATACTTATATAAAAGCTACCAGAGGATAGATCTGCTAATTGCTTCGAGCGCGTCGGTAATCCAATATCCTAGACTCAATACCCTTTGACTGCGGCAGCAAAGGCTTATAGCTATGTACGTACCACTTTAGGATACTTTGGGCATCCAGAATTGGCCCTGACAGAATTTGGGAGTTTCCGGAAATAGGGGCCCCTAAAAAAGGTACCTTGAATAGTAGGATCCTTATTATAAGGACTCCCAAATAAGGTACCCCCTCATTTTCGGAAACTCTAAACCCTAAACCCTTTACAGAACCCTTATAGATCCCCTTAAGGAGCCCTTAAAGGATCCCTTGAAGGTACCCCCCCTAATTTTCGGAAACTGCCGTTTGACAATACGGGAGCAGGGTCGGCAAAACAGACCGGAACCGGAATCCGGGCCATGGTGCGGAGGCTGCACTTCGGGCATTAAGATACGTTTTAAAACCTATACTTGGAGGCCCAGGGGACTTAGTAAGTCTGTGAAAAGTAGGGTTATAATTGGGGTAACTCCATTTAGGGTACTTATCGCCCTTATAACCTACTTACTAAGTTCCCCGGGCCTCTGAGTATAGTCTCCATGGTAGTTCTTGTCTTGGTGTCACCAGCAAAACACGTAGGATCCCAAAAGGCCATGGAGTAATGTAGACTGCGGCGAGATGCTAGGCGTGGACTTGAGGCGTTCGCTGTTCATACTGCATGCCGCTTTGTTGCAACATTGCAGCTGCCTTATCAGTCATCTCGATACCTCTTGAAACTCATAATTAGCCACGAAACTTCTGAGCCTAAGTCTTCAAAACCAGATCTTAAACTCAGAAGCATGATAAGCCAAAAGCATCAAAGTCGTAAGCAGTGCGAAACACTGCAGGCGAAAACTTCTAACCGCGATTGGCGACTTCCGGCCATTTTCTGGTTGCTTCAGCGTCGTTTATAGGGCCCTGCCCATACGAAAAGTTGGTCTAAGCTGAGAGGCTTCTTGTCCAAGGTGTATGGTTGAAGAAAGTCGATGATGCCAAGCCGTATTCGACCGCTCTTGCCAGTCCTTAGAGCCATTGGCGACAATGGCGTTTGGGCTTTACGGCTCTAGGGATCACCTAAAAGCCTAAACCCTAAATCCGAAAACTCGAAAATCTAACACCCTAAACCGAATGCTTTGTCTTTTAAAGTTGTGTCGGTCTTTCTTTGCATCACCTGCCAACTCTGGCTCACAGCTATCGAAAAAAGGATTTAAGGCTTCGGCTTTAGCGGTTTAGGGTTTATGTTTAGGGCTTTGGATTCACAAGGTGTGGGTTTCTGGCGCCTAGGGTAAATTCTGCGTCTTTGCCGTTCAGGGAGGGCTCAGGCTTCAGGGCTTCGACACGTATGACTCTGATGCCATACCTTTAGCCGGAATAACCTACCTTTTTAGGGTTCCTTATTATGATTTCCTTATATAAGTCCTTAAAAAGGTAGGTTATTCCGGCTTAAGGTATATCATCCAAACAAAACCAGCGTCTAGCATCGAATATATCATTTTTGTATTTATATACGTGCATGTATCTACAAAATACAGCACATTGTCTAAGATCTGTAACGTTCACTACTTCTCGTAGACTGATGGCATGAAGCTATGCTTCTTCCAGGTGTCGTATCTAATCTGTATAGCCTGAACCCTACTACTTGGAGACCCAGGGGTAGTTATAAGTAGGGATATAAGTAGGGTAACTATACATATAACACATATTAAGGGACTTACAACTCTACTTATAGCTACCCATGAACCTCCAAGTAACCCCCACTTAATGTAGAATGGTAGAAACGCAACTTGGTTCGTGGATGTAGGGCAAACCGATGATAAATGCTTCCGCCGATGAGGGCTTGGGGCTATATGGGGATGAGGGTAGTCGGGATCTGCGTACTAAGGCTCCGAAATGAACGGAGTTTCACTCATTAATCCTGGTCTACATAAGGATCATTGTAGTCGCCTCGTGGGTGGGGGGAGGCTCAAAAAACCCGCAGCCCGACGTGCCCGTTTCCCTCTCTCTCTCTCTCTCCCTCTCTCGCTTTCTTTCGCCAGGGCTATGGTATAGGGGTGTTACCCTCTCTCTCTCTCTCTCTATCTCTCTCTCTCTCTCTCTCTCTCTCTCTCTCTCTCCCTCCCCCCCTCGCTCGAGCCCTCCCTCCAACTCTCTCTGGCGGTTGAGGTTCATAGCTTCAGACCATGCCCCGCAACACCCTGGAGAGGCTCCTCCGCTAGAGTTCGGAAAGTGCGCGGGCAGGAAGCTAGCAGATTTGAACAGGACATCTGCAAGCATGAGTTTCTTACATGCAAGAATCGGACAAAACTTGCACATTCCAAGCACCCCTAATCCCTATGAGGTCTTTTGGGACGAGAGGCTGGCCTTCCTCGTAGGCCATAAGCAGAGAATAATCTACCAAACCCAACTCCTGGCCCAGGGCATCTGATGTTTTCATGGGTTCAGGATTCAGGGTTTCCCAGAGAGCCCAATACCCCTTATTAAGGAATATAGCTTAAATCATAATATGAAGCCCTATATAATTTAAGCCATATTCCTTAATTAAGGGGTATTGGGCTCTCTGGGTTAGGGCAGCTTTGCTTCCTGGGGGCGTGGGATATACGGGCCTACGTGTAGGGGTGGCTAAGGGCTCGGGGTTGCTTGTTTCACCTCGACGCCGCCACCAACTCGAGGCTGTCAAAACTATAGGATTGTAGAGGTTCCGGGGTCGCAGAAACTCAGGTTCGTGTCCCGTCCCCTCCCTGAAACTTCCTTTGCAATTAAGCTGGGATTTGTTGAAGGTTTGGGCGTTGGATTCATGAATTGAATTCGGGAAGTGCTGACGGTTACCTATTCCGATGCTGAGGATGTAGCGCAGACCCCTGAACTAGCCCCGCCGCCTTCCTGCATCAATATGATACGGGAAAGGGGCTCAGAATAGGGGTGCTGCTAAATGGTCCACGAACCAGAGATTAGGTTCCCTCTTCTTCTCGCCGCTTCAATCAGTTCCTGTACTAGACGAGACGCTATATATATATATATATATATGACATATTTCACAAGTACGCTTTTTGGGGACCATATCGGAATTTCACAGCTATGCTTGTTCAAACGCCTATATGGCTTCAGTGATCGCTCCACAGCCTAAGAAGGACCCACCCAGTCGGGTTTGGGGTTTAGGGTTTGGGCGTAGGGGTTTCGGGTTTTGAGCTCGGGGGGAAAGTCTAGGGTAATAATTTCTCATGATCATACATTGGCGCTGAAAGCCTCGTGATAAAAACTATTACAGGCTTTGAAGCCAAACCCTAGACCCTAAACCCGCTTCAAAGCCCTGCCATTTGCAGTGCAGGGGTATTGGACCCAGAAGTCCTACAAAGCCATGTGAAAGTTTCCGAAAATGGTGGACGCCAATATTTCTGATTGCAATATGGGAGTTTTCAAAACATAGGGGACCCTGATATAGCACACTAATTCGTAGGATCCTTCTTTTAAGGACCCCAACATGAGGTACCCTAATTTTCGGAAGCTCCCATATTACAACCAGAATAATCCCCAAAGGCTCCACATAACACACGTCTCCGAAACCCGAAGTAGCCCTCAACTCTGGCCCGGAACCCTCAAAAACCCTGAAGCGGTCATCCCAAACTCCATCAACCCTGAACCTGAAAAAGGTTACAATCCCTGCTATACGTATCTAGGTTACCCAGTAACCTAAGAATAAAAAGGCCTCTCTTTTTGGTATTGGGTAACTTTATAAGGAACCTAGGACTACAAAAAAGGAATAAGGGTACTACTGAGCATCCTAGGTATAAGGGAACCCACAACAGGAATCACAATTTCGGATCTAGGATTGCTCTAGAATCCTTGTTGCAACCATCATCGTAGCCCCAATAGCCTCTTAAGGAGCAGACCCGAAACCCCAAACGTTAGCCTACACCCTGGACTCTTTACGGTTTGGGGGTTTATGGCTTTAGGGCTCTAGAGGTTACGGCTTTAGGGTGTTAGATGCTAGAGTGCTGGCACGGGACTTAGCAAAAATATAACGGGTTATGGATACTCAGTTACAGTGCTTCTCGCCGTGTTGCCATGCTGACTAAGTCGTGCGACATTCCAAGTACCAGGAGCTAAGTTCGGGCCTGCAGAAGCTCGAGATCTTTCGTCAGTGCATGCTCCAGACGATCGCTATCCTGAAAGGGGCAGAGAAGGGACCGGGACTACATAGGGTTTCTAGGAGTTTAGGGTTTTGGGGCTTTGAATGCTGTGAGACAATCGTTAATGTGTTGTTCTGAAGTTTTATACGGTTTTGGGGGTGGTTCGAAAGCCCAGTGTTACCCCGTATTGAGGTGCTGTGGGGCTTTGTGCTTGTGTTGTATATACGGCTCTGCAATGTTTCAAAAGGATTTTCACAAGCGTCTGAAATAGTCAATAGACTGCCTGGAACTGCAGGGGACGTATGACGACCATCGAAGATATTAGGGGCTGTCAAATATCAAACGCTGTTGGGCGAGGTGAACGCTTCTGATTTTGGGCACCCGGAAAGGGTGATATAGAGGCCTTAACACTTAGAATACGGTTTCGGGGTGTAGTATACTATACTTCTGATAGGGCCCCTTCCCCCCCCCCCCCCGCACACAAAAAGTAACTTTTGGTAATTACTGAGACACCTGTATCACAGAGACTCAAAGTTTTAAGACCTGTCGGCTCCCTCAGCCGTGCCTGTTGAGGGTTACGTAAATTGAGTTTACTTGTATAAGTCCTTGAAAAAGTAGGCTGTTGATTGGGGGGCTAGGCAAACCCTAAACTTTCCCTCAATCCCCGTAAACCCTGACGAAACCCCTAAGCCTCTTGGGAGTTCTATGTGTTTGGGCCTTCCGGGTTTCGGGTTCCTGGGAAATAGAAACCTACAGCATGAAACAACCATAACCCTCAAGCCGCGTTAAGACAGGATTCTTGGGAGAACGTCGAACCCCAAATCCCCAAATTCTCTCATTCTCAACATTCAGAGGTCTACCCTAAGGCCCCAAAGTAGTTCTTTGTTGGGGTTCATATACAGAATCCTATAAAGTAATCCCAAAAAGGAACTTCTTTGGGGCCTATGGGTAGGCCGCAAAATCCTCGGATTCCAAAGAAGGCCCCCGGAAGCCCAGCATCAAACCCCACGAAAGCCTGGTAACAAACCTATGAAGCCGTACTTCTCAAACATCCTCGCAAATCACCCCAACAACCCCAAACAAAAACCCTGAACCCTAAACGGTAAGGGCCTAAACCCCTAAACCCTAAACCCTCAAAGCTGCCGAGCTCTCCTCCTTCGAAAGGACAACGGGAAGACCGGAAAAGGCGGCGAGGAAGCCGCCGTCCCACTGGACTTTTGCTTTGGCTTCCTCACTCCTTAGATCTTACAAACTAAAGCTTTAGGAGAGTTTTGTACGGTCCTTAGGTCTTAGAAAGCTTTGCGAAGGGGCTTTAAGGGGTTTTAGTAGGGTGAATTAACAGGCTCCTTAGGTCTTTCAAAGCCTTGTGAAGGAACGGTTAAGGGGTTTTGGTAGGGCTTAGGTCTTAGAAAGTTTGTGAAGGGGCTTTTAGTAGGGCTAATTAACCGGCTCCTTAGGTCTTGCAAAACTTTATAGAAGGCTTGATAGGGGTTTATCGCTGCGCTAGCACTGTTTGGGTGCTGGTTAGGTTAGGTTTTGTATGATGAGGTTTTATATGGCTCGACAAGGGTCTTGTCTGAAGGACATGTGACCGACATGAGGGTTATGCATTTTTGCCAGGGGGGCAATCCGGTTGTACGAGGGTTTTAGGTGGCTTTCTATGGCTCTACAACCGTTTACCGAGACTCTGTGTAGCACCTACTTTTGTCATACGACGGGATCCTGCAGTGGCCGTTTTAACTAGACTATCCAGAAATGAATGGTGGTTCAGGGTTGTATGGTGTTCAAATTCTAGGGGTAACATGGACCCGAACCCTGAACCCTTAAACCCTAAAAGTTAAGGACCATCTGATACCAAGGCTCTCCCCAAACCCTAACCCCCAAAACCCTAAACCCCAAAACCCTAAACCCTAAAAGTTAAGGACCACCTGATACCAAGGCTCTCCCCAAACCCTAACCCCCAAAACCCCAAAACCCTAAACCCTAAAAGTTAAGGACCACCTGATACCAAGGCTCTCCCCAAACCCGAACCCCCAAAACCCTAACCCCCAAAACCCTAAACCCTAAACCCCAAAACCCTAAACCCTAAAACCCTAAACCCTAAAAGTTATGGACCACCTGATACCGAGGCTCTCTTCCTTGGCTGGAGGCAGGTTCCTGTGGGCTCCGACGCCTTTGATGTCGAAGATCTGCCAACCCTCGGTGATCTGCAGTAGATTCCTGGAAGGGGTTGTCTTGGGGTTTCCTTTAAAGGGGTTCTATAAGGGTGCTATAAGGGTTCTGCAGTAGATTCCTGGAAGGGGTCTTGGGTTTCCTTTGAAGGGGATCTATAAGGGTGCTATAAGGGTTCGTGCTCCTGGAGTCTACTGCTCTTGGGGTTTACAATGGTTTGCACGAGAAAGCCCAGTGTCACTGAAATAGGGAATGATACACCTTGAAAGTAAGACAATGCAGGAATTGCAGAGGGTCCCTTCACATGGGCGGTAGTCAAAATTAGGGTCCCTTTTGGGGTCCCTATTATAATACGGCACCTACTATTTAGGGTACCCAAAAAGGGACCCTAATTTTGAAAACCACCCACATGATTTACGGTATCTTTTCGTGAAGTACGGCTGTAAGCTTTCAGACTCTGGGGGCAAGGGTTTCGGGCTGAGGGTAACCGGCACTCTACACGGCTTTCAATTTTTTGGGCTTTGCCGAACTTGTGAAACTAGTGTTCGATACTTCAAGGAGTTTCGGGTGGGTAAGTCTTTTTTGGCGAACGCACTTACTACATTGACTACATGTCGAAACCTAAAGGCCCTCGAGCCTGCAACACCCTCGAACACACTCAAGCAATAAACCCTTCAAGACCCGATTCAAGCCCTAAACCCTTAAAGCCCTAAACCCTAAAACCCTAAAATCCCTTGAAGCCCTAAACCCCAAAACCCCAAAATCACTGAAAGTCCAAAACCGAGTCTCCGCATCACAATGATGGAGTGAGACTCATGGGACTGACGGCCATGGCCGCGTACCTGTGCACATTGGCTTTTGGTGTTGGCTTCCTGTCACTGTCGTGGCTCCTGAACCCTAAGCCCTAAATCCCTAGAACCCTAAACCCTTTCAAGGGCGCTGTAGGGTTCGGGGTTTGAGGATTGTGAAGTTGGTTTCTGTTTTTGGGTGCTCTGGAGAACAGAAAAGCGCAGGAGTGTCCAATAGCTTGGGCACCCTAAACCCGCCGGCTTGGCGAGTGTTCGGAGAGTCTGAGGAGCACCGGCCTGGCAAGGCCTTTACTATAGGGGCCCTGATAATCAAAGAGGCTTTGGGGGGCGGTATATTATACTGAAACTATAGCAACGAACCCTGGGGAATATTGTTGGTAATGATTAATAGGCTTCTAGACCCGAAAGAACCTACCTTTCTAGGGTTCCTCATTATGATTTCCTTAGATGTGCCCTTAAAAAGGTTGTGGGGGCTCTACAGCTGTTCTTACGATCTACATCAGGAAACCGTATAAGGCAGACCCTCATGACAGCTTGACGGTCTGCATTACTTGAAGGCCAGGGGACTTAGTAAGTCGGTTAGAAGTAGGGTTCGATTAGGGGGTTACTCAATTTGGGGTTCTTATAACTCTACTTATGACACACTACAATAGTATACCATAACATACGACAATATACTATATAACCCTGCATAACAACTTACTTACTAAGTCCAGTAGGCCTCCAAGTAGTGTACTTCACAGCGCACCTCGAAGTATCCGAAAATCTCGCAAAGCAGCGAGGGCTCCCCACTTTGGGCCTAGCAAGTCGAAAGTTTTGGGTCCTACCGGGTTTAGGAGAGTTTCGGGTTTAGGTTGAGGCTTTAGGATCAGGGCTTAGGGTGACTAATAACCTACTTTTGCGTAAAGCTAATTGTGTCTTCAGGGTCGGGTTTGTGCATTTATGCTTGGGTAGCACTGGACTTTGAAGTAACCAGGGAAAAAAAAGTATAGACCTTTCTTTCATTCAAGTATGGTACTCCAAACCCAGGGCAGCAAGTTTAGTGTTTGAGGTTTCTTGGCTCAAGCCCTCGTTCCGAAGTCCAATGTAAACTCAAACTAACTAGGATGCCCAGCAACCTAGGCATAAAAAGGGCACCCTTTTTGGTATTGGGTAACTTTAAAAGGAACTTAGGACTACAAAAAGGGAATAAGGGTAGTACTGGGCATCCTAGTTAATGGTTTCCCGGGCACTCTCTATGCTGTCCTTCCATACGTGCTCAAGTAGGTTAATTTCGGCAGCCGGAATATCTGAAGCTAAAGCTTGAACTTCGAACCCAAGCCCCAAGAAGCGTCATAATCCTGTAGGCTGGTGAGGGCTAGTGTAAGGGGCAATACATGATGAAAAGGGATACTTGGACAGCGTCTGTAGCCTTGATAACAACACCCATTGAAGTTAAGAACCCCAAACCGAGTAACCTCGGGGGTACTTACGTGAGCCCTTGCTTGCGATTCTCGCCGTTTGGGAGTTTCCGAATATAGGGGACCCTAATATAATACCCTACCAAATAGTAGGACCCTTATAAGGATCCAAAAATAAGGTACCCCTAAATATCCGAAATTCTAAACCCAAAACCCTTTATAGAACCATTATAGATCCCTTTAAGGTGCCCTTGTAGATCCCTTTAAGGAGCGCTTATAGATCCCTTTCAGGTACCCCTAACTGTCGGAAACTCCCATTTCTTGGGCAAGGGCCTGAGCCATGCGCGCCACCATCGGCGCAGCCAAGACAGTGGCGAGATGCTCACCTTCGGCTGGGCGCACCTCCTCGAAGAGGGCGCTGCAAATGTAGGGGCCTTAATAAGTAGAATAGAGCTTTGGAGATACATTATAATTTAATAATAATAAGGAGACCCAAAACCCTGTTCTAATTATTAAGACCCGTACATTACACTGAAAACCCTTCTCTTGCCTGCCTTAACCCTTAATTAACCTACCTGTTTAGGGGGGTGACTATGATTTCCTGAGGTATGTTATTCCGGGTTAAGGTTCACTGAACCCTTCCTAGTCCTAAACCCTAAACCCCAATTAAACCCTGAACCTACAACCCTAAGCCCTGTAAAACCCTAAACCCTAAACCGCTAAAAGACGCTTCGGGCGTTTTTCTGTGTCCTTCAGCACCAGCTCACCAGCCTCAGAGCGCCAGAAAGAGCCTGGGAAGTCTCCGAAAACTTGAAGGGCTCAGGGTTTAGGGCTTTAGGGGTTGAGGGATGCAGGGGCTTAGGGTTAAGGGCTTTAGGGTTTTAAGGATGCAGGGGTTCAGGGCTTTAGGGTTTCAGGGATGTAGGGGTTTAGGGTTTAGGGCTTTAGGGGCTTAGGGATGCAGGGGCTTAGGGTTAAGGGCTTTAGGGATTTAGGGATGCAAGGGTTCAGGGTCTAGGGCTTTAGGTTTTTAGGGATGTAGGGGTCTAGGGTTGATTATAGGGGCCTTAATAATCAGAGTTAAGGGATACTATACGGGTACCATAAGAGAGGAGCAGGATTTCGGCTTCAGGCTCATGGAGGCATCACGGGACTCAAGGGGTAGGGTTCACGAATTGGGGAGTGAAGGTTGGCCCTGGGGTTACAAGTTGTGATATCAGCACCCCGAATCGAGCTCTGTAGCTCTGAGTATAAGCTACATACAACATAACAAAACTCCTCTAAGCATTCATGTGCGCTTTGAAGCCCCTGCCTTGTAAACCGTCACCTGTATCTTCGCATGTCGAGCTATTTGGATGCAGCGAACCCACATCCACAACGACTCCGGTAGAAGAAGCTTAAAGCACGCCATTTTTCCAACCTATGACTGCCCAATGCTTCTAATCATACTCGTGAAATCCCATCCCAACCAGATATCTCAACCGTAACCCCAGATCATGTTTTGTCCGAGATGCTCTTACTCTTTCCACCAGAGGTGTCGTGGGCGCAGCAGTGGCGGATGAGCTCGCAGAACCTCTCGAGCAAATGCAAGCCTATAGGCATTACTTAAGCTTTATAAGGTTCAGAGTTCGGAACATGCCAAAACCTACAAAACCCTGCCAAAATCTCCGACATCAACCCTAACCCCAAAGCCCGTAGTACCCTTCTAAACGGACCCTCTGCAGACATACTCCAAACCTAAACCCAAAGCCAGCCCAGTCGCACAGCATCGTCGGAAAAGGCCAAGTGCCGAAGGAGATGGAATCGGACGGGCTGGTGGATCGTCACACCTCAGGTTTAGGGGTTTAGGGTTACATGAATTCACAAAAGTCCCTTGACTGGCTTTGTTAAGGCGTCCCTTTTGGGTTCCGCTAGAGGCACGATGAGGTGTTGGGTCTCGGTGTTTGGGTTCCGGGTGCAGGCTTCAGGTTTCGGATTTGGTGGCGAGCTCTAAGCCTAAGGGTTCTTGGGCGTAGAACAAGACTTGCAGGAAAATGTAGACCCCTGGCCATTAAACTCCCCGTCTTGAAAGGACTGACAACAAAACGGATCATCATTTCAATACCTGGATCATCATTTCAACACCCTTTAAAGCAAGGTTTGCTAAACCGGGTCTTCGGTAGCATTCTTCGTATTCCAGAAAGCAGATGTTCTCTAGCATCCCAGAAAGATTCGGGTGAGGGCAATCAGCCTATTTATTGTGCTTCGTGAATTTTCTGTTTCCTTGATCAGAGTGAGTTTTGGGTTTTGGGCTTCAGGCGCCTGCAAAACTAACTGAGTTCCCAGAGACTCCAATACCCCTTAATTACGGAATATTCCTTAAATTATAGTAGGATCCTTAATATAATTAAGGTATATTCCTTAATTAAGGGATCTTGGAGTCTCTGGGTTGGCAGTTGTTCTGACGGCCTGTCCCCAAGATAGCATCAGCGTATGGCAGCGATTTGCAATATTTTGAGGTTATCGGCCCTGTGCAGCTATACTAGTAGTTGCATAACCCGCAACCCTTCACGTAGTAAAACCAAACAAAGCTCAACAAGATCCCTGTATAACAGCTTGTAGAAGCAAAAAAACCATAGCCCATTGAAAAAGATCTCTAAGCCTAAACCCCTGAATTCTAAACCTCACATGAAGGACCAAGATTCTCCAGAGCCCGCCGTTTGGGGAGCGGACTTCCACCTGCTTTCGGTGGGACACAACAACCGTTCGGAGCAAAATACTGCCCACATGTTCCTTGAACCTCTGCATAAGCCCCAGGCCTCAACGCCCGCACAACCCACATCTTGAACCCCAAGACGCTGTCCCAAAAAGCCCTAGACTCGATACCCGAATAGAACCCTTGAAGGAGCCCTGTAAGAAGCCGGCCTTTCGAGGTCGCATACACAGAAAAGCCTTGACCGAACCCTGAGGGAACAAACTATAAGCATCCTGATCAAGCCCTGGTAAAAGCCAGACAAAAATCTCATCAAGCCCAATAGAATAACACCTTCATAAACCCCTACAGAAAACCAGACAAAATCTCATCAAACCCAATAGGCCCAATAGACCCATACAGAAAACCCTGATGAAACCTAACAAAAAGCCCACCCTAAACCCTAAACCCTAAACCCTAAACCCTAAACCCTAAACCCTAAACCCTAAACCCTAAACCCAAAACAAAAAAAAAAAAAAACAGGCCCGCACGAAGAAAAGAGCTCCGAGCCTTGATCGGCGCGTCGAAAGCCGGCAAGGAGGAAAAATCAAAGCTCTTCCTGCTCTCTTTGGGGTGGTGGATCTAGAATAGTCTAAGGTGCTGAGGGTTCCTTGGGTTTAGGTTTCAGATTAAGGTTGAGGTAGGGTACGGAGGATTTTAGGGTTTGGGTCTATTTGGGGTGGTGGATCTAGAGTAGTTTAAGGTGCTGAGGGTTCCTTGGGTTTAGGTTTCAGATTAAGGTTGAGGTAGGGTACGGAGGATTTTAGGGTTTGGCTCTCTTTGGGGTGGTGGATCTAGAGTAGTTTAAGGTGCTGAGGGTTCCTTGGGTTTAGGTTTCAGATTAAGGTTGAGGTAGGGTACGGAGGATTTTAGGGTTTGGGTCTATTTGGGGTGGTGGATCTAGAGTAGTTTAAGGTGCTGAGGGTTCCTTGGGTTTAGGTTTCAGATTAAGGTTGAGGTAGGGTACGGAGGATTTTAGGGTTTGGGTCTATTTGGGGTGGTGGATCTAGAGTAGTTTAAGGTGCTGAGGGTTCCTTGGGTTTAGGTTTCAGATTAAGGTTGAGGTAGGGTACGGAGGATTTTAGGGTTTGGCTCTCTTTGGGGTGGTGGATCTAGAGTAGTTTAAGGTGCTGAGGGGTGGGTTTAGGTTTCGGAGGATTTTAGGTCTCAGGTTGGGGTTCCTTGGGTTTAGGTTCAGATCTACGGAGGATTTTTTGGGTCTATTTGGGGTGGTGGATCTAGAGTAGTTAAGTGCTGAGGGTTCCTTGGGTTTAGGTTTCAGATTAAGGTTGAGGTAGGGTACGGAGGATTTTAGGGTTTGGGTCTCTTTGGGGTGGTGGATCTAGAGTAGTTTAAGGTGCTGAGGGTTCCTTGGGTTTAGGTTTCAGATTAAGGTTGAGGTAGGGTACGGAGGATTTTAGGGTTTGGGTCTATTTGGGGTGGTGGATCTAGAGTAGTTTAAGGTGCTGAGGGTTCCTTGGGTTTAGGTTTCAGATTAAGGTTGAGGTAGGGTACGGAGGATTTTAGGGTTTGGCTCTCTTTGGGGTGGTGGATCTAGAGTAGTTTAAGGTGCTGAGGGTTCCTTGGGTTTAGGTTTCAGATTAAGGTTGAGGTAGGGTACGGAGGATTTTAGGGTTTGGCTCTCTTTGGGGTGGTGGATCTAGAGTAGTTTAAGGTGCTGAGGGTTCCTTGGGTTTAGGTTTCAGATTAAGGTTGAGGTAGGGTACGGAGGATTTTAGGGTTTGGGTCTATTTGGGGTGGTGGATCTAACCAGGACCCTCCTTGTAACCTCAAAGAGGGGTATGTGGTCCCAAATAACGGGCATTTAAGGTCCAATAGAGGGTAGATGGAGGGTCTAGGAAGATTCTAGAGTCTTTGGTGCTGAGGGTTCCTCGGGTTTAGGGTGCTATGGGTTCTAGGGCTTAGCCTTGGCGCGGCTTTCTGGAGGTATATAGGAGGCCTTCAGGCTTAGGGTCAGGTGTTTAGACTCCAGGATTCAGTGTTGAAGTTGAAACTTCAGGATGATACCCATAGGCCCCATAGTAGTTCCTTTTTGGGGTTCATATTTAGAATCCTATAAGGCCATCCCAAAAAGGAACTACTATGGGGCCTATGGGTGTTGGGGCCTTGATAATTAGGTAATTAGGCAGGTATTTGTTAAGACCCATATGGTAGCAGGACCGAGCCGAGGTTGATAAGATGGAGCGCGACGACTGGAGCACAGGGTTTAAGGTTACGAGCCCAGAGAGCGCAATACCCCTTAATTAAGGAATATGGCTTAAGTTATATAGGGCTTCATATTATGATTTAAGCTATATTCCTTAACTAAGGGGTATTGGGCTCTCTGGGAGGGGCCAAGGGTTTTCAGGCCTGATACTGTGAAGAGGATAGCGAATGTGTTAGACCCTGCCTGTAACAGTAATTCGACCCCTCTCTTTAGAAGGGTTGTGCTGGCTCATTTCGGCTATGATTGGGTATGGTTTTGAACACTTATTTCTGGGGTTTAGACCACTTATTTCTGGGGTTTAGAACACGTATTCCTGGGGTTTAGAACACTTATTTCTGGGGTTTTCAACACTTATTTCTGGGGTTTAGAACACTTAATTCTGGGGTTTAGAACACGATTTCTGGGGTTTAGAACACTTATTTCTGCGGGTTTAGAACACTTATTTCTAGGGGTTTAGAACACTTATTTCTGCGGTTTAGAACACTTATTTCTGGGGTTTTGAATGCTGTTTTTTGCTAAGAAAGTGAACACTTGTCCTGGCCCGGTGAACACCCATTCTGGTGGGGAATTGAACACTTATCCTTGGGGGCTTAGGGTTTAGGGGTTTAAAGATTAGGGTTTATGTAGGGTTTAGGGATCAGGGTAACCAGTAATCATATTCGTTAGGCCCTTCCTCTAACAGTAACTCTTTATGGGGTTCTGGGTAGCAAAATGAACACTTAAGTCTGGACAAATGAACACTTAAATCTGGACAAAAAGAACACTTAAATCTGGACAAGTGAGCACTTAAATCTGGACAAATGAACACTTAAATCTGGACAAAAAGAACATTTAAATCTGGACAATTGAACATTTAAATCTGGACAATTGAACACTCAAATCTGGACAAACTGAACACTTAAATCTGGACAAATGAACACTTAAATCTGGACGAAAAGAACATTTAAATCTTTGCAATTGAACACTTAAATCTGGACAAAGTGAACACTTGAATCTGGACAAATGAACACTTAAATCCGGACGAACTGAACACTGAAATAATTTAAATCTGGACGAAACTAACCAGGATAAGTGGTCAGTTGCCCCCCAAAATAAGTGTTCACCAGGCCAGGATAAGTGTTCACCGGGCCAGGATAAGTGTTCAATTTCCGACCAAAATAAGTGTTCACCGGGCCAGGATAAGTGTTCCCTTTCCCACCAAAATGAGTGTTCACCGTCCAGGATAAGTGGTCAATTTCCCAGCAAAATACGTGTTCAACGGGCGCGGATAAGTGGTAAGTTTCCCACCAAAATAAGTGTTCACCGGGCCAGGATAAGTGGTCAATTTCCCACCAAAATAAGTGCTCACCGGGCCAGGATAAGTGTTCAATTTCCGACCAAAATAAGTGTTCACCGGGCCAGGATAAGTGGTCACTTTCCCACCAAAATGAGTGTTCACCGGGCCAGGATAAGTGCTCAATTTCCGACCAAAATAAGTGTTCACCGGGCCAGGATAAGCGGTCAATTTCCCACCAAAACAATTGTTCACCGGGCCAGTTGCCGACCAAAATACGTGTTCACCGGGCCAGGATAAGTGGCCAATTTCCGACCAAAACAAATCTTCACCGGGCCAGGATAAGTGGTCAATTTCCCACCAAAATAAGTGTTCACCGGCCAGGAAAAGTGGTCAATTTCCCACCAAAATACGTGTTCACCGGGCCAGGATAAGTGTTCACTTTCCCACCAAAATAGGTGTTCACCGGGCCAGGATAAGTGGTCATTTCCGACCAAAATAAGTGTTCACCGGACCAGGAAAAGTGGTCAATTTCCAACCAAAATAAATGTTCACCGGCCAGGATATGTGGTCAATATCCCACCAAAATACGTGTTCACCGGGCCAGGATAAGTGGTCAATTTCCCACCAAAATAAGTGTTCACCGGGCAGGATAAGTGTCCAATTTCCTACCAAAATAAGTGTTCACCGGGCCAGGATAAGTGGTCAATTTCCCACCAAAATAAGTGTTCACTTTCCCACCAAAATAAGTGTTCACCGGGCCAGGATAAGTGTTCACTTTCCCACCAAAAGAAAATGTTCACCGGGCCAGGATAAGTGGTCAATTTCCCACCAAAATAAGTGTTCACCGGGCCAGGATAAGTGTTCAATTTCCGACCAAAATAAGTGTTCACTGGGCCAGGATAAGTGTTCCCTTTCCCACCAAAATGAGTGTTCACCGTCCAGGATAAGTGGTCAATTTCCCAGCAAAATACGTGTTCAACGGGCACGGATAAGTGGTCAGTTTCCCACCAAAATACGTGTTCACCGGGCCAGGATAAGTGGTCTATTTCCCACCAAAATACGTGTTCACCGGGCCAGGATAAGTGGTCAATTTCCCACCAAAATACGTGTTCACCGGGCCAGGATAAGTGTTCAATTTCCGACCAAAATAAGCGTTCACCGGGCCAGGATAAGTGTTCACTTTCCCACCAAAATAAGTGTTCACCGGGCCAGGATAAGTGTTCAATTTCCGACCAAAACAAATGTTCACCGGGCCAGGATAGGGGTCACTTTCCCACCCAAATAAGTGTTCACCGGGCCAGGATAAGTGTTCAATCCGCCACCAAAATAGGTGTTCACCGGGCCAGGATAAGTGTTCAATTTCCCACCAAAATAAGTGTTCACCGGCCAGGAAAAGTGGTCACTTTCCCACCAAAATAAGTGTTCACCGGGCCAGGATATTTGCTCAATTTCCGACCAAAATAAGTGTTCACCGGGCCAGGATAAGCGGTCAATTTCCCACCAAACTAATTGTTCACCGGGCCAGTTGCCGACCAAAATACGTGTTCACCGGGCCAGGATAGGTGGCCAATTTCCGACCAAAACAAATCTTCACCGGGCCAGGATAAGTGTTCAATTTCCGACCAAAATAAATCTTCACCGGGCCAGGAAAAGTGGTCAATTTCCAACCAAAATACGTGTTCACCGGCCAGGATAAGTGTTCACTTTCCCATCAAAATAGGTGTTCACCGGGCCAGGATAAGTGGTCAGTTTCCCACCAAAATAAGTGTTCATCGGGCCAGGATAAGTGTTCAATTTCCGACCAAAACAAATGTTCAAAGGGCCAGGACAAGTGTTCACTTTCGCACCAAAATACGTGTTCACCGGGCCAAGATACGTGTTCAATTTCCTACCAAAACAAGTGTTCACCGGGCCAGGATAAGTGTTCAATTTCCCACCCAAATAAGTGTTCACCGGGCCAGGATAAGTGTTCACTTCGCCACCAAAATAAGTGTTCACCGGGCCAGGATAAGTGTTCAATTTCCCACCAAAATCAGTGTTCACCGGGCCAGGATAAGTGGTCAATTTCCGACCAAAATAAGTGTTCACCGGGCCAGGATAAGTGGCCAATTTCCCACCAAAATAAGTGTTCACCGGGCCAGGATAAGTGTTCACTTTCCCACCAAAAAAAGTGTTCACCGGGCCAAACCCAAACCGCGGCGCCAGACTTGGACCAGGACACCCCGCACTCTACGGCTCGAACACATTTAACTTCCGAAGCATTAACGGCGATGGCATTGGGCCTCGGAACCTTAGGCCATGCAACCAAAGAATCCCAAAGTGCCTCTCAACAGCAAAAGCGTAGGGACTGCTCCATCTGAACAATAAGGACACCAACAACGAAACCCTAAACCCTAAACCCTAAACTTCATCCTAAGAACTATAGCAGCTAAAACTTAAGGCTCTAAACCCGTGGATCTGAGCTTCGTACTAGTAAATCCCCAAATCGGACCTGATATAAATCACCCTAAATGCTCTTACATTAATTATAGAACCTTCTTAATATAAAACACCCTGATAAATGCGCTTACATTATAGAACCCTATTACTACTTCACTCAAGCCCCGGTATTCCAACTGCTGCCAGAGACGCCAACTTTGAACCTCGCCAGTCAGGCTCCGGAAGCAGTGATCGTCGTAGCTGCCCAGACAAACTCCCTGGAGATCGTCTCGGACTTTAATAAATGATCAGAATAGGTTTTTGGAGGCTCCTTACTATAGCTATAGTATAATATACCCCCAAACCCTTTTCTAAGTATTAAGGCCCCTATGTTGGCTCTTTAAGGGTTGAGGGCTCTTTGAAAGGGAAACTACAAGGGTGCTATGAAAGAATGGTGTTGGTTCCCCTTCAGAGTTCCGAGGACTTCAGGCTCTTTAAGGGTTCAGGGCTCCTTCAAGGATTCTTGTAAGGGCTCCTTTATCATGTAGGTTTTCCGGCCGAAGGGAAGTGTAGAGGAACCCTCCTACCCGTCCTAGGCTTAACCCGAAATCTATGAACCACTTTAGAGCCCTGCAGTCTCAAACGCAAACCCCAGAGAAAATCACTTAAAACTTAAGCTTTTGACGCGAAAGCGTCCACGCAAAAACCCAGAAGAAGCCTTCTAGAACCACGATTCTCTCCGCTATAGGCGACATTGATTGACCACTTGAACCCCACCGACAAGGGGCCTGGAGACGTCCGCGCATGTCATTCCTCAGTTTCATTCGGGCTGCAGGTTGACGCTTCAGGGTTACCGCAGGTTGAACACGTCGCTTCGCGCATATCTGGACTTTGAAGTAACCAGGGAGAAAAAGTATAGACTTTTATTCCATAATGGTTCCTTTAAGGAACAGGTACCAGAAAAAGTATTTAAGTATGGTACTCCAAACCCAGGATACTGCCTCTCTGTAGGGCCAAAGGGCTGTGGCGGCAGGCTATAGACGATTGTCGGGTTTGGGCTTTCTCTTGGGCTGTTGCGCCATCCTCGAAAAAGGCTCGAAAGTCCCGAAACATCCCGACAACCCAACACCATGCCATGTAGCTGAAAACCACCGATAACCTCCAAACTGCTGCAAGCCCTAAAACCACCTGAACCCTAACACTGTATTAGCGGATAGTTATCACCCTAAAAAGACCCCAAACCTCAAACCCTTGAAGCATAAAACCGAAAGCTTTTGACCCCAAGCCCCCAAACTCCAAACCCCAAGCCCCTAAACTCCGAAATCTTAAACCCTTAAACCCTTAAACCCCCGAAAGACTCCCAAACCCCAAAACCCGAAACCCTCAACCCCTAAACCCGAGACGAAATCATATAATAGTAATTCCTAATATAGAAACCCTACACTCTACTATAAAGATACTTTGGACCCTTTGGGGGGAAGGCTCCAGCAACTTTTCGAGAGCAGCGCGTGGGCGATGAGAGCCCCAGCGTCGAAGCCCTACGGGGGCTCAGGGCTTGTTTAGGAAGCCAAGGTTTGGGGCTTAGGGTTTAGGGTTTAGGATTTAGGGTTCAGGGTTTAGGGTTTAGGGTTCAGGGTTTAGGATTTAAGGTTTAGAGTTTAGGGTTTAGGGTTCAGGGTTTAGGATTTAAGGTTTAGAGTTTAGGGTTTAGTGATTCGGAAGCCAACTTGGAGGTTCATGGGTGGTTGTAAGGGTCCCTTTAAAGGGGTCTATAGGGATTCTATAAGGGTATAGAGTATGGGGTTTAGGGACCTACATGGGGGTTGGGTAGTTCTATGTAAGGTTATAAGGAGGGTAACTATACTTATAAACCATACTGAGGGACTTATAAGCCTACTTATAACCACCTCTGAACCTCCAAGAAGCGCATACACATTTGGGGTCACAGGGGGTTGAGGGCTTAGGTTGGGCTCAGGTTTAGTATTAATAAGGCTTAAGGGTCTAGAGTTGTTGGGTTTAGGGCTATGAGGCTTTACAATGTATTATGCTATAGTGATATCATTGCACTGTAATATGTTGACATTTCCCGTATTTTCATATTCATATTCATATTCATATATATATATATATATATATATATATATTTCATATTCATATATATATATATATACAAATCTATACCAACACCCTTGTTCATGGCTGCTGCTGTGTTTGCTAAGCTTGGAGCGGCTTCTACACGTTACGGCCTGCTCTTGGCTTCCTGTTGTCTAGGCTTTCGGGGTTCGGTTCAGGGACTAAAGTTCAGGGTCATACCCAAAGGTTGGTTCTGGTTTTCATGGGAATACCTAGACTCTCTGAATTGCAATACCCCTTTTCGATAACTTACGTTACAATTCGGACGCCGCGATATCTTGTTTGGTCAAGAAGTTAAAGCTTCAGAGCGGGGCCGCTGTCGGCCGCACGCACGTTCGCAGGCTTGTGCAAGGCACGAAGGGATCCTATCGGCTACGAACCATGCAGGTGACAATGAATGCTTACTACTTTACTACTTTTATTGCTAGTATTACTACGATTACTATCATTACTATTACACATTACCATTTCTAGCATTATTACTATTATTATTATTACTATTACTATCATTACTATTAGTACTATTACTACTATTATTACTATTACTACTATTCTTACTATTTTTACTATTATGACGATTATTACTATGATTACTGATATTACTATTACTGCAATTCTTCCATTCCCTGCTAGCAAGCGCGCAAACTCTTTGTCAGCTCCAGCTTCAAACGTTGTCAGCAGCAAATCTTAAAATGACACAGGAGATTCCCCTAAGGGTCCATGTACCTAAATAGTATATACATCGGCCTTAATACACTGGGGTGTAGGGTCAAGGGTTGTGAGAATAGAGCTGCATAGATTACCTAGACCCTCCATCTACCCTCGATTAGACCCTAAATGCCCCTGATTTGGGACCGTATACCCCTATTTCAGGGTACAAGGAGGGGCCTGAGTGTCTTCAATGAGTTTCCCCTAAGGGTCCATGTACCTAAATAGTATATACATTGGCCTTAAAGTAGTCCATATGTAGGTACATTGGGACCAAAGTATATACTATTTGGGCACATGGATCCTTAGTGTTCTTCAATCGATGGAAAATATTTGCCAGGTTCGGCACTACTTGGACGAGCTTGTTTACAAGCTGTCTCATTTTGTCTCAAGCATGCACCCCGCCCCAGTTGCACGTAGAAGCTATCCAACACCTAAAGCTTGCACTCAACCCTAAACCCTCAGCCCAAATCAATTCGAAGCTGTTCTAGGTTCCTGAGTCGCCCCTTTACAATAAGGGTATCCTTCTTCCTACTATTCGGTTTTTCATAGGGAATTCCTAAAACCGTTGTTGCCGAAGCCTCGTGTTCCAAAGTCCCTAAGCAGGCTGTGCTTGAAGCTCTGAGACTGATACTTGGAGGGCCAGGAGGGGACTTAGCAGGTAAGGCTCCTTAAAGGGCTCCTTAAAAGGGGATATAGAAGGGTTCTATAAGGAGAGATTTTGGGAGGGCCAGGAGGGGACTGAGTAAGTCGGTTATATGTAGGAATATATTTGGGGTAACTCCATTTCGGGAACCTACTTATTGAGTTTCCTGGGCCTCCAAGTACTCCTAATGCTCACCCCTCCCGCAGCAGCCGCTGCGCAAAATCAAGTGCTGAAGGGCACGGAGGAGTGGTGAAGAAAGATCCGGAGCTTTCCATCTTCTGTCTTTTTGTAGCCGAAGGTGTACTCGACTTTGTTTTCGGCCCCCGTCTCGGCGCAAGTGAAGTAGTAGTTGCCCATGGCAATTGCGAGGTCGCCAGTCAGCTTAGTCTGGTGGTTTTCAAAAACGACATTAGACCAGCCCTTGCCGCCGTTGATGGCGAAACCGGAGTCCTCCACAGGGTACTCGGAGGTTCATGGGTAATTATAAGTGGGGGTATAAGTAGGGTAACTATACTTATAACCCATATTCAGGGACTTATAACCCTGCTTATAACTACCCCTGAACCTCCAAGTATAGGGTTGAGAGGATCTAGAGGCCGCAGGGGCTTTCGGGTCCAGGAGTCCTCGGCGTGGCCCCCCTCGACTGCATCGCTCCCAACGAAGTAGGACATGGCATCGGAAGCGCTTGGGCGAAATTGTGCCTCAGCTGCCTTTGTGGGCTTGAAGAGCACCTCTGAGTGGCCGTATCCATACAGCTCACCCGCTGCTTCCGCAGCTGCGGCAACATAGTCCCCGCCCTCAAGATAGGTCTTGGAGATCTTCTTGATGGCACTAGCCCAGGCTTCTTGTGCCTTCTGCACCTCTTCTTCCGAAATGAGGTTGGCAACTGCGGTGGCACCACCCGCAGAGACATACGGCACGGACGAGTGGTGGAGAAAGATGCGGAGCTTGCCGTCGACGTTCTTTTTGTAGCCGAAGGTGTACTCAACTTTGGTCTTGTCACCGGTGGCGGCGCAGGTGAAATGGTAGTTGCCCATAGCGATCGCAATTGGGCCATTCAGCTTAGTCTGGTGGTTTTCAAAGACAACCTTACCACGGTTTAGGGCTTTGGGTTTTGGGTTTAGGGTGCAGAGCCCGAATGACCGACCTTTCTAAGGACATATACTAAGGAAAGCATAATAAGGAACCCTAAACGGGTAGGTTATTCAGACATAAAGGGGCCTCCGACCAGCCCTTGCCACCATTGATGGCAAAACCGGAATCCTCGAGATGGGAGTTTCTGAAACTAGGGGGGTACCTGATTTTGGGGGTCCTTAGAATTTATGAATGAGGATCCTACTATTAATTTAGGGATCAAAATAGCCCAGAAGCCTTAAATGGTATGGTCTTTGGGCCCAAAAGCCTTAGTATATGAGTCCTTAGATCCCTATACCCTACAGATCCCTTTAAAGGACCCCTTATAGATCCCTTTAAAGGAACCCTATATGAGCTCTTCGATCCCTAGGGATTTAGGGTACTTTCTTAGGGTCCCCTGATTTTCGGACTCCTCCATATGGCCGCCCTCCACCGCCTGGTGCCCTACAAAGTAGGACAAGGCGTCGTTGGCGCTGGGCCGGAACCTGGGTTCCATAAGCCTACTACTTGCTACGCACCAGGTGTATATATAGTGTATCGTATCATGACTATACAGGAATAAAAGAAAGTTAAACTGATCTCCTGAAGACGAACCCAGAAACTGTGCCTCTGAAGCCTTTGTGGGCTTGAAGAGCACCTCCGAGTGACCGTAGCCGTACAACTCCCCTGCTGCCTGGGTGGCTGCTGTAACATAGTCTCCTCCCTCCAGGTACGTCTTGGAGATCTGCTTGATGGCACTAGCCCAGGAGGCTTGTGCATTCTGAACTTCCTCCTCTGAAATCACAAAGGAAGTTTCAGGGTCATAGGGCACGGAAGAGTGGTGGAGGAAGATCCGGAGCTTGTTATCCTTCGCCGTCTTGTAGCCAAAGGTATACTCCTGAGTTGTCCTTTAAGCCCTTTGAAAATTACTTACTATTATGGTTCTCTACAAACTAGTAAGGAAAATCAAAAAAAATCCAAGGAAAATTAAAAAATATCAAAGGAAAATCAAAAAAGATCTAAGGAAAATTAAAAAATATCAAAGGAAAATCAAAAAAGATCTAAGGAAAATTAAATTACATATCAAAGGAAAATTTTAAAAAAGAGATCCCTTAAAGGGCTCAACCCAGACTCAACCTTGGTCTCGTTCCCAGTTTGAGCGCAGGTGAAGTAGTAGTTGCCTGAGCCCTACCAAAACCTACTTTTTTGTGGGGTCCCTAAACCCTAAACCCTAAACCCTAAACCCTAAACCCTGTAAATTCCATATTAGGGTTTGTTATTAGAGCCTACAAAAGATGTAGGGTTTGGTAGTTTTAGGTGCCCATGGCAATGGCAATGTTACCGGTCCGATTCGTCTTGTGGTTCTCGAAGACGACATCTGACCATCCCTTACCGCCGTTGATGGCAAAACCGGTGTCCTGCGGAGGTTTTAGGGTTTCGGGCTCAGACGGTATACGGCTTCGGGGTTGTGGAGTGCAGGGTTTAGGGTTTTAGAAGGTATGGATGGGCGCAAGGTCCGGTTTAGGCTTGGGGTTTACGAGGGCCTCTGCATAGCCGCCCTCGACTGCATCGCTCCCAACGAAGTAGGACATGGCATCGGAAGCGCTTGGGCGAAACTGTGCCTCAGCTGCCTTTGTTGGCTTGAAGAGCACCTCCGAGTGGCCGTACCCATACAGCTCACCCGCTGCTTCCGCAGCTGCGGCAACATAGTCCCCGCCCTCAAGATAGGTCTTGGAGATCTGCTTGATAGCCTTACTCCCCCAATAAGCCACAGAAATAAAAAGGCTAAACTTTCCGATTCCTACTAAACTATACGAACCCCAAAAATTGAAAGGTTGGGTATTGGGGATCTAAGTAGCACTAGCCCAGGCCTCTTGCGCCTTCTGCACTGCTTCCTCGGAGACGAGAGGTTTTGCGTCGAAAGCATCGGGGTCCAAGGGGATGGACGAGTTCTGGAAGAAGATGCCTACCTTGCCGAGCTCATCCTTCTTGTAGCCTTAGTTACTGAGTTCATAAGCCCTCAAAAACCTTATATAAGCTTTCAAGCCTGTAATTAACGGGTTATCTTATCCCCACCAAAAAGCGCAACGTGTACTCAACTACTAAGTAACCGATGGTAAAGTCGGCTTCGGTGATGCCTCTCGTCTCCGCGCTTGTGAGGTAGCACTTTCCCGACGCAATCGCGACATTGTCAGCAATCTCAATCCTTATTTCGGGGTTAGGCGGTTTAGGATTATGATGTTCCATTCCTAGCTATGGTTTAGGGTTTAGGGTTTAACCCAAGTTAGGAAAGCAGGAATGCAAACATTCAAAAAAGGCAGGATTTACGACACAATCGATCTCGGCACGCGCCAACTGAAGCACAGATCGAACCCATGCACCTCAAATCCCCCAAACAGCCTAACTTCTGACGAGTAACCAGCCTCACTGTTGAGCTTTAGACAAGATGCACGGACTACTCGGTCCTAAACCCTAAATTTCCATGTCTGTAGACCCCTGAACCCCAAACCCTAAACCCCTAAGCCATAATCAGATCCTTCACAGCGCCCCTAAGTTTCTTCAGGACACGGATGAAACCCTAACTCATGGAGAACAAGGATTATCATATTCTATGCAAAATAGCTAGTGTGCAAAAACAAAAAGCCCCAGGACAGTCCTAAGTGTTCTTCAGGGCGCTGATGGTTGTCGAAGCCGACGTCAGACCAGCCCCTGCTGCCGACAATGGCGAAGCTGGCGGGCTCCTCGCCTCCATCGGTATTGTCAACCTGCTTCTTGCAGCCAACTGCCTCAACCCTAAAAACACCTAAACCCGCCGGAAGCACCCCTTTAACACCAAACACCACCCAAAACCGGTAAAACCACAAAAGTCACTAAAGCCCCAAACCCTAAACCCCAACTAAACCCCTAAATTCCTAAATCCCTAACCTCCACACCCTATAGTACCCTTAGAGGAACCTTTAAATCCCTAAACCCTACACGCCCAAACCCTATCGTACCCTATAGATCCCCTTAAAGGAACCCTTAAAGCCCTAAACCCTAAACCCTATCGTACACTATAGATCCCCTTAAAGGAACCCTTAAATCCCTAAACCCTAAACCCCCAAACCCTATCGTACCCTACAGATCCCCTTAAAGGAACCCTTAAACCCCTAAACCCTATCGTACCCTATAAATCCCCTTGAAGGAGCCCTTACATCCTAAATCCCTAACCTCCGACTCTTTTTCGCGATCTGAGCCTTGGCCCCTGCAAGGAAGGCCATGGCTTCGACGGCCGTGGGACGGACCGGGGCATCCCGCACCTGAAATCTTTTTTTGGGCTTGAAGTTGGGTCTTTAAAGGGTTCTTCAGGGTTTGGGATTTTAGGTTTTAGAATCTTTTTGGGGCTTGAATTTGGGTCTTTAAAGGGTTCAGGGTTCAGGATTTTACGGTTTAGAGTCTTGTGGGGCTTTAGGGTCTTTAAGGGCGATTAGAAAGAGCTAATATAGGGCCTTAAGAATAAGAATAGGGTTCCTTGAAGGGGACCTGGAGTCGTTTGGAGGCTGTAATATGGGGTCTTTAAAGGGTTTTGGGAATAGGGTTTAGGAATCTTTGGGAGTGTTAAGGCCTTTAAGGGTTTTGGAGAAGCTTTCTGTGCATCCTTTACATGACTGTAGAAAAGGCTCAGGGTGTCCTTACTGTGGATTGGCCTGAGGCTTGTAGTGTTGTCAAGGCGTTTAGGGTCGCGGGCCATTCCTGTCAATTGGTTTTAGCTTTAGTTTCGGGTTTAGAGTATAGTTTCAGGTGTATAGGGCTCTTAGACCATGTTTTGATTGCACCGTGAATCTTACACTGTGCAGGTATCCCTGAACCTTGCGTGCCGGGTGTTTTAGGAACATAAAAGTCATAAGACAACCTTCCTCCCCACAAAGGTAGTTTTCAAAAATTCATGTGGCCCCCAGTCGCCTCGTTGGATTTAAACAGCACTTTGACGTCGTCATTCCTTCGTTGCCCAGATCACCCTAAGGGGCCAAGAAACCCAACGATCGGGTACTTGGGTTCAGAAAGTAGAAGCGTAGCTCCTGAGGAGTCTATGACCATTGGGCGCTTGGACCCTTCGGATGCACAGACGAAAGAACACTGTTTAGGTGATTAAGTGTCGGCTTTGCGAACCTAAACAATGTTAAATTCGGCAGCTAAGAGTCGTGTAGAGCCTTTCAACTGCCGTATGAGCGAGTTTGAGATAGTTGCCACCCGCATAGTAGGAGTTCGAGATGCGCATGACTGCCTTTGCATAGGCTCGCTGTGCGTGGTAGACCTCCTTCTCAGAAATATCGGGTGTCACGTCGAGGTCAAGAGGATCCTTCGTTGTCTGGACACCCGAGGTTTCGGGTTTCGGGTTTCGTATTAAATAATTAGGGCTTAGAGCTTGGAGTTCAGGGTTTCGGGTAAGCCCTGAGCCCTAAACTCGACCCCCTTCTTCCTAACCCGGTTCAATTGATATCTTCCTCAGCAGCCGTAACGCCAGGACCGTCTCAGGAACGGCCCTGTCTCTCAATCCAGAAAACCCTCTATAATGAAACCCACGTCGACACCGTATGGACAACGTAGAACCTTTCAAAAGCAACATCGCCGAGATCCCACAATAAAGACCTATACAACTACGGTCAGAAGCCCAAGATACCTAAAGTTTCGGTCCCGCAGGACCTTAGTTGCTGATTTCATAAGCCCCCCAACAGTGTACACGCTTAGTTTCATAGTGGGTAATACTATCCCAAAAAGTGTCAAGTGTATCCACTCAGCTACTAACCCTAAGGGTCCATGTACCCATATAGCATATACTTTGGGCCCAATGTACCTATATAGACAATACTTTAAGGCCAATGTATATACTATATGAGTACATGGACCCTCAGGGTAAAGGGACCCTTAAATTTTTCAGAATGGCCGCAGCTCCACCCGTCAGAAGCCCTGCGAGCCTCTCTGTGACAGCCTCAAAGAATCCGGCAACACTAAACAATGCCTGCCGGAAACCCAAAGTAAAAACTCAAACTTCTTCAGAATGGCCCATGATTGGTGTAATTACTATGCCATGATTATTTCTGATTATTTCAATTGGTATCTATTCTTGGCATTGTGAGTAGGACTGTTACCATTCTTATTACAACATTTGTTACTGTTATTGCTACTAGCATTGCTATGACTTCCATCATGATGATCATTAACTGGTTTCAACAATGATTCTTCCTGTTGCCGAGGATCAAAACAGCCCAAAAGCCTTACATGGTATGGTTTTTGGGCCCAGAAGCCTTAGTATGTGAGTCCTTAGAGCCCTACCTGTATCCCCAAACCCTACAAAACGGTAGGTTATGACCCGTTAATTAGAGGGTATAACCCTTAAAACAATAGGTTTTTGGATCACCAGGTAGAGTTAGTCACTCCTTAGAGCCCTGAACCCTAAATACCCTAAACCCTAAACCCTAAGCCCTAAACCCTAAACCCTAAGCCCTAAACCCTAAACCCTAAACCCTAAGCCCTAAACCCTAAACCTCTTTATCATATAGTAATTTAAACCTTAATGGAAATCGTGGTTTAGGCACGGGCTTTCGGACCAACCTTAATGGAATTCGTGGTTTAGGCACGGGCTTTCGGACCAACCTTAATGGAATTCGTGGTTTAGGCACGGGCTTTCGGACCAACCTTAATGAAATTCGTGGTTTAGGCACGGGCTTTCGGACCAACCTTAATGGAATTCGTGGTTTAGGCACAAGCTTTCCGACCAACCTTAATGGAATTCGTGGTTTAGGCACGGGCTTTCGGACCAACCTTAATGGAATTCGTGGTTTAGGCACGGGCTTTCGGACCAACCTTAATGGAATTCGTGGTTTAGGCAAGGGCTTTCGGACCAACCTTAATGGAATTCGTGGATTAGGCACGGGCTTTCGGACCAACCTTAATGGAATTCGTGGTTTAGGCACGGGCTTTCGGACCAACCTTAATGGAATTCGTGGTTTAGGCACAAGCTTTCAGACCAACCTTAATGGAATTCGTGGTTTAGGCACAAGCTTTCCGACCAACCTTAATGGAATTCGTGGTTTAGGCACGGGCTTTCGGACCAACCTTAATGGAATTCGTGGTCTAGGCACGGGCTTTCGGACCAACCTTAATGGAATTCGTGGTTTAGGCACGGGCTTTCGGACCAACCTTAATGGAATTCGTGGTTTAGGCCCGGGTTTAAGGCAAACCCTAGGGTTTTGGCTTTAGGTTTTAGGGCCTAGGGTTTGGGCTTTAGGGTTTAGGGCCTAGGGTTTGGGCTTCAGGGTTTAGGGCCTAAGGTTTGGGCTTTAGGGTTTAGGGCCTAGGGTTTGGGCCTAGGGTTTGGGCTTTAGGGTTTAGGGCCTAGGGTTTGGGCTTCAGGGTTTAGGGCCTAGGGTTTGAGCTTTAGGGTTTAGGGCCTAGTGTTTGGGCTTTAGAGTATAGACCTAGGGTTTGGGCTTTATGGTTTAGGGCCTAGGGTTTGACTTTAGGGGCATTATAGTCATAGAAGTGTGTGAAGCCAAGTTGTAGGTAGATGCTTAGTGAGGATGAACGAAACTTTGTATTTTCTTAATGTTATGGGATTCTAAGGGTGGGTGGGTGTTACATCCAAGCCGTATATACAACTATACTTTAAAACTGCTCGGACTGGAGTTGCTGAACCCTAAACCCCAAAACCTCAACCCTAAACCCTAAACCCTAAAGCCGAGGATCCACCCAGGAGGTAAAGGTGCCCTGGTAGGCCAAAGGATCCACCCATGAGCCAAGCCCTGGCTCCGTTGAAAACCTTCTCCTGAAGTAGGGGATAGGGTTCCTTAAAGGGGTCCTTAAAGGGATCTATAAGGTTCCTTAAAGGGATCCATGGGGTTTAGGGGTTAGGGTTGAGGGTTTTAGGGTTTCAGAAGAGACCTTGAAAACGATAGGTTCCCACAACGTCCTCCTCCCTAGGGTTTTAGGGCTTAGGGTTTGGGGTTTTAGGGTTTTAGGGTTTAAGGTTTAGGGTTTTATGGCTTAGGGTTTTAGGGTTTTAGGGCTTTAGGGCTTAGGGTTTAGGCTTTAGGGTTTTAGGTTTTAGCTTTTAGGGTTTTAGGGTTACCTTCTCCTGACTTCGCGCAGTCACGTAAATAGGGGCAAAGCCGACGCTTTCTGTTAAGAACTCCGTTAAGGGATCCTTTACAGGCGATGCAAACGTCAATTTCAAAGTTCCGTTAAGGGTTTGTTGGGGTCACCAAAAGCTATGCTGAACTTAGACCCCGAACAACAAATAGGGCCTTAGGGATTATAGGAACCAAAAAGTTTTAAAACAAAACTGAGTACCCCCTAAGAAACGGCAATGTTAAGGCTTCGTATAAAGAGCTCTGCGAAGGGATCGATTCTGTCAAGGTTGCTATGGCTTTGGGTGTACTATAGGGGCCGTAATACCGATACTATTTTGGGGGCTCCTTACTGTAATTATAGTATAATGGGCCACAAAACTTTACTCTTAATTATGGCCCCCATATTAGGGCCACAGTGTGGGGTTTAGGTCTCACGGTTCAGAGTTTAGGCGGTTCAGAGTTTAGGGTTCAGCACACTTCCCCCTGACGTGCAGCATCAGAGAGAGGACTTAGGAAAGCTGTACACTGTAACGTTTCTCATAAGGTTCTTTTTGTTTCCTTGTACCTTTCTTGTAGTTGTCTCGTATGTCCCGCAGGCCCACCGAGTTATACGCGAAGCTATCACTGGGGGTTACAAGTATAAGCGCAGTTACTCTAGCTGGGGCTATCCGAACCATAACCCTGCTTATCACCTACTGCTAAGCCGCTAAGTCCCCGACCTTTCAAACACTTGCAGTAATCGTGGTAACTAACGGAGCCATAGGTCTTAGGGCAGAAGGCTCATGCTTGAGGCGAAGAAAAGCCAAAAGCAAACGAGCAAAATTGATTCCCTTGAACCTTCTGTTGAGTAGCTTTGCATGAAGTCCATCAGTGCTTACATCCCGTAAGATTTCGCAATGCACACAGCTGCACCTTCACTGTGTTTCCACATGGTGTAAGCTACGGAAGAAAGCCAAAAGATAGGCACTAGGCGGCTAAGTCTCCTCGAGGCAAGCTGGTAGGGCCTTGCTGCCACTGGTCGCAACAGCTGTGCAGAGCCACATTGGAGATGGGATTCTACACGACGAGTCAGCAGGGTAAGGCGCATCTGTCGCAGAAACGCCATGGCGCAAAGGAAGCTCCTTTCTTGGCTACCTTGCTCCTAAGCAAAGTACATGTTCAGGGTCTGTAGGTGGAAGGTCTTGGCAAACCTGACTGCTACATGACCGCTGGAACTTGCTAAGAGGTGAAGACTAATTACCGACCATCAAGGGGCCACTGGTACCAAAGGCGGATCGGGGGATTGTAAGGGATCACGTTGCTGTGCAGGCGTGCGGTTGTGGTTGCTGCTGCTTGCAATGTTTGCACTGGTCCCACTTGAACCTCCCATGCGATATGGGGGTTTCAGAAAATCGGGGACCCTAATATAGTACCCTAAATAGTAGGATCCTTATTATAAGGACCCCAAGATAAGGTACCCCTAATTATCGGAAACTCCCATATGTAATGTCCCTGATATTAAAGAGCCTCTTCCCTGGACCCCTAAACCCTAAACCCTAAACCCTAAACCTAACCCCAACACATTAAGGCGCCTATGCACTAAACCCTAGACAACCCTAAGACCTCTGCTTTTAAAGACCAAGGCCGATAGGTGGAGCACAGCTGTACCCTAGATTAGGGTCTATAGGGTTTAGGGTCTATAGGGTTTAGGGTTTAGGGTTTAGGGTTTAGGGGCTATAGGGTTTAGGGTTACTAGACCCTGCCCTACCATGGACCACCGACAGTTGCATCAAACTTTATACGGGAATGTCTGTGGTTTCTGAAGTCCAAGTAAACCCTAAACTCTAATCCTAAGACGCCCTGAAATCCCAAGGCCTGAATCCGAGGGCCTCAAATTTAAGCCCTGCACCCTAAGCCCTGAAATCTAAGCATACTTCTAGTACGACTACTACTACTACTACTACTACTACTGCTACTACTACTCCTAAACCCTCAACCCATAATACCCTAAAGCCTACACCCACAACCTAAACCCTAAACCAATACCCCCTAAACCCGAAACCTTGTAATATCCTATACCTCTACCCTGAACCCCTAAGTCTAAACCCATAGCACCCCTCACAGTAGTCTTTATAAGAACCCTGAAAGGAACCCCTAAACCCCTAAACCCTAACCCCTAAACCCCTAAACCCTGAACCCTAAACTCCCTCTACCCTAAGCCTTTATAGATCCCTTTGAAGGAACCCCTGACACCCCTTGTAGTCATCTTAACAAGAAAACCCTTAAAAGGGACCCCTAAACCCCTAAACCCATAGCACCCGTTATGGTTATAAGAACCCTTAACGGAACCCCTAACACCCCTTATAGCAATCTTTATAAGAACCCTTATAGGAACCCCTAACACCCTTAAACACCTAGCACCTTTTCTGCTGTTGATGGACAAAATCCTGCATGACCCTAAGGGTTCTAAACTACTGGAATTATGGTATATTCCTTATAAAGGGCAATGCAGGATTTTGTCCACCTCGACTACTGTACCCTAAAAGGGACCCAATAAGTCCTTAAAATAGCCAGTTACTAAGTCCCCCGACCCTCCAAGTAGCACCTCTACTACTAAACCCTTATAGATTCCTTTGAAGGAAACCCCTATAGATTCCTTTAAAGGATTTATATCACCCTCCTAAATGCTATCATACCCTATAGTCCCCTATAGATCCCTTTAAAGGAACCCCTAAACCCCTAGCACCTCTACTACTGCAGCCTTAGCTGGAAGTGGCACGGCGACTCCGGCGGCCCCGCACTCCACGTCAAGCTCGTAGGGCTCCTCCAGTAAGGGATATATAAAGGGTTCCTTAAAGGGTTCCTTAAAGGGATCTATAAAGGGTTCCTTAAAGGGTTCCTTAAAGGGATCTATAAAGGGTTCCTTAAAGGGTTCCTTAAAGGGATCTATAAAGGGTTCCTTAAAGGGATCTATAAAGGGTTCCTTAAAGGGTTCCTTAAAGGGATCTATAAAGGGTTCCTTAAAGGGTTCCTTAAAGGGATCTATACAGGGATCTATAAAGGGTTCCTTAAAGGGATCTATAAAGAGATCTATAAGGGTTCTATAAAGGGTTTAGGGTTTAAGGTGCAATAGTAGGGCTCCTCCAGGTCTTCGCTTGTTTCTGAAAAAAGTCTAGGGGTTTAGGGCTTGGGGTTTAAGGGTTTATGGTTTAGGGTTTTAGGTTCAGGGAGTAGGGTTTAGGGCTCAGGGCTTGGGGTAAAGGGTTTAAGGTTTCAGGTTTAGGGTTTAAGGTTTAGGGCTTTTTCTTGAAGGGTCTAGGGATTATTGTTCAAAGTTCAGGGCTTCCTGTTTCGGGTTTAGGGTTTAAGGTGTAGAGTTCAATGTTTAGGGTTTAGGGCTCCTCCAGGTCTTCGTTTTGTCTTAAAGGGTCTAGGGTTTATGGTTTAGGCTTGAGGGGTTTGGGGTTTAAGCCACAGGGTTTAGGGCTTGAGGTTTACTAGCTTCTCGAGGTGCTTTCTGTTGCCGAATTATCGAAATCAAAGACCATAGGACCGACAGTAAGTTGCAAGGGGGATCGAGAGTTTATGGTTCGGGGTTGTAGACGGGTTCTATAGGCATGGGGTTGCGGGTTTAGGATTTTTCCGAAAACACCTCGATTGAGGATTCAAGATCTACAAACACAGTAAAGGTGGGTAGACTTCGACTCCACGAGGTACGAGTGGTATCGTTTCATCTTCAGGGTAAAACCAGCTAAAAGTCTAAAGACTTCGGAGAGAAGATCTCCATATGGGCCGCAACAGTTTGAATGGGGTTTTGGGGTACATTATATAGTAGGGATATCTACACTTGGAAGCCCAAGGGACTTAGTAAGTCGGCTATAGTAGGGTTGCGATTGGTGTATCTCCATCTGGGGCACTGATAACTCTAATCATGACCTACTTACTAAGCCCACTGGGCCTCGAAGTATTGAGGAATCCCGAATTCTTACGATTTTCAGGTATTCCGGCCCCTTCTTTTTGGGTATTCGGTTTCGGACGCCGGTTCGGGCTTAGGAGTCCGAAGGTAAGGGATCAGCCTTCAGAGCCTAGCCTTTGGGCTCAGTGCCAAGAACCTGACTCGGTTGGCCCTTTAAAGCCTCTGAAAAATATTCAGAAGGGAAAATATAAAATGTCCCAAAGGCCTACTTAGCTAATATAGGGACCTTGATAATTGGATTGGCTTTTGGGGTAGTTTGTACTATGGTTACAACAAGAAGTGCAGGATGACCCCTAGAAAACATGACTTTACTGCTCAAGGTTCTTATTACATTAATCCCAAATGCTTGTAAACCTGAGATCATACAGATCTGTGAAGACTACACAGCAAACCAAACCCCCTTCCCCAACTCTGCCTTTTTCGATGGGCTGCTGAAGTATCAAGCGCTAACCAAAAGCCTAAGCCCCAAACCCTAAACCCTAAACCCTAAACCCCTAAACCCCAAAACCCTAAACCCTAAACCCCAAAACAACTAAGCCCCAAAAGGCTAAGCAGCAAGGGTGCAGGCTCTCTGGGTTTCGGGGCTTAGGGAAATTTAGGGTTTGTGGGGTTCCAAGCCAACAAAACGCACGCAAGGGCCGACGGTTTCCAAGGGTAAAAGGAGGGACCCTTAATAAGGACCCCTAGGTATATACCCTTACTATAGCTATTATATAATACCCATTATATAGCCCATTATAGGGTAGGGGTTCCCATTGAGGGTCCCTCCTTTCCCCTTTGACGGTTGAAGCTTTAGGGTTTTCTAGGGTTTATGATAGGAGGCCCAAAGGGGGGTTTAAGATTCTTGGGGTAAGGATTCCTTAATATGAATCCTATTCTGGGAACCCCATTCCCTACTAAACCCCCATAGGCTAAAACCCCTTTTGGCCTCCTCTGAGTTTAGGGCGCCTTGTACCCTGCGGCTTCCAGGATCGTCCGGGGCTCTTGGCACGCGGCGGTCCACTTCTCCTCACATGCGCACCCACCGTCGCTTCGATCCAGGTTCAGGGTTTTAGAGTTTTAGATGTTCAGAGGCTAGGGCTTTGTGTCTTGAAGTCCTTTACCGTCGAACGTGTCGTGGTACAAGCGAAATACCATCGCAGGTCCGGGAATCGGTTGGCTCAGAAGCCTGCGCGTGGGGCTGAAGATGCAAGACCTTTTTTTCTATCTAAACTCCGTGTGCTGTTGAAGAAGTATACTTGTAGGCACAACTGGAGTTCGCGAGAGTCAAGACATGTTAGGACCCTGGGCCCTTGAAGTGACCACAAGATAGAACGATCCTTCATTAATTGATCCAAGGCTTCCAAGGACCCTCTGTAAAGCGACTGGGGCCCGTAGTGCAGTTGCCCAAGCTACCAACGAGCAACAAGCAAATCCTAAAACCTAAACCCCCAAACCCCTCTACACTACCACTTCAAGGAAGTTTGAACCTCCAGGAGCTGCGTCCCTAAACCCTGCATCTAGACTCTCAGTCGAAAACATAGCAGAAAACCCAGACACTACAAAAAGACGCCGTGGAAGGTGCCTAAACCCTAAACCCGATGCGCATGCCGCATAATTGCTATTTTTACTATTGCTGCTACGCATACTGTTATTACCACTTAATGCTAATTTTATACGACTATGGCTATAACTCATTACCACCTAAGCTCAAAAACGCTAAACTCGGGGTATCGGCTCTCCTCGTTGCTTGCACTGACTGAGATTGGCTCAGGGGGCTTCGCCTTTGCGAAGTCGTTGTAGCCCCTCGTGCCTCACGATCCATTATATAAGGGTTTTAGGGTTTAGGGTTTGAGGGTTTAGGCTTTGCCGTTCAGGGTTTTAGGGTTGGGGGTTTTAGGTTTAGCGGAAATTCTGCAAATTAAGGCTCAGAGTCCATCGCAAAATCGCATAAATCCGGATTTAGGGGTGTAGGGTCTACCGGAGAGTCTGCGAGTCGAATCTGAAGTCATGAGTGGAGCTTTGTGGTTCCGGTCCAGCAACCCTTTGACAATGGCTAATGGGGGGCATGTCTAACTACTCCAGTTCCAGTAAACGAGACCCCTTCCCCAACATGAAAAAAGGTGAAGCAGGTGACCGTGAGTTAGGGTCTGGGGATTTGGGGTTTGGGGTTTACCCTAAACGCTAAACCCGTGCACCCGGAACCCTGAGTTCCAAAATCATTCACAAACCTTCGGAAAGCAGACAACCCCAACCTCCAGACTCTAGAATTCTAAACCCTAAAACCCTAAACCCTAAAACCCTAAACCCTAAAACCCTACACCCAAAGCCCTAAAACCCTACACCCAAAACCCTAAACCCTGTTGTAGCACCCTGGGCACTGCTGCACCTTGGCGTGGATCTCCCTGCTGGCCAGGGTAGAGGCGCCTCTGGCGACAACGCGCTCAAACCTCAACCCCTGAAAACTTTTTAGAGGCCCAGGGGACTTAGTAAATAGGTTATAAGTAGGGTTATAAGTACCCTAAACGGAGTTACCCAAATTATAACCCTACTTATAACCGACTTACTAAGTCCCCTGAGCCTCTAAGTTGTAGTCTCACCCTAGGGATCTAAGGATTCATATATTAAGGCATTTGGGCCCAAAGACAATATTATATAAGGCTTTTTGGCTATTTTGATCCCTAGGGTTAGGGGCTGAGTACCCTAGCCCAAACAAACGTTTACCTTTCGAATTATAGTAGGAAAAAATGAGCCCCAAAAGGTAACGGCCCCCAAGTCATCATTTAGTGTGTTTTGGATTTTGCTTGGTTTTGGGTTTGGGGTTTACAAGGTTTAGAGGTTTGGGTTTTGGGGCTTGTTGCTTTTTTGGCTGGGGGAGGGTGGGTTAGGGGTTTGTCGTGATGTGGTTCGGCTTGAAGCTGAAGGACAACCCATACACACACACACACACACACACACACACTCATATATATATATATATATATATATATACATATGTATGTATATATATATATATACACATGCACATAAACCTCTGTAGCATCTCTTTTGCAACCCCTCCTAAAGCCACCCAGCGAAGTCTTTTGTAGAATCCTTCTGAACGCACCCAGCCCCCAAAACGGAAAGACCCCATGCATCACCAAATCCGGAGGACCTAAGAATCCAAAACCCCTACAGGGAACTCCAGAAAGTTGGAATATGGATTAATGGTAGGATCCCCTATAATTTACCTTGAAGGGGTTACGATAATGATATTCCAACTTTCTGGCTTCTACTGTAAGCCCCATAGACCAAGCTCCCAAAATGCAGGACAAACTGTCAAAACAGCCCCTCAAACCCTCAAACCCCCACTAACCCCTAAATTAAACCTAAACCACTAGACCCTAAAGCCTAAACCCCCCACTCACCCCTGAACCCCTATGACCCCTAAACATTATGGACCCCTAAACCCTAAACCCTATAACCCCTAAATCCTAAACCTTAATCCCTAAACCCCCCACTACCTTAAGCCGGAATAACCTACCTTTTTAGGGTTCCTTTTTATGATTTCCTTATATAAGTCCTTAAAAAGGTAGGTTATTCCGGCTTAAGGTAACCCCTGAACCCCTATGTCCCTCAACTTCGGGTCTCCTGAGGACGGCGAAAGGATCCGCCCAGGCGGCGAGGCCCAGGAGTGACAGCGAGGAGTCGTCTAAGGACTTCCTTGGACTTAGGGCTTAGGGCTTTGGGTCTACGTAGGGTTTGGAGTCTTAGGGCTTATGGGGCTTCAGAGAGTCCAGGGTTTGGAGTCATCTAAGGACTTCCTTGGACTTAAAGAATTTAGGGCTTACGGGATTTAGAGTTTAGGGTTTGGAGATCTCGGGCTTATAGGGCTTAGGGTCTATAGGGCTTTGGGTAAAGGGCTTTGGAGGTCATCTAAGGACTTCCTTGGACTTGAGGCTTTCGGCTTAAGGGGGTTAGAGGGTTTAGGGCTTAGGCTGAGGGTTTAGGCTTAGGATTTAGGGCATATAGGGCTTCGGGCTTAGGGCTTTTAGGGCTTATAGGGTTTAGGGCTTTGGGCCTGGGCGCTTAGGGTTTGGGGTCATCTATAAGGACTTCCTTGGACTTAGGGCTTCGGGTTTATGTCGCCTCTAGGGTGTGGGTCTGGGATTTAAGGTTTAGGGCACATAGGGTTTATCATAATGCTTGGGGTTTTGGGGTTTTGGAGTTAGGCTTTAAAGGCTTCGGGTGGGCGATTCAGGGTTTAGGGCTTTGGGTCTGGGGTTTGGGGTCGTCTTAGGACTTCCTTTTGGACGTCGCTGCGGTGTCTTGGGCAATCTGTCGGGTTTTAAGGGCTTTTGTGTTACGTGAGGGGTCTTGGGCAAGATGTCGCGATTTGGGTTATTGGTTGAGGGGTCATGGTGTAGGATTGTAAGCGGTTTAGGGGCGTTTGGGTTCGGGGTTTAGGGCTTCAGGCTTTTTGAGATTTAGCCCGATTGTGAATGCCGTCCAAGAGCCCTATACTAAATCCTACACCCTAAAGCCTAAAGCCTGAACCCTAAACCCTAAACCTGCGCCCTAAACCCTACTCTCAGGCCTAGCCTAAAGCGCGGTGCTTAAGGAGAACCCAGCTGCCGCCCATATCTGTCGCGGTCCTGCGATGGTTTAGAGTTGAATATTTAGGGGCAGTTTGTGGATTTAGGATTTAAGGATTAGGGTGGGGTTTAGGATTTAGGGCTTTAGGAAGTTTAGGGGGCACAAAGACTAGGGTTTGGGTAGTTCTCTAAATTAGGGCACCTTCTTTGATCCTTTTTTATAAGGGCGCCGTGCCAAACTACCAACGAAAGGGCCCATGTAGAGAACTACCCAGTTGGGGCCAGTTTGTGGGTTTGGGGGGTTTAGAGCTGGGGAGCTCAAGCATTAGAGTTTACTTCAAGCACAAAAAAGCTCAGCATATTGCATATCACCCTAAACCCTAAACCCTAAACCCTAAACCGCTCAAGTCTCATCGGCCCGTATCTCTCAACTTCACCACCGACATTCTGCACCCGCAGCCCTTATCCCGAATCCCTACTCCTAATCCTGAACCATCCTGACTGCCTATACCTGAAACACAGACCCGAATCCCTAAACCCGACATCCTCAGGCCTAAGTTACATGCCTCAACCTCATAATCACTAACCAAACTTGAGATCCTCAACCTCAATCCCGAATCCCTCATGTAGACCCCGGATTTATGAATCCCTCTCCCATTAGGGTTTAGGGATCGTCCCAAAAAGTCATAAATCACAGATCGACATCAATCTATCAAACCTTGAATCCCGAACCCCTCAACTTTAAACCATGACCCTTGCGCCTTAAACCCAACATACTAGCCCTTAAGTATTAAAGCCGAAATCCTCAAGCCTAAACCCTACAGGCAACAAGATCAAAAAGGTTCTCAGTCCTTCTCCTCCTTTTCCTCGGGCTTTCTCCTCGCAGGGCGAGCACCCTTACAGCTTCGCATCTCATTCAGTTTGCTGAGCCCTACACCCTAAACCATACCTGGACCTACCTTTTCAAGGACCCTATATCTATATCTATATATCTATCTAATTATATATATATATGTATATATACATATATGTATAAGGAAATCATAATAAGGAACCCCAAAAGGAAGGTTTTATAGGGTCCAGGTATACGCCCTAAACCTGTTCTCCTCAGCGGCGGCGCAGAAGGCGAACGCTGCGGCTTCGAGGTCGGTCGCGAGGAAACGGCCTTAGGTGGAACTATGGGCTATTAGACCTTATGGGTACCTTAATCTACCCTTAATAGGGTCCTAATAGGGATCTTTAGGGTCTAATAGCCCATAGTGGTGGAACGGTATATGGTAGAAACCTAAAAGTTGGAAGATTAGACTCCTCATGCCCTAAAGGTAAAGTATAAGGGATCCTAGCACTAATCCCCCTAAAGCCATGTTCCAACTTTCTGGCTTCTACTATACTGTACCGAAACCCCCAAAAGTAGGTAGAATAATGGCCCAATACCGATAAAAGTCTATTATTCTACATACTTTTGGGGTCCAGGTAGGACTTGAGCTTTAGGCTGTGGGGGTTTGGGCGTTAATATAGCGGCCTTGGTCATTAGAATAAGGTTTTGGGGGGTATATCATGCTATAACTATAAGAAGGAGCCCCCAAAACCCTATTGTAACTACAAAGGCTCCTATATTAGGGCCCAAGCGGGCTTTGAGTTGGAGGCCCGTCTTCCACTTGCGAACGGGCTTTTTTGCGACAAAACTGTTTCCCGAAAACGTCTACGTAAGTCTAGGGACCATGACGCGAAGGCCTAGTGGACTTAGTAAGTAGGCTTTAAGTAGAAGTATATAGTATACGGTAATATAAGATAACCTAGTTTTGCCGATGAAAGAACTCCCCTTCATTTGGACAGACTGCATTCTCTTCTGGGGATTTGAGTTCAACATCTGATGTAGACACATGATCAGCAACATCTCCACTCATACTTACAGGACCCAGAACAAATCTCTTCTCTTGCCAGGCCTACACTAAACCCTGAACCATAACCCCCAAGCCTCTGATTCGATGCCTATATCCTAAACCTTTGAAAGCCCGCACCCGTAAACCCAGCAAATCGAAAGATACTGAAACCCTGGAACAAGAAACCACCCAAAAGACCTCAGTTCCGAAGACAGCTTTATGCTAGGGTTTAGGTTTGGGTTTTACGGCTTTGGGGTTGGAGATCATGCAGGCTCATGGTTTAGGGCTTGTGTGGGGCTTCCGATTTGGGGCTGAGGGTTTGCAGTCACTGGCGTCCCTGGGATAAACGAGACACGACGGTGCGGCGCCGGTTCGGGACGTGCAAGAAGGCGTTCCCAGGCTCCATTTGAAGGTCCTGGATTTCGAACGCAGCGGCTGTTGATGGTGCTGCTGATGGTGGTGATGGCGATGATTGTACTTTTGATCATGACGACGATGATGATGATTCCCGGCAGTGGCCCACTGCCAACAGTAGGTTAGGTTTACTTTTGTGCGAGGACACTCATTCCTCCTGGACGCAGGGGGTTAGGGTAATACAGTATCGTCTTCGCCGGATCCAGGTAGGTTTCGAGTCCAGGGTTTGTTGTCACCGGTATGAACTGTCGGTGTCGGGCTGTGAAGCATGGCAGTAAGGTCTTTGCTTACAAACCAAAGAAAGCCTGATGTACCCGCATTCAAATGCGGAGACCGAAACCCTCACTAGACATCAGCCTAGGCCCGAACCACCGCAGCGTCCCCGCCAACTGCCTGTTGCAACTACCCTTATGCCAACTTATGCCCATTCTTTGTGTGCGGAAAATCAAAGTTTGGGGGTTCTCGGTCAGACAGTGAGCCGTGACACCATTGAGTCCGAACACAAACCTCCCAACACACCAACGGTGTCCTCCCGAAAGCCACGACTAGGTATAAAACCCAGAAACCTTGTGTTCTAGCCCATACCCTAAGCCCTACGAGCTTTCATTTCTACCCATGACCCTAAACCCCATGACGCCCAAATTTTAAATTTTAGCCTAATCCCCAAACTCTAGAGAGCTGAAACTTTAAAACTTTGAAGCACGAAAAACAACACTCCGGGCCTTGAGAAGGCTGGGGGAGCTTTGAGCAGACAAGGAGAGCGGAAGTGTGTCCTTCAGGCGTCGATAATTATGTGTATTGATAACAATGATGATCATCCCCTTTCCTTTATATTGACCCTGTGTTTTGTCCCTTTTTGAAACTATACTGATACTACTACAGGTTGCTCTTTGCAAAGTGTTCGCTCTTTCTCTCTCTATCTCTACATTATATATATATATATACATATATATATATATATATATATATATATATGCAAGTATATTCACACATGCGTACATAGGTAGGAATGCAAGCAAGCAAACAAACAAGTAAGAAAGCAGAGCATTTTTCCTCCGCGAGTTGCAGGGCAAGTTTGGCACCCAGTCAATCATCTGCGTGCCGAGCCGGGCGACTGAGTTCTGGATGAACAAGAAAAGCCAAGGAGGTATAGGCCAAGGGATATCAGGATGAGAGAGTACAAACTATAACTAATTATATACCATGCGCACTATCGCCCTACACCTTATAAAGTTTGGAGAACTTGGATATTTGCATCCGAGACTCAGAACGAAGCACCCAGCAAATAAGACGTACCTTGAAGCCGAAACATCTGGACCTGAAGCTTTACACCCTCAAACCTGAGTCACAAATCGAAATTGTGGCCGGATGGTTTCGCATATGTTCAAATCTTCGGCGGGTTGCGCGGCCGAAGCTGGCTGGGACTGGGGCGGAGCTCCCAGAAACTTGGCTGAAGTTCCGATCCCCGAGAATAATTGACGCAGATCGAGCTGGTTATTCTTAACTGTTCATGCTATTTCGACAGCATTCTATAGAATCTATAGATGGGACCGTCATATGATACGGAGCTTGGTAGATCAGCTCCCGACAGATGGTTCAGCTTTAGTTCGAAAGTCAAACTCGGGAATTCTGAACAGCAAGACCGCTCTGTCGTTGTATCAACATTTTTGTGCTGCAGTGTTAGGCCGATGCCTTGAACAGCCGTCGTTTCAACCCTCCTTTTCAGTTCCAGCTCCCGGCAAAATGCAACAGCAAGTTGCTACTTTGCCTTGCACGGACAGTATAAAATACGTGTTAAGGTTGTTGTTTTGCTAGTTTGGGCACAATCGAGTCGGTGCCCAAACACTTGTTCGAGCGAAAGCAACGTTTTGCCCGCAGATGTTTGGCGGGGCACATGCCCACCTTAAAGTCATAGCAACTCTGTGAAACAGGTGACGAACTAATGATGGGCGGCAGGTCGCAGAGCACAAAAGGGTCGACTGAACACCCAAATCATAATGTCTTGTAGCATTGTAGCAAATGATACATGCAATGAAAACCTAAAACCCTAAAAACAAGAATTGTTCCAAACCCATATAGACGTCTCGCACGTGCGCTTGCGAGTGATGCTGTCCAAAATATCGGATGCAACGAACACCCCCAAGACAGCCTGCCACTGGCCCCCAAAGCCTGAACAAGGTGGCACAGCGAGTGCACCCACACTGTGGGGACTCCAGCTGCCACCAGTGGGGCACCGGCGTCACAGCGCAGCCACATCTCTAAACTCTAAACTCTTCAGCCCTAAAAACCCTCAACCCCTACCGGGAAGCATAAAGGCAGGAAGGCAAGCAAGCAGGCACACAACACAAGCATGATTGCATGTACAGGTACATGGGTAGGCTAGGGTATATAACACCCCCAAGACACCCGGCCCCTGGCCGACATAACCTGAAGAAGGTGGCACAGTGAGTGCACCCACACAACTTCCCAAGCGCTGGCTTACCGGCGGAGAACTATTATCAAATTATTGGCCTTTGAGTTCGACCAACATCAAGGGCGTCTGTAGGGGGATTATACAAGGCATTATCAGGTTTGACAAAATTTCATAGGGGCTTTAACCTGCGAGGTCGAGTTGCATGTTGTCCGCACCCTACAGATGCAAAGTGATCGCCCGCCGGCAAACAAACTCAACATGTAACAATAACAGGCACCACAAAACAGCGCTCATACCTGTTCAGCCCATCAGCCCACCAGTCAATCAACCAACCAATCAATCAACCAATCAACCAGCCAATCAGTCGACCAACCAATCAAGCGATCAGTCAACCAACTAGTCAACCAATCGACCATCCAACCAACCAAACAACCAATGACACAATCAACCAGTCAATCAATCAGTCACTCAACCAACAATCAAGCCGTCCGTCAATCTATCCATCCATCAAACAATCAGTCAATCAACCAATCAATCAACCAATCAGTTAATCAGCCAAGCAAGCAAGCCATCAGTCAGTCAGTCAGTCAGGGAGTCAGTCAATCAGTCGGCCAACCAATCATTCAGTCAATCATTCCGTCAGTCATTCAGTCAATCCAACAAGCAACCAATCAAGCAATCACACAATCAGTCAGTCAAACACTCATTCAGCCAATCAATCAATCAGTCAGTCAGTCAGTCCGTCCGTCCGTCCGTCAGTCAATCAATCAATCAATCAATCAACCAATCAATCAAGCATTCAATCAGCCAACCACACAATCAATCAGTCAAGTTGCCTGACTTGTGCTGCCACCAATCCTCACATGATAAGCGGCAGGCCACAGAGCACAAAAGAGAACGATTGAAAACCCAAGCCCTCGTGTAGGAGATGACGTTTGGCAAAACCCTTTGTAGCATTGTAGCAAATGATGCACAGTGAAAACATTACTATACATATATTTATATACAGATGCATATGCAGAAAAAGCTCGGTATGCCGATATGCGTGTGCATGTACCTCCCCGGGTCCCGACCTGTGGGCGTGCTTGTGCCACATGAACCTGGGTGCGAAGCTTTAGAGAGAAGGAGCACAGCAAGTTGTTGAGACCTGATGGCTTGACGACACAAACTCTGCTGGCCCATCCCGGCGATTTGGGGTCGGCAAAGGCACGCGATGTTGGCACGAAGAGTTGGCTTTTTTCGTAAAGGTTGTGACTTGAATTCCTTCAAGCACTCCAAAAACTTTAATAAATCAAGCCCGTGTCACTGGGGCTCTGGCTCGTAGTGGGTTCTGCGAAGACAAAGCCTGCAAAATGGCAAGTGCTCCGGAGGGTAGCGTGCAGACTAAGTTGGACATACTTGTTTAAGTATGGATATACAGATACAAACAACATGTACTTCCCGGGGTCCCGACCTGCTGGCGTGCGTGTGCGACACCAACCAGGGTGCGAAGCTTTAGATAAAAGGAGCTCAAAGATGTGATGGCATGACAATGCGTGACTTGAACAACTTTCTCAAACACGTCAAACTTTAAGAAATCAAGCCCGTGTGACTGGGGCTCTGGCTCGCAGTGGGATCTGCGAAGACACGGCCTGCAAAGGGGCAAGTGCTCCGGAGGGTATCATACATATTAAGTTGTGCATACGCATATAAGTATGGATACACAAGTACAAACACACGTATGCAGATGCACATGACATGCACAATTCCATATGGTTGTGTATCCTCATGCGTACACAGAGACAGAGACAGCGAGAGACAGAGAGAGAAAACAGACATACATATACACATCTATGTATGTATATATGTATATACACACTCGCATATGTATATGCGCATGCGTATATGCGTGTATATCTTGTATCTACCTGTGTATAGATATACACATATACATATATGTATTTATGTATACAAATGCATATGCAGAAACAGCTCGGTATGCATATACATGTACCTCACAGGGTCCCGACCTGATTACACCTGAAACAGCCGATTCGTTCCAAACCCATGTAGACCTCGCGCACGTACACACACAGGACACAGGTGCGAAGAAGACTAGTGGGCTTGCGAGCGATGCTGCCCAAACTCCGGATGCAACAAACACCCCGAAGACACCCTGCCCCTGGCCCCCAAAACCCTAAGAAGGTGGCACAACGAGTGCATCCACACTGTGGGGACTCCAGCTGCCACCAGTGGGGCACCGGCGTCACAGCGCAGCCACATCTCTAAACCCCTCAGCCCTAAAACCCCTCAACCCCTAAACAGGAAGCATGAAGGCAGGCAGACAATCAAGCAGAGAGACAACGCAAGCATGCATGCATGTACAGGTACATTGTTTTGCTAGGGTATATATGCGTGTATGAAAACAAGTTAGTATCTGAGTTGTGTATTCCCGCTTTGGTTACAAGTCCGTGTCAGAAATTGAAATCTGTTTTGTGTTGGGACGCATGGTCTACCTGGTACTTGTTCAGAATTACTGCCACTGCACCCCGCACAGCCATTCGGCAATGTAGAAGCTTGATTTATCACTAATGTTGTTCCTTGGGTCACAGGGTTCCTTATGCTACGACATAATCCCTAGCCTAGTCATTGATTGGTGCTCCTACAGCATGTTCCGGCTTGGGCACAGATGTCCTTGCAAGGAACTGTACTTCAAACGGGCCCTCTCTCACAAGGATCTTTAAGCCAACCGGCTTTTCGACCTCATACTCGGAGCATGAAGCCCAAACACCAGAGCCCGCACTGTCTACCCGAAGCGACGAGCTTCATATCACGCAAACAATGACGAGAGCTTCTTTACAGTGGTTTTCGGGCGTGGGGTTTCGAAACCCTGGGGTTTACAACACCCTATCACCCCCTAAACGACCCCACAACAAAACAAGTGCCCTCCAACTACCCTCCTACCCCCGTCCCAAAAGTCGGTAAAGACGAAACTGGCAAGTCGATAAATGTCGCTTCGTAGCGTACTGGGCGGGGCTGGCAGGACTTAACGGTTTGGGGTGCATAATTCTTGTTGGTGTGATATATGTATGTATACACAGATATCTATACACAGATATCTATCTGTATATATATATATATATACATACACATTATCATTTCATACATCTACAAGCGGATATCAACAGTAGTTATACTTAGGGGGCGCTTGTATTGGCTTATAGCGGCTTGTTTAGGAGCTTGTTTCCAGATTCTGGTAGCACCTGCATTTTTTCGCTGATATTTCGGAGGGATGTCATAAAAGTTTTCGGGGGTTCTTCAAGTGCGCACAAGCGCGCACAAGAGAGCACGTGAGTAGGAAAGCCATGCAGCAGATCGGAATCAAGGAACACATGGCAACCGACCCTCATCATCAACATGGTCACGGTCAAAACCATCATCGTCATCATGATCATCATATTCGAATCAACATCATCATCATCATCACAGGCTTTACCCGCACCTTCCTCAGGCTATGCTAAATCATCACCATCGTAGCACCATCATGACACTGTTTCTCTTCAGAAGCAACGATAATCATCCAGAGAGGTGGGGGGGGTTCTCCAAAACACAAGTCTCACCGCTAAGGGAACCCTTTTTCAGGACTCCTTTCAGGAATCCCTGAAGGGACCCCTAAAGCCCCACATGGTATCATTGGGGTACTGCTCGTGCCGATCATCCTGCCAATCGACGCCTAGAGATGAAGCCCGAACGTTAAAGGTTTCCAATCTCCCAGCTAGATCCTAGCTTTCAGAAACCTGTCCATGTTGCCCTAACTGTCGGGAACTCTCAAGGTCTCATGTGAACCCTAATAAGTAGTTATAAGTAGAGTTACCTTAATTATAACCCTAGTTACTAAGTCCCATGATCCTTGAAGATATAGGATCTCTACAGCCCCTTCAGAAACCTGTCCATGTTGCCCTAACTGTCGGAAACTCTCAAGGTTTCATGTGAACCCTATAGGATCTATACAACCCCTTCAGAAGCTACCGCACAAAGCTCCTGCTCCTTCTCATCTTCTTCCTCGACAATCTCTCCTCCAGGCATAGCGCTCCCGAGATGAAGATAAGCCATGATACACGCCTATAAGGGTCTAAGCTTCCAAGATTAACCCTAAGGGCGAAGGGTACAAAGTAGCTGAATACTAGGGTTCGCACAAGGTCGTTGGGTCCGTTTGGATGCTTAGGGTATGCGTGGTTGTCAAAATTGTGGTCCCTTTTTGGGTCCTTACTATAATACGACACCTATTATTTAGGGTATCCAAAAAGGGACCTTAATTTTGACAACCACCCGTATGGGTTTGGAAGAGGCCAGACCTAAACCATTTCGGGCACATTCACGATGTGTAATTAGGGCTAAGGGCTCCGAGTTTCTACTGTAGTTATTGTGTGGGAATTGACAATGAGAACAGGGCTAGGGGTATGTTTGACTATAACTTATAAAAAAAGACTAAGAACCCTAAGGAATACAATTTGTAGTTCTTCCGACCCCTAAATTACATGACGTGGTTTTAAGGCTTGGCTCAGATTCATGGCATCTTGCTCAAGTCTGGCTCAGCCGAGAACACCAGGGTGTCGTGTTGCGTGCAGTTTATTCGAACTCGGCAAGGTACTTCACCCACATAAAACTTAGTAGAGTTACAATTGGGGTAGCTCCATTTAGGGTACTTATAACCGTACTTATAACCTACTTACTAGGTCCCCTGGGCCTCTAAGTGGGATCCCGCATAAAACTTGTCGAACATGGTTTCCTGATCAGGCGCTCTCCACGCGCATGACGCCCACGTCTTGAAGAGGACCGGGTAGCCGCTTTGACGTTGCGGGTTCAGAACGGTGTAGTTGACCAGTTCTGGATACCAGGAGGGATTCTTGCACTCCCTGAGCCAAGCCCTACCTAGACACTCCATCTACCCTCTCTTAGACCCTAGATGCCCCTTATTTGGGACCATATACCCCTATTTGAAGGTACAAGGAGGGTCCTGGGTTAGGCGGCTGCTGTGGAAGCCTAGGGCCCCAACCTTAACTTAAACCCGGAATCCTCAACCCTAAACCCTCAACCCTAAACCCCAAACCCCTCAACCCTAACCCCCAAACCCCTCAACCCTAAACCCTAAACCCCTAGACCTAAATCCGGAATCCTCAATCTGGGATTCCAAGACTCGAAAGCGAAGAGTCTTTGGCACGAAGCCGGAAGGCTCTGCACTGCAGGACCCTACTTGGAGGTTCATGGGTAGTGATAAGGGTCCCTTTAAAGGGGTCTATAGGGATTCTGTAAGGGTATAGGGTATAGGGACCTACTTGAAGGTTCATGGGTAGTTCTAAGTAGGGTTCTAAGCAGGATAACTATACTTATAACCCATATCAAGGGACTTATAACCCTACTTACAACTACCCCTGAACCTCCAAGTATTGGGGCAGCCAAAAATCCCGAACCTTCTATGAACACCCGGAGACCCAACGACGAACATGTTTTTGAGGGTGTCGGGGCGCTCTTACAACTGACACAAGCCCGAGGAGAAGGGCCTGAAGGCATGGGCCGTACTTGCGAACTAGGGTTTAGGGTTTAGGGTTCAGGGTTTAGGGTTTAGGGCTTTTAAGTAACCAGGAAGAAAAGAGTATAAACTTTTATTTCATGATGGTTCCTTTAAGAAAACTTAAGCATTAAAGTATGGTACTCCAAAGCCCTGTGTACTCCCTATAGGAGATGAACACCCTGAGCCCTGAGGGGCAGAAACCCTCAGCCTTAGGAGCCAGATAGACGATTAGGTGGAGCTTCAGGGGTACCCAGAGAGCCCAATACCCCTTAACTAAGGAATATGGCTTAAATTATATAGGGCTTCATATTATGATTTAAGCTATATTCCTTAATTAAGGGGTATTGGGCTCTCTGGGTAGTTATAAGTAGGGCTATAAGTCCCTTAATATGGGTCATAAGAATCGTTACCCTACTTATAACCCTACTTATAACTACCCATGATTCTCCAGGTTGGTGCTGTAGCTCCGAAGGTTCGGGATGTAGGGTTTAACTATAGTTCCAGAATTCAGATCCACACGAAGGCACCGTTTGCATGCCGGTACCCTATAAACCCGAAATCCAATGCCCGCAACGTTGAATCCTTATACAGAAACTGCTATGAGGTCTCAATGTCCTGATGCCGGAAAAGCAAACTAAAGGGGATATCAACACCGATCATCCGTTGTCAAGTTTCCAAGTTTTTGGGCTTTGCTGTAATTAACACCACTTACTAAACCCTGGGTACTGGCCCCATACAGTAACAGTCTATAATAGGGCTACTATTAAGGTCCTACATATTGTGAATATTATCCAGCTGTTACTGAGTGGGGGCAGTACCCAAACTAAACCCTGAACCCTAACCGGCCTTCCACCAGCTTCCGGCACTTCGCGAGGCAGCAGTGCAGGAGACAGGCACACCCCAAATTCACCAAGCGAGAGGTGTCGTCCACGTAAACCTTGAAAAAGGGCTAGGACTTAGGGCTTAGGGTTTAGTCCTTGTCCAGGGAACCTGGGTGGTTGTCAAAGTTAAGGCTCCTTTTGGTTAATTACCCTAAATATTCGGTGCCATATTATAATAAGGACCCAAAAAAGGGACCCTAATATTGACAACCACACACCTTGAAAAAGGGTCCGTGTCCGGGGAAGCTTAGGGTCTGGGGTTGTTGCTCCAGAAAATCTCGAGAAGAGCGACGAATGGCAATGCACTTCCTTGTAAAAACATCTTCACAAAAAATGAATATGTGATCTGGGATTCTCCTAGGATTTAGCGCTAAACAAAAAAACCATAAACCCAGTGGCGGTCCAAATGTATTTGGGGTTAAGGTAAACCCTAAGATACATCTGCCTATCTATCGATAGATGGATAGAAGCATAGGTGGGTGCGTGGATAGACACTGGAAAGTATGGGTCTCTACTCGCTTTGGGGTTGCTTGTTTCAGAGCAACAGACAGAAGCCATGTTGTGGAAGCACTCATGCCACAGCGTGCGTTAGGGTTTCGGACGGGCTGTAAGAGGCCAGAACCAAGCCGAAAACAGGGAAACTACTTACCGTAAGCATCGCTCCAGGCAGTCTAAATACAGGGCCTTAACAGGGCAGTGGAAACATCTTGCCGATCCCTAAACTCCATGAACCCTATATACCACTGTCACTGTCGCTGTCCCCGGTCGCCGTCATTTATCAGATCTGCAGGGTATCTGTCCGAAGTCCTAAACCCTACAGCTGCTTAGGGCTCATATGGGAGTTTCCGAAAATTGGGGGAACCTTATTTAAGGCTCCTTATGATAAGGATCCTACTGTTTAGAGTACTATATCAGGGTCCCCTGTTTTCGGAAACTCCCATATATGGCAGAGGGTATAATTACAATACCTCAACCTTATCGCTATCGAGGGCGGGCCTATAGGGTCCAGGTGGCAATCGCTAGGATCCGCACGAGTTCGAGTTGCAAAGCTTCTTAAACCCGAAGGGTCCAAAGGACCCAATAATGGGTAGTAGTTATGTAGGTCAGGGTTTTGGAAAGTATGTGATTATTGGGTACTTGGACCCTTAGGGAAACACAGTCGACGGGGCCTGCAGTTGGGCGCTGCACTTCCGAAGGAGTGCGGATGCTTCCTCGGCTCGAAAGCCCTTGCACTCTGCGCTGTGGAGCCATACCGTCAACTCTGAATAGTAATCACAACAATAAGACATGAATGTCCTGAAGAACATATGAGTACTGTCAAAATTAGGGCCCCTTCTTGGGTGCCCTTAATAATAGGTGCCGTATTACAATAAGGACCCAAAAAGGGACCCTAATATTGACAGCCACCCATATCTGTAACACTGACCCTGAACAAGTCACCTCAGCCCAGCCCCTGTGCAGCGCTCTGGAGCCAAGAATTGGGGTTTAAGCTGGGTACGGCCCCCATACAGCAAGAGTCTGTAATAAGGCTACTATTCAGGTCCTAATATATCTATATTATGAGTACTATTCAACTATTAGTGTGGGGGCCGTACCCAAGGTTTAGACGGTTTAGGGTCTTAGGGTCAGGCGAAGCTAAGCCCCCAAAAAACAACACCATTGCAACTGAGTGTCTGGGGTACACCCTAAACCCTAAACCCTGAACCGCACTCAAAAAACCCACAGACATGGGAACTCAAAGCTATAATCCCCAAACCCTAGGCCCCTAGGCCTAGAAGCCATGAAAGCCAGACATGCCACGCAGTGAAGCCGAGTGTCCAAGAGGTTGCGGCTGCGGAGAGCACAGCGAATCGTCTCGTCTTCTTGGCCCCAAAACCAAGCCTGGTCAGCACAAAATGAGGCTTTGAGTGAACCCTATACCCCAAAACCCTGAACCTTCAAATCCTAAACCCTATAAACCCCATAAACCCTGTAAGCCATATGAACCCTAAAACCCTAAACCCTATGAACCCCAAAACCTATGAGCCCCGTCAACCCTAAAAAACCCTATAAACCCCAAAGCCCTAAACCGTAAGTCCGAGACTGAAGGCCCAAAACCCTAAACCCTGAAACCCTAAACCCTAAACCCTAAAACCCTAAACCCTGAAACCCTAAACCCTAAACCCTAAAACCCTAAACCCTGAAACCCTAAACCCAAATCCCTGGAGCAGAAACTTCTGTCCTGGAGCCGTCGGAAAGGCCGAGACCCAAGCCCTGAATTCTCACGGCTCCATGGCTCCAATAAAAAAAAATTTCGGTATACAAGTCCTAAAAAAAGGTAGGTTACTTGGGGTTAAGGCAAGATTTAGGGCTTGCGGATAAAGGTTTCGGGTGTCTGGCCAAACACTGTAATCTAGACCTAAGAGCAACCTAGGAATAAAAAGGGTGCCCTTTTTGGTTTCAAGGGGATTATAATAGAACCTGAACCCTAAAAAAGGGAATAAGGGCCTACTCTGGGTCCTAGAAGGGTTTACGGTAGGGTGCCCAGTAACTTAGGAACAGAAAAGGCTCCCTTTTTGGTATTGGGTAACTTTATAAGAAACCTAGGACTACAAAAAATGAATAAGGGCACTACTGGGCATCCTGGTTTAAAGGGGATTATGTAAGGGTTCCTTGACAAGGGGATGATAAGGGTTACTTAAAGAGGGGTTACAAGCGTTCCTTTAAAGGGATCTATATACGGGTTACAGGCTTCCTTTAAAGGGATCTACAAGGTGTCCTTCAAAGGAATGAGAAGGTCTCCCTTTAAAAGGGATCTATATGGGCTCTCTTTAAAATGAACTAGAAAGGTTTCTTTCAAGGGATCTCTTAGGGTACTCTTAGGGTTTAGGCTCCTTAGAGGCTGAAAATACCACCGAAAGAAATTAACCTTTTGCAAAACCATAAATCTACAAAGGAACCTTGAGGAAGACAAGTAGGGTTTCGGGTTCAGGGTTTAGGGTTTCGGGTTTAGGGGTTTCGGGTTAAGCGTCTACCCCAAGGCCCTACGATACCCTTGTAGTAACCCTTAGACTAGGCCGTAAAGGAACCACCGACTTCCTCCCTGAGTCCTCAGCACTCGCCCCGCCTTCCTCTGCAGAGTGCCCATGGGGCCGAGAGCGCGGAACTCCTTGAAGACTTTGGCGAGGTGAGCCTCACGGAGCTGTCAAGGGGCCTTTTAGGTTTTGGGGTTGTGTTTTTATTTATTTTCTTTTTTCGGGGGGGGTTCAAGGCTTGTTGGGATGGGGTTTGAAGGATGTCTAGGGCTTTTGGGGTTTTGTGTTCCTTCTTGTTCGGGCCCTTCTCCAGTTCGCCAGAGGTTAGCCAGAAATCCTGTACTAGCACGAGCAGCATGGGCATTGACGGGACTGACCTGATGCACCCCCGACCTCTCGGGTTTAGGGGTTAGGGTTTAGGGGCTTCAGGGTTTACATAGAACTTCAGAGCTTGAAACTATAAGATGTGAATCCGAATTCAGGGCATAATGCTCAGGACTCGGAGCTTGTGACATGTTGGAGGGTGGTGGGGTCTTCGGTTCCGGATTGGTAGGGCCCTGTTCTTCAAACCGTAAACGAATACCACCCTAGACCCCAGACCCCCATAGATCCCTTTAAAACAGCCTCTAACAGAAATAATTATCCAGGGCCATATAGCGCGGGCCCCAATACCCTGTACAACCTTACACAGACCTTACAGAATCTTAGACAAGTGCGATAAGCCCTTCTGGAGCCCACACCCTTTCCTACCCCAAACTGAAATGCCAGAAACCCTTTTGGCCCTAGGCCCTAAATCCCACACCCTAAAATTCAAAAACGCTGGAGCCTGAAGCCCAAACCCCTAAACACTAACACCCTAAAACCCCACAAGCCGAAACCACAAAAACTGCAAAGACCAACCACACACAAGAACATCAACAGTCCTGGCACCACCAAAAACAAAAACACCACACCCTCACTTCCCCTAAGGGTCCAAGTACTCCTTATCCAGATTCCATAAATGAGGACTACTTGGACCCTTAGGGTTCGTGTGACATAGGGCTTAATAATTAGAATAGGTTTTTTGGGGGCCCAATACACCATAACTATAAAAAGGAACCCCGAAACAGCATTGGCAATTATTGAGGCCCCTACATAAAATCCCTTATTGTATCCTTTATAGTATCCCTTATATAGATCCCTTTAAAGGGCCCCTAATTCCAATTATTTATGCCCCCCCATGATACCATCCTGCACTACAGAACCCTATTATAGAACCCATATAGTATCCCTTTTAAGGAACCCCTTAAAGGAACCTTTTAGGGGATTCAGGCCCCTACAGTACACCCTCACTTCCTGAGTTCAGTTACCCAGAGGGTCCAAGTACCCAAATAGTAGGGTTTTAGGGACCAAAACCCATACCCTGAATGGTTTTTGGACCTTGAAACCCTACTATTTGGGCACTTGGACCCTTATTAGGGTTAGAGATGGGCCTCGATCATCTTCTCCACCCGGGCGACGGTGCGGAGCAGCTCTGGCGCGACTGAGCTCCTCGATCCCAACTTAGAGGCCCAGGGGGGGACTTAGCCTTAAAGGATTCCTTCAAGGCTTCCTTAAAGGGCTCCTTAAAAGAGCTCTATAAGGGTTCTATGAAGGGGGATTAGGCTCCTCGATCCCAGAGCTAGAACCCTAGGGCTCTAAGAACTCATAAACTAAGGCACAGGCTTTAAGGCTAAAGGTTTAGGGTTTAGGGTATGGTTAGTTACCCTAGGGCTTTAAGGACTCAGGTATTGAGGCTGTTGGGCCCAAATACCATACTATAGAAGCTTTTGGGCTATGTTGATCCCAGAGCTAAAATAGTGGCCTTAACGATTAGAATGAGTTTTGTGGGCCCCATTATACTATAACTATAATAAGGAGATCCCAAAGCTAATTACTTACGGTTTAGGGTGTATAAGGTTTCAGCTATTTTGCTTTTCTGGGTTGGTGTTTATGAATGTATAAACCTCATACAAGTTCTCACCCCAAAGGGTCCAAGTAGTGGTATAGTATATACATTTGGCGCTCAAATACCCACCATAATCATGCTTGGACACTTCGGGTCTTCTTTGGGTTCCGGTTCGGGTTCGGGTTCGGGTTCAGGTTTGGGCTACATTTTTTTTGGAGGGGAGGGGGGGGGGTTCCGGTTCAGGTTCGGGTGGGGCTCGTTATGCTTTGCTCAGTATGTTGCTTTATAGTCTTCATCTTGTTTAAGTCTCAGGCCTTTCAAGACGTGCATAGCTGTTGTGGGTTTGGCCTTCAATGCTTCGACTATCCGGCTTCAGGCTGCTAGGTTTTTCACGACTCTCGGGCTTCACGATCACGATGCAGCATTGTTTGGTGTTTAGGGCTAACTTAGGGCTTAGAGGCAGAGATATGCGGGAGTGAACATATGCATCGTAGAAACTTGACTGAACAAATATGAACAAATCAACGCGGTCCTCAAGACTATAACAAGACGAGTCCTAGGAAGTTTAGGGGTTTAGGGGTTTAGGTTTTACGGGATAACAAAACTATTCCTAGAAAATGGGCTACAGGTCCATGCTGTCGGCCCACTATCAACCTCTCAGCACCTAGAACCCAGTAACCTACAGCATACCAAAAAAATTACCAACTGCTGTGGACCTTTGAAACCCCTATAAATCATGTTGCTCCCGTAGAGAATCCTTATGACAACCCCTCCGTAAAGGGGTTTCGATAAGGGGTCTGTAAGTTTATATCTTGTACCAAGTGAGCACGAAACGAAACACCACAATACTGGACATATACCGCTAAATACCGCATACGTATCGGTATCGTCCGAACCGCCCGATTACAACCATGATCTTGTCCCATGTCAGCACAAAACCCTAAACCCTAGAGATCCCTTTTAAAGGAACCCTTAAAGGAACCCTTATAGATCCCTTTTAAAGGAACCCTTAAAGGAACCCTTATAGATCCCGTAGTGAATTTCGAAAGACTTCTCCTGCGCATCGTCTCGACCCAGACGAAGGCAGGGCCTTCCAAGAACCCCAGAGACTCCAATATCCCTTAACTTAGGAATACCTTGGGGTTCCTTAAAGGGATCTATTATAAGGGATCTATAGGGTTTAGGGTTTAGGGGATTCTAATACCCCTTAATTAAGGAATATACACCTTAAATTATAGCAAGGATCCTACTATAATTTAAGGTATATTCCTTAATTAAGGGATATTGGAGTCTCTGGGAACCAACGGTTGGAGGGTTCGCGACGATTAAAGATGATAATCGGGCCCTTACTAGTCCAAAAACAAGCTTTTCGGGTAACTACAGTGCAGCACTAAACCCTAAACTCCGAAAGCCAAGCCTGTATCTCTACAAAACACTAAACTCTAACCCCAAAACCCAAACGCTAAACCCTCATGAGTAACTTCTGGGAACAACCCAGAGAGCCCAATACCGCTGAATTAAGGAATATGGCTTAAACTATATAGGGCTTCATAGTATGATTTCAGCTATATTGCTTAGTTAAGGGGTATTAGAATCCCCTAAACCCTAAACCCTATAGATCCCCAATAGATCCCTTTAAGGAACTCTAGGTATTCCTTAATTAAGGGGTATTGGGCTCTCTGGGAACAACCCTTGAGAGCCCAGCAGGTTGCCTCTCAGTTCCAAGGCCACTGCGGGAGCCGGGCGCATAGAGAAGATGGCATTCCAAAGCTCCCAGTGCGCGTTTGAAAAGCCTTGGTTTTGCTTGCAGGATCATGGGACTTAGTAAGTAAGGTTATAAATCAGCTTACTATACGTATAATTATGTATAACCCCAATTAAGGTACTTATAACCTTACTTACTAAGTCCCAGGATCCTCCAAGTGGTTCAGGGAATAGGGCTTCGGGTTTGTTGGAGGGCTTGGAGGTTGTGGCATTGGATTCCATAGGGCTGCCTGTCTGTATTTATGGAGTTTTAGTAATGAGGCTTTAAGTTTCATATGAAGGCTTACCCCAAGATTCCAAGTACCCAATAATCAAATAATCATATACTCTCCAAATTCCTAACCTACATAACTACTATCCGAAAACCGAATACCTAATTATTGGGTCCTTTGGACCCTTAGGGTTACGGTTAATCAGGAGTCTCTTGCTTCGACGCTTCGATCCACAATCCCTGAACCCTTCTTGGGTCCCGAAGACTGTGGCCGCATGGAAGTGCCCGAAGACCGGACCACAAGAGCGCAAAGAAGGCTGAGACCTGGGACACTGCTTCAATAGATGGAGGCCTCAACAGTTAAGCAGGGCTCCAGCTACGGGATCCCAGCTAGAAATGAGGGGTGGGTTCTTTTGATTAAGTCACTGGGCCTGCAGACTTAGAGAGGAATAGAGAAGGTTTTGGGGCATAGTATACTCTACTCACATAGGGACTATATGCGTGGTTGTCAAAATTTATGGTTCCTGTCTGGGTCCCTATTATAGCACAGCACCTATATTTAGGATACCCTTGAAGGGACCATATTTTTGACAACTACCTGTATGGGGATGTTCGCAATAAGTGTTCAAACCAATGAACTCCAAGATGACCTACGGTGGGGCTGTAGGCTGCCATTTGTACCTGCTGCGGGCTGTGTGAACCACGACGGCTTGAGTTTCAGAACTGAAGTTAAACCCTAAACCCTAAACCGGAAACCCTGAACCCTAAACCCTAAGTTTCAGAACTGAAGTTAAATAAAGGCTTCAGGTAACGCTCGGGCAGTAAGTGTTTACAGTGGCTCATCTTACTACTATTATTATACGATCATTGTACCATAACTATACGATTGTTATACTATTCGTGTACTATCATTATACTACTATTATACTACTATTATCCTATAATTACTATTATTACTGTTATTAGATGTTATCTCGGGTTCCCCTTTTGCCTCGTTCACTATGGATCTTTGTTTGAAACCCGGGGGTTTCTATTTGAATTGAGGGTGGGTATCCTAGACCCAAGAGTAACCCAGGCATAAAAAGGATGCCCTTTTTGGTTTAAAGGGGCTTATGAGGGAACCTGAACCCTAAAAAAGGGAATAAGGGCCTACTCTGGGTCCTAGTATCTGAACTAACCCTAAACCCTAAACCCTAAACCCTAAAACCCTAAACCCTAAAACCCTAAAACCCTAAACCCTAAACCCTAAACCCTAACCGCAATCCCTCAGCCTCCGGATGGGCCCGAAGACTCCAACTAGTCCATGCGGTTATGAGCTTTGGAGACTATAAACTCGCATCATGCAAGCTTTTACCACAGAGAGCCCAAGGGGCCCCTTAATTAAGGAATGTGGCTTAAATTATATAGGGCTTCATAGTATGATTTAAGCTATATTCCTTAAGTAAGGGGTATTGGGCTCTCCGGGTAGGGCTTGTGGATAAAGGTTTCGGGTGTCTGGCCAAACACTGTAATTTTCCAGGGGTTCAGGCGCTCTTCAATGGCATCTGCTACACTTTCGGAAAGCAGCCTACCCGGACCCTCCTTGTACCCTCAACTAGGGGTATATGGTCCCAAATAAGGGGCATTTAGGGTCTTAATAGAGGGTAGATGGAGGGTCTAGGTAATCGATGCAGCTTTATTCTCCCAACCCCTAGACCGTTGCATCGCAGTGTAAAAAAACCTTACGCATCCAATTACCAAATGACCATGTTCTACCTGACATTGAAGGACACCCACAGTACTACTGCCCTAAAGCCCACCACCTACGCTGTTGCTGCTTGCTTTGCACTTCTAATGGCCTCAACAAATTAGAATAGGGCTTTGGGGTGTACTGTGCTATAATTACAATAGTCAACCCCCAAGATAATATCGGTGTGTTGGCAATTTCTTATTTAAGCCCGTATATTACTCTACCATAGGCCCCTTACTAATACGAATATTGTTTTGGTGTATATATTACATCTTCGAAATTATACAATCATAAGAAGGGCCCCCGAAACAACAGTATTAATACCTACTTACCTAAACCCTAAACCCTAAACCCTAAGCCCTAAACTCTAAACTCTAAATCCTAAACCCTAAGCCCTCAACCCTCAACCCTAAATCCTAAACCCTAAACCCTAGTTTAAGCCCGCTTTGTCTCACCTGAAAGAAAAGCCAGGTCGCCGGGATGGAACTCAGAGCCTCTCTGGGCAAGTACCATTTGCTTTTGCCTCAGAGGATCCCAAAGGTTGTTTTGTTCAGGGTTCAGGGTTTTTCAGGGTTTAGGGTCTGTTTCAGGGTTTAGGGTTTTTTCCAGGGTTTAGGGTTTAGGGTTTTGGTTGTTTTTCCGGGGTTTAGTAATAGGAGAGGTGACGGCCTAGCATATATATATATATATACATATGCCCCTTACAACCATTAAAAGAGATGTTTGCAACCTTTTCTTGGGCTTTTATAATATGAACAAGACTATAGTAGCCGGTCTTGGTAAAAATACCCTATCCCCACTTTACCCTAAATTGTACATCCTAGACCCTGGGATCACGGGAAACCACGGAATTCTAGGTGATTCGTAACGAGAAGCCCTAATTATCCCTGACTCCTAGGGCCTAGGGCTTAGGGTTTCGGGGTGCAGGGCACTTGGACCCGTAAACAAGTAAGCCTTCATTATTCAGTCGTGGGTTCTCTGAGTGAAGTGGCGCAGGGGTTCAAGGAGCCTGTTCGCATAAGTCCTGTAACCCAAAGGGTCCTAGGTACTGTTATGGGGCATACTTCCCCAAAGCATAACACTAAATCCTATAGAAACCCTACATTCTACGATTTAGGTACTTCGGACCCTCTGGGTAAGTGATTCGCAAAGATTTGTCAAGGTTGTCCCAGACAGAGGTGGGGGTTTCAGGCTTCTGGGCTTTAGGATTTCAGGGGGCTTTATGGTTTGTAAGGGATTTATGGCTTGTAGGGGACTTCAGGATCGTAATCTTCAGGTTTTAGGGCTTTGGGAGTTTAGAGTTTATGGGTTTGGGGTCGGGGCTTTTCGGCGGTGTATGATATGATACTGACCGCATTCATGTTATCATACCGCCACACCCACAACAGACACACAGAGACCACACACTCACACACGCTCAAACACACATACACACACATCTGTCCAAAACCTTCATCCATGTTGACCTCGGTCCGGTGACCTGAGGTTTTGAAGGTTGGGTTGCTGTACCGAACACAAATTGCTGCAAATCGGGGGTTGCCTTTGTGTGAACAGTGAACACAACCCTAGCAGCCCTAGCATTCCAAAACCCGGAGCTCTATAGGTTTATAAGTAAAACCAGGGATTATTAATTATTATTAGTATTAGTATTAGTATTATTATTAGTATTATTATTACTATTATTAGTATTATTATTATTATTATTAGTGTTATTATTCAATTCTACCTAGGTGCCCGGTCCCCAACTACCCTTGTTAGATGGAAGTCATTGTTGATGACCGAAAGGCCTTTATTAAGGGTAGGGTTTAGGGTTTAGGGTTTAGGGTTTAGGGTTACTAGCTTTAATCGAAATGGGCCAAGCTACACTCCACGCACTTCAACCGCGACACATCCTGAAAGACTTCGCAGTGGGGTTTGGGAGAAAAGTCGTTAAGCTCTTTCGGGATGTTGGTTAACAAGGCGGGTAGGAGGTTGTACCAACAAACTTATTCCGCGGGTGAGGACAGTATATGATACAGCTGTAGGACGAGAAACGACTCTTGTCGGCGTGTCAGCTATTGTGCTTTTAGTACGAACCGCAGCGGATGCAGGAATCTATTCTACTGAGGGACGCCATACGTAGAGCAACATACTCAAAACTTCCCATCTAGGCAGCGCTTTCTGGCAGACAACACTGCTGAGGCCTCGCAGATTCGCAAACAAGCACCTCGAATTCGAGAATCGGTCGGGAACTGCCACGGACGCTCGTCTCAAATGCAGCTCTGTCCTCTTATCGCTTACGTTCATGGAATTATTAAACAAGGCTAACTACGAGTAAGAGCCTGTTAGACTACAACCATCAGACCAACACCATTCGCAAAGCTGATGGAGCTTGGATTCGGGATTCCGGGAGCAGACTCTAGGGCAAAGGCCAGAGCTCACACAAACACAGGGCACCGAAAACACCCAAAACCAACAGCCCCAAGCTCGAAACACCGAGCTGAGCCCTGCGAAGCCTAGTTACCCTGATCCGAGACCGCCCAACTACTATTTCACAAACAAAATATCTGACCCCCCCGAAGGGTCCAAGTACCAACATTGTAGGTACTTAGTAGATATCTGGGCCCCAAAAGCACATAGTACATACTATACTCTACTATGCTATACTATACCATTACATGGTCCCTTTGGGCCCTAGGGCAGGGCAGGCCCCGCACCCCCCCGCACCCCCCCCCGGCTAAACCTTAAAAAAACCCTAAACCCTAAACCCTAAAACCTAAACCCTCACCGGCGCCTGATCCTTGAAGAAGAGGACAAGGCGCTGCCCCGCGCGCAGGAAGGAGGCGCAGTGGGTCTCCAGCTGCTCCTGCCGTGATCTTCGTAGTACTTACTACGGTTGATGATGTAAATCCTGCATTACCCATAATAGGAATATACCATAATTCCCATACTTTAGGGTCCTTAAGGTAATGCAGGATTTATATCATGAACCGTACCATGGCATTAATATAGCCATACGATAGTATTAATTACTATAGCAATACTATGGTATCAACACCGAATTACTGTAGCAGTACTATAGTAGTAGCTACCATGGACGTACTATAGTATTACTTACTATGGTAGCCCGCAGAGCGTGTAGCCTGCAGGCTTTGGAGCACGACTGCCCGATGCACTTTGAACCCTGACGCTGCTCTACCATGCAACTCTACCGTCGTCTCGGGGTCTATATGGTCAGGTACTAGGTTCCCCCTTCCCCAGTAACACCTGAAATATAAGTGTGCCCTTTTTTCTAATGTTCTATTTTATTAAGCGGAAACTCCAAAATCATAAGGGCAAAAGGGCACTACTCAGGAACCTAGGGTAGGATGTAGACAGTCGCAAGTGCGAGGTACAAGACCTCAGCACCCAGTGCCAGAAAATGGAACCCCGGCCATGTCCCCAAGAAGATCCACCCGGCTGCGGATTTAGGACTTTTTATGTCTAGGTGTACGGTTGGAGAACATGTTGCTTTAGGGTCTTCAGGGTTTGGGGTGTTTTCCCCCCAAACCCAAAACCCTCAACCCTAGACCCAAAACCCTAAACCCCAAACAGTAAACCCAAAACCCCTACCCCCCCCCCCGCTGCAGGCAAGTCCTGGCAGTAGGGGCAAGAGAGGCTGCTCTCACCCACAAGATCCTGCACTCGCCTGGCCGGGGCTGCGTTTAGAGTTTTAAGGTTTAGGCTTTTAGGGTTTCCAGGGTTTCGGGGCTTGGGGTTTAAGGTTTAGGATCTAGGGTTCAGGGTTTAAGGTTTGAGGGTTTAGGGTTTCAAGGTTTAGTTTAGGGTCAAAGGTTTTAGGATTTAGGGCTTTAGATTTCAGGGTTTTGGGGTTTAGGGGCTCTGGGGTTTGGGGATGTTTATAGCTTTATGAATCTGGGCCCCCTAAGAAGGCAAAGTCACTGCGAGAACCTACGTATACATCTCTACCAAACCCTAAACCCCTACACCCCCTTATGAAAATATTCTCGAAGCCCCTCCGCTAGGGCTCAAAGGACTCTTCTCGGGCCCACAGGCCATAATTGTACACATGGGTTTTGGGCTATATATTCTGAGCCCCACACCCCTACATAAGACATCCAAAATAGGATCCTAGCCTGAAAAAAGGTTAACAAAAACCACAATGGAGACCCAAACCCTAAACCATAAACAAATGTAGCCAAGCTTGGATACTTGGAGGTTCAGGGGTAGTTGTAAGTAGGGTTATAAGTCCCTTAATAGGGTTATAAGTATAGTTACCCTACTTATATAACCCTACTTATGACTACCTTAAACCCTAATCCCTAAACACTATAGAACCCTTAAAAGAAACCCTAAACCACTTGAACCTCCAAGTATTCAGAAGAGAGGCCTCAACGAGCTGCCCCGCCGTAGGTCCAGGGTCACCAGGGCACATCGCGGCCGCTCCCCATCGGGGCCCACCTCTTCGGCTTACTTAGAGGGTCAGGGGGCTTAGCCTTAAAGGTTCCTTTAAGGCTTCCTTAAAGGGCTCCTTAAACGGGATCTATAAGGGTTCAAAAAGGGGGATTAAGGTTACTTAGAGGCCCAGGGGACGTAGTAAGTCGGTTATGAGTATGGTTATAATTGGGGTAGCTCCATTTACGGTACTTACAACCCTACTTATACTTATAACCTACTTACCAAGTCCCCTGGGCCTCCAAGTAGGGTTCCTTTAAGTGTTACTTTGGATACTCCAAGGGCTTCCTTTAAGGCTTCAAGGGATATCCTAAGGACACTGCACTAGAGTGCTTGAGGATTCAGCTCTTTAGGATTTCAGGCCTAAGGAGCCGGGAGGGAAAGGAAGGGTAGTAGATCCAAGAACTCCAAGTCTTACAAGCCAAGCCCTATAAGGGTTCTTTCAAGGGTTCCCTTAAGGGTTCCTTTAAGGGCTCTTTTGAAGGTTCCTTTAAGAGTTCCCTTATTATAGACCCTCGGCCTCAATCCTTGAGCAATAGTCTGAGTCTGCCTGAAAGAGGACATAGAAGGCTTTGGGGCTTAGGGTATACGTGCCTTTGGGTGGTACTATAAGGGCCTGAATAATTACCTGTACTATTTTGGTGGTTCCTTCTTATAATTATAGTATAATGGGCCCCAACACCCTATTTCAATTATTGAGGCCCCTAGATTAGACGCTTCTGCCTTCCCCTGCAGGAGGAAGGAGCACTCTTGCGCATCCTCTTGCCCGACCTCGGCAGTGTGGGGCTTGTGTCTTCGAGAAGCAAAAAAGGTCCAAGTACCCTGATAGTAGGTACTTAGTAGGTATTTGGGCCCCAAGAGTATACAGTATATACTATACAACTCTAGACTACTATACTAATATACTATTACTTGAACCCTTTGGGGAAGCATTCAACAATATCGTATGGGGTTGCGCGCTTGTGGCTCGGGGTTTGACCGTTGTGGCCTGGATCTCAATGTCCCAAATACGGAGGGCAAAGGTTTAGAACATGAGATCAACCTCTGGCCTCGGTGCTCATCTGCTGTACTTAGGTGCTTCAGGCACATGTCCAAAACACCTCAACCACCCCACGCCGCAGTGAATGATAGATTACAGTATCAAGAGTTGTGGTCGCTTGGCCTCCAGAGAGACGAACCAGGCACCGCGAGTCGTGATCCGGATCCTACAAGTCTTCGACAGTGCTATGATACTGCATACGAAATCTTGCGGTAGGAATTAGGTACGGCCCCCACTCAGTAATAGTTGAATAATATTCAGAATATAGATATAGTAGGACCTTAAATATAGCCCTATTATAGACTCTTACTGTATGGGGGCCGTACCTAAGGTATGAACTCATTCAAGAGGCTTCGAGCAGCGGGCACGGAGCCAGAAGGGGGCAGGACACGACCTCGTCAAAGCTCCCCCATAATCGCCCTCGGACTGCACACCCTACAGGGAACTCCAGAAAGTTGGAATATGGTTTCAGGGTAGGATACCCTATAATTTACCATAGAAGCCCTAAACCCTAAACCCTAAACCCTAAACCTTAAAGGGTTAGGATAATCATATTCCAACTTTCTGGCTTTTACTGTAAACTCTCGGGTCCGCAAGGCTCCCAAGAAATCGCTCAGTTTCCGGATGCCCACTGGCTACGTAACCTTTCGCATAGCCTAGAAGCACCTGCGGGCCCTAATCCTCATATTCTGTGCTCTGCACGGGGTGCGAGACCCTAAACCCGAAACCCTCAACCTCCGAAACCCCTAAAACCCAGGAACCTCAACCCTGAACCCCTACATCCCCAATCCCTGCAACCCTTAAACCCAACGCCTCAAACCTAAATAGAGATAAAAAAATCACATCTTTCAAAACCGATGGATGCGACCTCCGGCTCGTCGCTTTCAGGTAAATCTTGCCACTTCCTGGGCTCCAGTTATTTGGGGTTTAGTTTAAGGGTTTAGGCTGTTTGGGGTGTGGGGTTTAGGGGTTTAGGCTTTAGTTTAGGGGCTTAGGGTTTAGGGGTTCGGGTTAAAGGGTTTAGGGTTTAGGGCTCAGAGTTTAGGGTTTTTAGGGTATAGGGTCTTGCCACGCTTCCTGGGATCCGTGATTGATACCGTTACCGTAGGGCCCTAGGGCCTTAAGGATTGAGGTTCAGAGTTGAAGCACTTGGGGGCCAGGGTTTGAGTGATCTTAATTCAGGGTTTCGGGGGTTTTGGATTTGCACTAGGGCTCCAAGGACCCCTAAACCCTAAACCCTAAACCCTAAATCAAGTTTGAGTGGCATATATACCATACTACATGAAGTTCTCGGGTTCATGTGGACTCGGAGAGTATGTTTTTGGACCCGGAGAGTCTGTTTGCCCTAGGGCATGTTGCTCTTACTCAAGTACGATTGAGCACGTGTCAGGTCCATGGAGTACTGTAGCACTTAGAATGTAAGGTTTCCAGCCTGCTCTCTTGGGTCTTTAGTATCTCTCAACCAGGTCATTCACTCGACCACTAGAGCTTCACAAAGTGGTCTTGGGATTCAGGCAGACCGATCAAAACGAACAAGTCTCAACAATAAACAATAATAAAATGGGGGGGGGGCACTAATAATTGGAATAGGGCTGTGAGGCATATAGTACAGTCATCATAAGGCCCCTATGGCACAACAACAAATTCTGGAGCCGTCTAGGTTACGCTACTCAGGGGCCTTAATAATTACCTGTACTATTTTGCGGGCTCCTTGTTAACTATATTAACATAGGGTAGTATGCCCCAAAGGCCTATTCTTAATATGGGGGTTTCCGAAAAGAGGGGTACCTTATTTGGGGGCCCTTATAATAAGGATCCTACTACTTAGGGTACTATATTAGGGTCCCCTAATTTTCGGAAACTCCCATATTAAGGCCCCTACATCACCTGCCCTCGAACTCCCTCTCGGTGCAAACAGGCTGTAACTTATTACAATTATGACTCTAATTTAATCTACCCCAAAACCTTCCCTAAACCCTAAACCCTAAACCCCCAAAACCTTTTCGAATTTTTCAGGCCCCCACACTACTTGACTCAAACGCCCTCTTGGTGCAAACAGGGAGGCGGCGAGAGGCCGAAGCCCAAGCGCGAACGCAGCCATGGGAGCCAGCTCCCAGTCTGAGACACGCAGTGCATTAGGGTTGAGGGTTTAGGGAACGTATGGTTTAAGGGAATACAGGGTTTAGGGTATACATGGCTTAGGGTTTAGAATACTACGGTTGAGGGCCTCGGGTATGCATGGTTTAGGGTTTTAAGGTTGAAGGTTTTGCAGGCTCTAAGAGGGGCTCCAGTTGTTGGCGACCCTTTCAAAACCAAAAAAACAACAAAAGCAACACCTGGCAACCATCCTCAGCTGACTGCCACAAATTTCGGACCCTTCTCGAAGTTTCCCAGCATACGCTGTTCTCGGAAGGCAAGATACCCCGCAGTGTTCCTTAAATCATAGAGGGATCCATAAACTCTGCAACCATGCAAGCCGAGTCCCATCTAATTGTGCAAAATATCCAAGGCATTGGAAGAAAAACATTGAAACCGAAGTGCTGAGAAGTTTTTGTTGCTTTTCCCTCCAGGGATATGCTTGAGTCTAAAACCATCTAAACCCTATGCTCCAACCTTATGTTGGCTGGTTTCGCGTACCACTGCGCCGAGCTCCGACCACCCTGTAAACACTAGGGATGAACCCTACAAAACCAGTAGGGTTTAGGGCCTTGGGGCTGGGATATTTTGGGATCATTTTGGGTGTAGTAATCCTTAGGGGTGCACCCTTGTGCCGCGCTTCTCTGATTTTCGTCTGAGCCCGGCACTCCCATCTGCGCTTCGCAGTCGTTCACAAGATCCTAGGCTTCTCTTTGTTCCTTAAGGTTTAAGGCTAAGTAGTATAGGGTTCAAGGTTTAGGGTTTGGTAACTTGGCTCCCTGGTATAATTCGCGAATGACTACTTGTGGGTGCCAGTAGGGGACCTAGATCACATGTTGTTTTAGCAGACCTTTGTGGTCTGGCCATTCTCTACCTGCTCTTTATCTACGTGCAGTGTAACCCCAAGGGTCCACACATCTAGGCATCATCATAGACTAACCTAGCAGCCTCCATCGCCTCACTCATGCCTAAACACTGATTTCTGCACCATAGCCGAAACAGTACGCAACGCCTGGCCCCTCCTTCTCTTTTTGCCGTAATGCTCAGTGTAGATTTCGACAAAGCTCTGAAATCGCCCGTCATCCTTCAGACCTACCAGCCTACCCCCCGAATGTGAACGCCAAGTCCAAAACCAAGACCCTCCTTGTACCCTCAAATAGGGGTATGTGGTTTCAAATAAGGGGCATTCAAGTCTTCTAATGAAGGGTAGATGGAGGGTCCAGGAAGCTGTACAGTGCTTTCAGGGCTTTGAGGTTGTTGTGCATTCGGTTGTGGCTGTTGGGGGTTTCAGGGTTTAGGGTTCTATGATTATTAAGGGGCCTCGTCTCTGCAAGCCCAAAACGAAGCAGTTGAGTTTTTTGTGACTCCCTGCTGTGAACCTTCTTATGTTCCTAGACCCTCCATCTACCTCTATTAGACCCTAAATGCCCCTTACTTGGGACCATATACCCCTATTTGAGAGCACAAGGAGGGTCCTCGTTAGCTTCTCTAGTTTCGATATTAGGAACTACTATAATCCTATATTAGGAACTAGGAACTACTATTATGATTTTGGGAAGTATCCACCATAACAATAGTTTGGAGCCTTTGGGTATGTTAGCTTCTCTAATCTTACCGTTGGTTAGTAGGGAATGGAAGAATGGTAGTAATAGTAGTTATAATGGTACCCCATTCCTCCATTCCCTACTAACCAAAGGTAAGTAATTTCGATCCCGGTCGCCTGAAGCCACTGGTCCGTGGGGGATGCGTCGTCGCATTGCGGCAGCGTGCCCGCAGTTGGTGACTCCTCCCCCATGGCTTCATCCGCCCATGGCTCGGTGAGTCATGGCAGGTGTGGCTAGCATTTAATGTGTAAGCTGTTTGGGGTGTGACGTTTCAGGTCTAGGGTTTTGGCTTCAGGTTCCTACTTCTAGATTTCGGTGCTGTAAACGTGTAGTATCAGTCCCGAAGACAGACTTCTACTTTTAGCACAGCAACCCACAAAACCTTAGTCTAACTATCGAGGCTGTTATTTCAAGACAGCACCCGGGGGCATTCTGAGGGCTACAGGATTATCGGTTTCTGCGGGATCTTCGGAACAAGGCTGCCCCCGAAGCGAACCGAATTCAGGACTACCAGTCCTGTTGATGCACACATTTTGCATTCCCCACTGCAAGGTCGGAAACGACCATACCGCAATTCGAGCAAATCCATTACAGTAAAAGCCAGAAAGTTGGAATATGATTATCCTAAACCCTTTATGGTAAATTATAGGGTATCCTACCCTGAAACCATATTCCAACTTTCTGGAGTTCCCTTTAATGCACAGCCCTTGTCGAACCCCAGACATCCCTGGCAGCAGATTCTCAGAGCCTTCTAGAGCAACATAAGCACCCTGTTAAGTTTGCTTTGGGTCATATGGGGGCCTTTGCTAAAGTTACGGTGGAATTTCGGGGTATATTATAGTATATCATCGCATAAACACTGAGTACCCCCGTGGTTTCCACAGCTCTGTGGGGGCCGAAACTTCCTTGAGCCTGAATGAAAGGCTGCAGCGGCGGGCGCTCATGTGAAAAACCTACCGAAAGCTAGCTGTTTTTTGGGTTCCTCCTTATGACTTCCGCTTGTACAACCTTGAAAAAGTAGGTTTTTTTCGGGTACGGGTAAGGCTTCTGGAAAGACGGGGTGTCCACTGTGTCAAGGGGGATTGCACCTGACTAAGGATCCTGCAACTGAGGCTCTGTATGAGGGTCCCGCGTTTTCTACTTGGAGGGTCGGGGGACTTAGCAAGTAGGTTATAAGTAGGGTTATAATTGGGGTAACTCCATTTAGGGTACTTATAATTCAGCTTATAACCTACTTACTACGTCGCCTGCCTTCCAAGTAACAGTCCCTAACAACTTGTCTGTCGCCAAAGCTCCAAACGGCGCCACAGTGATTACCATCTTCGGGGGGAGAGGATCGGGTAGCTCTTTGTCTACGTTCCCGGCCTTGAACCCCACACCTTTGCAATCATGATTACATGGCCTAGGTCACTAAGTCATTCATCTTAGCTCTACTGAGTGTCCAGATTGCTTCGCTGGCTGTATCACCGTCAACTACAGGTGTGGGATCTTCCCCGTAGGAGCACATCAAAAGTCTAGACACATCATTTGTTGAAAAGCGAGAAGCAGAGTAAAAAAACTGGACAACTTCAGCGACCCCTAAAACCCAAATCCGCGTACCAGCCCAATCTTGGCTGGTTCAAGTGTATGGGCTTTAGGGTTTAAGTTTTGTGGAATTCTGCGCTTGGGATTTATGCAGTGGCTCAGGGTGGTCCCAGTCTAGCTGTACCTAGACGTGCGCCCTGGTTACTTGGAGGTCCGGGGGTAGTTATAAGCAGGGTTGTAAGTAGGGCAACTATACTTATAACCCATAGAAGGGGACTTATAACCCCACTTATTTATAACTACCCATGAACCTCCATGCGTGGGGGATTGATCTTGACTAGGTTGCTGCTCTCCCCACCAGAGCTGTAATGAATGTAGGTGTGGCTGGCTTGCACTCTCCACAGACTGGACCCTGTCTCTCTTACACTTCCACGCGTGCAATCCTATGCAGGCAGAACCGGCGGCCGTTCCTTTTGCACTCACTGCCGGCGGCGGTTCGTCTGTGCAACGGGATAGCTCTGATTGCTCAGGATAGAAGACAGTTATAGCACTTAGCTATGGGCATTGACTTGAGCCAAACGTTGCGTGGGCGGTCACATAGAAAGGTAAAGATGAGGGACGCGTAGCGTGCCCCCTTAGAGTCGAGGGACGCGTAGCGTGCCCCCTTCTCTTGCACTTTACACGGTCTTGCTCACAGCTCTTATAGTGACACCTTAGAACTTGACAAGGCATCGCAGTCCGTTCGCACCCCCCATGAGTTGCGTCTCCGACGCTGCTCACCCGGAAGATGGCACGATAGGACAACAGAAAATGTTCCGCCGCAACGTTGACATTGAAAATCAGAGCTTTGCATCCCAATTAGAAACGTTGTGACACTCATCTACGTCAGTAACGATCCCCTGAAATGGCAAACGAATCAGGCGTCACCGAAGAAAGAAGCATTCGCGATGGCATTCCATGGGCGAAGCTCAGAGGTCACGAACTGATAGGCGAGGAAGACCAAGCGTTGATTCATCTCCATCTTCGCGTGGTCGCAGGATCGCGGTCCCAGGGCCGGAGGTTTTCCTCTGGATACTGTTCCCTTTGCTTTCCTTTGTCCTTGCCTTTGTTTCGGCCTTTGCCGGCGGTGTAGTCATAGTAGGTGTTGGCGTTCCAGCCTCCATGCTGTTCACCTCCGGCTCTCTCACGCCCCTTTGAAGGTCCCTTGGCCGAAGAAGCGCTTGCACGTTCCTCCGTAGTGACAGGCGTGTCCAGGATGGAAGTACCACCTGGAGGGAGATAGTCAGCGGCCGAAATGTGGTGTAGGGCTTCAGTACGCTTGGTCGTCGGGTTTTGCTGTCTCTCAGCCTTGGATCTGTTCAATCTGTCCATGAAATGCGCAGGCATTTGCACATTGTGGTCCACCAGCAATCCGATGGTCTGGACTGAATGATCGGAATGAGTCAGCAGGATACCGACGGGGTCGATGTACAAGAAGTCCACCGGTCCAGTTGGCGTTGGTCGTAGCACTGAGAATTGTTGGTGTCCCGTCACCATCGGAATCACCTCGCACAGGACGTTCAGGCAACAAAAGTGCATAGCCTTCACATCTTCATCCCTGTTGCTTTTCAAGTACGTAGTAGGGTTGAAGTTGTCCCTGCCAATTCCCATCATGTTGGCTCCCCGTGTAATCAACGAAAGCATCTGATTCGTCCGGAAGCGCTTCAAAGTGTAAGTCCCGTTGGGATCATACTGCTTGAAGTTCTCAGGTTCCTTGGCAAAGCGAATGATCTCCTCATCAGTCACATCCCTGCTCACACCAGTCTCTCTGTCCACTACAGCCAATGATCCCCATTTTCCAAGCACATCATAACGTTGGCCAAGTGCGAAGTTCTCTTTCATCTGAAACAACGGCATAGTAGCCCACTTCGCGAAGCCTGACCAAGCCTTGTAGATGGTCCTGCATACCACGAAAGCCATATACGAAAGAGCGACCATGTTGGCGTCAATGCAATGGGCATTTCGCTTCCCTGAGTAGTAGGATGGCTGCATGGCGGTACGTGCAAGTTGTAGCTCAGGATCGATGTTCAAAGACTGGCCGGTGATGAAGACGGGACGGCGTTCCTGTGCAACTGCATCTGGTACTGCGTCATCAAAGTCCTCTCCTGGCTCTATGTCCATTTCTTCATCAGGTTCCTGTTCTGGATCGTCCTCCGCGATGACAGATGGTTCTGGGATTTCCTCAGGTTCCGCAACGGTCTCTACCTCCATGGCTTCCTGCTCCTCTTCGGGCGCCTCAGGCACTGCTGCTGCCGCGGCTTCCATTGTCTGAGCAATGAAGTCACTGGGGATCTCCGTAGGAGTCTCCCGTTGTGGAGAACCTTGGTAATATCCGCTAGAAACGAACTGTGACCAGCAAGACGTGCATCGGGAGAAGCATGCTGGAACGATGTTGTAGCATGCCGGGCACACCCTCATTCTCCTTCCATCCTCGTCTCTGCGTAGGTCTTCGGGTCGCCAATTCTTGATGACAAACTTGATCCCTTTGTCCATGTAGTGATGCCGAACCGTGTTCTCCCTGTGGGACTCCAGGACAGTCGTAAGGTCTCGAATGATCTGCTCCTTGCTGGTGTCGTGGGGTCCAGGAGGCATTTCGCAAAGCAATTCCATGATCTTGCTCGGCGTTCGGTATCTCTCGAACTCAGGGAGCAATGGTGATGCATTGTAGTCCAACACCAGCTCTTTCTCCAATCGTTCATCGTAGATCTTTTCCACCAGAGCGAAAGAGTGTGTATCTTGAGGATCCGGGACGCAAAACCATACCTCCTTGACGAAATGGAACGGTATCGTCCGGCCAACGATCATGATGCCGCTGTCTGTGATACGTCCATCTTCTCGTGCAAGGTCCTGCGATGGGACATGGAGGACCGCCAGTGGCATGTGCTTGGCATCTCGTCCATGCACCCGCATCTTGGTCGTCGCGTTCCGGTGATCGAACGGTGCAAACACCCCCCAATAGCTGTGGAGTCTGCCGCCTTGGTTGCCTCGAAATTGGCGCCTGTGGTCGAAGTCCCCGTCGGGGTCCTCCGAACCAGGCATGATGCCTTGCGTGACAATGGAATCCAAGTTGCGACATGCTGTAGCGTGGAACGCTCCTCCGAGACGTTGCAAGAGGGTCATGGATGGAGATATTGCGAACCTGTTCTTGTCCAACTGAAGCAAATTGTTCTGGGGATCCGAGTGCGCAGAGTGACCACTTGTAGCCCGAACTGCCCATGGCTTCACCCAGCCGTTGCAAACGTTCAGGTACCTCTGGTTGTGCCGGCAACGATCATTGTTCTGGATCTCCGTGATCTGGTCAGGAACCGATACCAACATGTTCGAACCTGCGGATCCAAGAGTTTCCACGCCGGGGTCCTTCACTCTCACTCCCAGGAACTGCAACCGAATCTTGGCCTTGTGGCGTTTCGTGGCTGCGAGCATGTTCCCTTGGAACAATAGCTGAAGTCTTTCATTGTACACTCTCTTCCTCTGTTGCTCATCGGACCATGAGACCGCTTCGGTGATGCGTCTGCTTTCATGGGTCCATAGTTGCTCATGCCTCACCAAGTCTTCGATCAGCACCCACCCTCCTTCATCACATCGAATGACGCTGCTGAATGCTACCTGGCACCTGTTGTCAAGCCATTCCGAGCCTGGGCGCCTGGCGATTCTGTGACGTAGGTCAGATTGGATGCATGATAGCGCCCAATCCGCGTTTAGTCTGCGCTGACGGGTGATGTTGCGAAGGACAACTTCGTTCACGATGTCCCATCGATTGTTGATGAAGCTTGCACCCTTGGTTGGGATCAGGTCGAGAATCCCGCACCGGATTGGCCTTCCGCCGCCGATGCATTCATAGCCTGCATTGGTGTAGCCCTGAGTGGTATCGTCAAAAGCAAAGCTAGGACGGTCTCCTCGTTGAGGTAGGCGTCGGTCACGATGGTCCGAAAGCTGCTCAATGAGGTCCACCACCCGCTGGCTATTCTCTGGTCCTGATTCCTGCCGTGGTACGCCACAAGCATCATGTAGGCCCCGACGGTTTTCCACATCCGTGCAGAGATTGTGCTTGTTCTCATAACGGATCAAGACCACATCACCCCGTACGGCTTCGCCTCCGCGTCGCGGTCGGGCTTTGGCCTTGGGTCGTCGGTCCGAGGATGCAACACTCACATGGTCTGTGGTGTCAACGTCCATTGGCTCAGCCTCTTGTGGAGGTACTCGACGTGGATATCGAAGAAGGCTTTCCTTGATGATCTGGATGCCTCGAAGTACCAGATCCCGGGTTGCAGAATTTTCCGTGCAATTGGACAGAGTGTGTAGATCACTGCCACAAGCGATACAGAACGTGAGGCGGTCACTTCCGACCGACATTTCGCCTTGAGCGAGCACTCCCACATAGTCCTGAAGCTGTGCGACAAATCCTTCACGAATCGCCTGCCTGGGATCAGGGCCTTCTGCACCTTGTTCTTCTTCGGGTTGCGCATCCACATCTACATCCTGTGCAGGTATTGGTGGAGCAACGGAGAACCCTGGATCGTCCGTGACGTTGTCAGCGGCCTGTGTCTCGTCGGTTCTCGCAATCTCTACGGGGTAGATATCACCATCGACGATCACTGTGAAATCAATCACGAGGTCAGCGGACATGTTGTTGACGATCTCAGCGACTGCTTCATTCTTCTTGGGCGGTGTCCTTTTGCGTGGGGAGTCAACCGTGATCAGCTCGATAGCTTCGGCCGACGCGTAGCGGAAGAATGATCTTTCGATTCCCCTCACGCACGCATTTGCTCCCTCAAGGCCACCCCAATTCGGAAAATGACTTGGGTGTCTCATTGCAATTGTAAGAAGCCCGAGCGCCAGCTCCACCGTGTCACCCAGGAGTTCCTCCTTGGGCAAGGCTGACCCTCTGTAGCATTCTTGGCGCTCTTCCGGAGTCAAAAGCATTCTCATGAAACCAGCATAAGCGCAGTTCCCGGCATCGTAGTAGCAGATGTAGCATGTCTTGCCTTCGGAATCGTATCCCCTGTCCCATGCCAACTGTTTGGCCTTTCCCCATGCCGCGTACTCGATGGCCTGACTGGCTGTGATTCGGAGACCACCGTAGTGAGAAACCGTCTTGCCAATGTCTTCGTAGACCACTTCCGCACAAGCTTTGAGGAACTCCTTGATGTCCATGCGAGGGTCCACAAATTGAAGCCTCAGGTCATAAAGGTGCTTTGCGCAAGCCAAGGTGTACTTCTGGGACGCGACCAAGTCATTGAAGGAGCCGATTTGATGCTGCATCTTCAAGGCTGAAGTATGCGCGCACCCAATGCAGTGTCCAGGATACCCGTTTCCGGTCGGCTTGAAGAAGGCCTGTGCGTAGCACTCAGCCAACTTCATTGCTTCACATCCAGGGCAATAGAACGTTCTCCCTTTGACATAACCGGTGTTCGGGGTCGCATAGGTGTCGATCCGGAACCAGTAGTGCCTGTTGTCGTAGTAGGCTTCGGGAACGGTCATGGCGATGTCAAAATCCTGCCAGGTGACTGTGGACGATTCAGCGACCGTGTCACCCTGGGCACCCGACCTGATCTGTTGCTGCTGTTCTCCCGTAAACCATGTCTGCGAAATCCTGGTGGACGTCTTGACTTCACTCTTGTCCTCCCAAATCTCGACAAGCGACGGGTGAGCGACTGAGTCGGCGCGGACAGTTTCGTCCCATGAGCGAACTTTCGATGCCTCAACAAAGCACGTGGATACCATCTTCTCGCAGAACAGCTGCTTCTCGTAGATAGCGAAGCCCAATTTGAACCTGACCCGATTGTCCGGTGCTGGCACCTTTTCGGCTGACAGTGTATGCACGCCTGACGACGCATGTTTCATCTGGCTGTACATTCTTGACCAAAACGAAGATCCATGAATCACCACGCATGCTCGGGCTCGCAACTCCAGTTCAATGTACATTCCCAGCGCGTGGAAACCGTTGAACAGAGAAGCTTTGTGCTGAAGGTAATTGCTAGCTGCTCCAACGAACCGTAAGTCGTGATTGATGTTGACAATTGGAGGGCGCGTGGTACGCTTCCCTGCCGCAATGATAGGGTCAACGTACGTGATCTTGAGCTGTCGCTGCAAGTCAGTGCGAATTGCTGCTCCGTCTCCACCTCACTCATCGGAAAGGACACGTTCTCGATGAGGATCGCTTGGAGAGACAGATGGTAATGCAATGTGACGGTTGCAAGCTGCTCTTCAGTCAAGCCATCCAATGTCGCATTCACAGATTCCAACGATCCTTTTGTGACTTGGAAGTTGTAGTTGGCACCTGCGGTGATCGACGGGCTCACAATGTAGACCTCGCTCCATCCATGCATGCCGAGGTTCTCTCTCACCGTGTGCGTTGATCCCCTGGTCCTTGCAACCATGTCAAAGTCCTGGACGAGGATTGTGCACTGAGAGCGCATAGTCGCGGCATCGGGTTTGCCACCCATACCCAAACTATTGCGAAATCCGTTCAGCGTGTTCATGGTGTTGATCCTTGCTTCTTCCGGAATCTCATCGTTGTCGACAAGATCGCTGTCTGCCTCGATCATCACTGCCGAGGTAAGCATTGGAGGAGAAGGAAGATGCACGCATGATACCAATGCCAATGCATGGTACAGCCGTGAATACATTCGTAACCACACCTTTGTACTCAGCTTCACGTAGACCTTCAGGTTGAGACCCTTGTCATCATTTTGAGAGACGGAACGGATCCTTGCCAAATAGGTCACCAGTCTTCTGACGTAATGCTGAATCGGTGTGGTCCCCACGTCGTGGTTGGCCACAAACTTTGGCGTCTCATCAATGGTAGGTGGGTACTCGTCTTGATCACGGGTCGTCGTCAGCAAGATCGAGCGACAGCCCTTCTCATCGATGTTGACATAATGGTACCAACTTTCCTGAGCGCCAGCGGGGATTGGAGCTTCCTCCCATGTCGGTTGCGATGGTTCCTCTTCCGGCTGCGAAGTCGGTTGTTGTGGAGGAGGTGCCGCAGAAGATGACGACGCCGATGCCGTTGCCTCGTCCGTCCTTGCCCTCTTTGGTCCGTGGCTAGGGGTGGCTCGAGGTCCGGCAGCGGATCCTTGCGATTGTTCCGGCGTTCTTCCATGCTCAGGGTGCACGATTCCTTCCGGTTCGAGGTTGCTTGCCGTAGGCATCGCAACTCTCCCCGTTGAGTATACCCAGCTAGGATGCCGTTGAAGGTTGGGCGGAAATAGGCCATCATCTTGCATAAGCGGATTTGGTGCCCTCATCTGTTGGAATTCCGCTTCCCATATGCCCAATGTGGCGCGTTTGGTAGAGCAGTCGACCACGTACCCAGATTCAACTCCGCATTGATTCCAGGTGTAGCCACGGAACGCATCCGGCAATTGGAAACCGTTCTTGTCCTGAGCTGCACATACTGCATCCACATGGTGCTTGAGGAAAGCATACGTGGTGTAGTCGGAATCAGGGAGCACGTCGTTAGACCATCTGTAATGCGGGAGTCCAGTTTGTGGATCGACCCATGATACGTAGGAATGAAGCACGTGGAGACAGACACTGAACGCCTGGAGTGAGTTCATCGCAAAGGCGAGCGGATGTCCCATGCCTTGAGGCAATGTGCGCATCATCAAAGCCAGCTGGTGAACGTTGATTGGCGTAGCGCCATCGTTGCTCGCTGCGCATTCCTGGTTGTAGGTCCGAAGTCCATACCCAGTGTGCTTTGCGAACATGTACATCAGCTTGCACACCCTACATAACGTAGGCTCTCCCAACAAGTCGGATTGGTCAGGTGCTCTGCCTGACATGGGCAACTTGTGGTAGTAGTCCTGATTCACCGTATACCATTGTTGAATTCTCGTGTCTGTCACGGTCTGGTAGGGCGTCTCCACGGAGTTGATGAGAACGGCGAGATTGTAGTACACGTCCGCGCTGACGATGTTCCTGGTCGCAGTGTTCAAGTCGAACCGAACTTGTTTTCTTTCTTGTTCCAGTTCAACCACAGCCAACTTTGCATCATCGCGGATCACTTCCTCGTCCACCATAAGTCTTGTGATGGCACTGAACTTCCCTTCGTAGTCAGCAACAATGTGTTTGAGACCTCCACCAAACTTGATGACCATGGCGAGTATCTCCCCATAGGGCTTGTCCATGTACTCCTCCGGGGCAGCAAATATGCAAGCCTTGAGGATTTCTCGGACTCGAATGGAAAGATCCCCTCCTGGCGACAGATTTGCACACGTGAACAGCAAGACCAACGGAGGTGCTTTGAAAGCTGCCCATGTGCGAATGAGATCATTGTCGACCACTTTGTCTTTCGTAATCTTTGGCGGGAGCGAAACGCTCTGCGACGAATCCCCAGAATACATCTCCAGGAACTTGTGGAACTTCAGAAACGTCCGCAGCATCCCACCAGATGGGAAAACTTCTTCGTGGTCCACTCCTTCGAAGGCCAGCTCGTAGGCATTGTAGCTTTCAGCCATGGCTCGGGGTTCGGTCCTTCCTCCGTAGGAGAGAAGTCCCTACACCCTACTCGACTTCACGGTTCCGGGTTCTCCGTAAGAGGCACCCTTCCCCGATCCGTCTGGTCAGACCTTAGTTGTTCCTTAGTTGGGGCTGTCTAATAGCCCCTTCATCAGCGTCTACACACTGATGTTGCTGCCATGCAATGTCCTCAGATTCATGTGCATCGTGACTGACACTGACATGAGCTCGAACAAGGCTGCGAACATTCCTCGCAATCGACCGCCATGAAACATCAATGCGCTGCGACAAACTGCTCTTCGACTCATGGTCCAAGCAATCATCCAGTCTCACCATCAAACGATCCGCTTCAGGCATGTTAGAGAACATGATCCTGCGTCCACCACCATCGCCACCAGCACCAACATGGTCATCAATCTTAACCTTCGTCACTTTGCCACTTGAAACAAGAGCATGCAACTCTGGCCAAGACCAACATGAACATGAAGAAGGCATGTCAAGCGAAAAATAGACGTCGGAAAATTCCGCACACTTCTTCAGCAGGCGTTTGAGAGATTTCAAGATACTTCTGAAAACCTTGTACTTCCCACCGGAACGTTTCTCACCCCCCACGCAAGCCCCTTCACTACTTCCAGGACCAGCACCTGATCGCAAAAGCGATGCCACGAATAGCACAGGTGTGCGCAGGTCATTCCGGCACGCATCCTTCATCGCACCGATAAGGCTGTCCTCATCGGCCTTAGAGCCAATCAGCTCCTTGCAAGTTATGCGAGCGCATCCCTTAGTGGACTTAGGCACGGCGTAGCCATTGCCCAAGCCACAGAGGTCAACGATCATGCGGTCAGGCTTTCGTCCACCAGCCTTCGACGGCATGGCTACCAATCTCCCATCGCCCGTTGCCTGAAATTTCAAGGCTTTAAGCAATCTCCTGGAGATTTGGCTAGTCAACTCGCATTTATCAGATCGATCCTTAGCGTCCGAATCGGTCATGTGCAAATGTTTGGACGAGCACACGTCAGACGACTTAGGATGCAACGCGACGTTTGCGGCAATGTACTCCCATTCATCCTTGCAGTAGCCGAGCTCGACGGCGGTTCCGGGAGATACAGGATCCCGAAAGGTATAACGTTGCCCGTGAGTGCATCCTTGGATCTTGATGCTCTTCCACATGGCATCTTCCTGAAGTCCCTTGTACTGCTTGGTTTCCTGGACTGGTACTCGAGGAGGTACTTCGATGATGATTTGGAACCCCCATGATGCCGCTCTGCGCGCAATTCTTTGGACGACCTCCCCCCATGGGTAGTCTGTCCGCAATTTGGCCCTTTCAGGGTTGTCAGCGATTTTCCGACTCAGCCACGAATTCTTGCCTAACACCCCTGCACCAATGAAGATCACGGAGTTAGGGTTGATTTTCCTTGCTTCCACCACATCGAAGAGGTAGGCGCACATGGCGTCGTCAACTTCTCGCCCCATACTCAGAACATTTACTTGCAGCCCAGGGTCATAGTGAGAATCGGGAGCATGCTGTGCAATGCAATCCTTGCCTGGAGCATACTCATTCCACCAGTTCTCCTCATCGACCCCTACCAATGTCCACACCGTCACTGCTTTTGGAGCATCTTTGATAGTGATACGGTACTTCCACCGGCTGTAAGGATTCTTGTAGGTATGGACCAACCCTCCATCGTGGTCGAGGAATTGGATCACCAGGCCCTCCTTGGGTTTGTTTTCGGCGAAATTGACCACGTGAGGCACAATTGCTCCATCGTATCCTTGATATTCCCTTTTCTGTTCAGCCGCATCATGCCATACATCCTCGTACACTGACGACCAGTGGTCATAACCGAATTGAGAGGCTTGACTTTTGGACTGGCCGTTGAAACAAAGAGGCAATGTAAAGCCCTGGTACCCCCCATGGATGGCACGCGCCAGTGTGACAACCACCGCTCGCCATTTGGCGGGCAGGGCGCGCACATAAGACTGGCCGCAAAGGCGGTTCAGGAGGAGGCAAAAACGGCGGCGCAAGGACGTCCGCAATAGCTGCGGGGCGCAAATGCCCCCGACCGGATGGTACTGAAACACAGCACGCTCCACGTAGCGGTCGAACTTGCCCGGTGTGTCAAGGATAGCAGCACGATCCTCCATCTGGTGCCACTGCCCTTCACGAAGAATCCAAGTCGACCGAAGGTAACGACCAGGCGGCAACGCGGAAGGCGGCCCCCGCAACATGCGCGGGAACTTGACAACCAGGATGGGGTCCACACTGTCATGTTCTTGCAAGCCTTCCTTACTCGACAATCCAGCGCGATACAACACCTGAGGGAGGATCGGCGTCTGCGTGTAAGGAAAACAAGGCACCTCGCTCTTGAACGAGTAATGCTGTTGCCCCTTCTCATCCGTACTTTGGGTATGAGTAGTGCGCATCAGATCCATAATCTCTTGGGAGCCAATGAGAGCCGGCGGAAAAATGTTGATGAGCTGACACGCATGTGTCCAGGACACAGAATCCTTGAAAGACTTGGTGTGTATGTCCGCGGACATCTTGGCAGTGACCTCATAGGCAAGAGAAACGTAACCTTCCTGAAAGATAGAATGCATCCAGCCAATGCAGATGCCGTGGGTACGTTCCAAGTGACGCATAGTCGGATTCTTGCCCGTGCGAATCACCCCGATCATGGTCGGGTTGTCGTCGTAGAAGACGAAGTTGGGGTCTTGCCCCCCAAGCTGCTGCCACAACGTGATAGCAGGCAATCCAAGACGTGACATGGCAAAGTCGGCCGCGACAAGCTCGGCCTCAGGTGTGGAATGACTCAAGCACCCCTGCCTTTTGCTAAGTCCCGCCAAGGGAAATCTTGTATGAGAACCTTGAATGTGCAAATGAGCACCGGAGGTAGATTTCAAACTTTCTCCACAACCTGCATAGTCCGCATCTGCAAACAGCCCGATGGACGAGTCCTCCAAGGAGTTCCCGACCCATCCAATCATCATGTGATTTTTGGACTGGTGCACATAGGCCATGAGATGATGAAGAAGAGCATCCTCCTTCTTGGTCCATTTCGTGATCTTGCGTGCGAGATTGTTGATACTGCGCAGAAGATCAAAGCGGCAAATGCGCGCGGCATCAAGCAATTTCATGAGAATGCTGGCTGCCTGCGGAGCAAGTGCGCCGCGATTAGCCTCGTTGATTTCCTCTTCCTCGGGCGCCTTGGGAATAGGTGGAGGCGGAACGAGCCGACCATCCTTATCAACAGGCATGGTGTGTCCACACCACGTGCATCGATGGCTTTTACCTGACTGTGCCGTAGCGCGAGCTGGGTGATTCTTAGTCTCCTCAGCCGGACTCGGCGATGGTACCGTCTTGAATTTTGTCGGATCGAACCCAGTCACGTCGCAGTACTTCTTGACTGTCATGTCCAGGTACGTCTCCATGTCGTAGGTAACGGTCCGCACCTTCGTTTTGTCATGCAACGTTGCCTCGCCCTTGGAGATGCGACAACCCAGATACAAACCTAGTGGCGTTTCTTCTTCCAATCGGAGTTCTTGGCGCAGCATGTCCCAGCCATTGGGTAGATTCTCTTTGGGTCCTGCCATCTTGAGATCATCCACGTAGATGACAAGTAAGAGCTTCATTTGCGGGTGGAAATACAATGAGGGCCATTCGTCGCCAATTGGCTTTAATCCTACTTTCTGTACCGCGGTGTGGCAATGTTGTTCCCACATGGTTCCTGCGTCAGGATGTCCGTACAGAGCTTTGATCAGGCGGCACACAGGCCTACGGAATTTATGCCGTTTCGCAGATGGATGCCAGGCTTCATCAGGCAGTTCAACCCAACATGGAGTTCCCGATAGTCTCGCCTGAATGTATGCTTGGATAGCATCCGCCATCTGGACATCGTTGCCAGGAAGGCATCCGTAATAATCTGCCCACCGTGAGGCGTCAAATGTAGCCGGGGAATTCCCCAAATCCTGAAACAATGCGGCTTCCATGTTCTGGTCTTTAACCTGATCACCGAGTAGTACACCTCGCCCTTTGAACTTCCTGGCAGGATCGTCCTCTTTGAGCTGATAGTTCTTCTCGTATATCAGTCCATGTACTCGAGCCATATGTACTTTCTCACCTTTCTTCTTTGCCTCAGCGACGACGTCGTCATATTCACGCGTAGTTGAGAAATCAAACACCTCTTGGTCCCACAATCCCTTCCATTCTTTCATGAAAGCTTCCATGGCCTTGGGGTTGTTGGCCATCTCCTTGCGTGTGACGGGTCGAGTGA